>SJYW01018981.1:0-20180 GCA_006410735.1 Raphicerus campestris | reverse complement strand
TTCTCACATTTCTCTTCTACTCACCTTCTTCTTCCTATTCTCATCTTCTTCTTCTTCTTCTTCTTCTCACCTTCTTTTTCTTCTTCATCTTCTGCTTCTTATTCTCACCTTTCTCTTCTCCTCACCTTATTCTTCTTCTCCCCTTCTTCTTCATCTTCTTCATTTTCTTCTTGTTCTTATTCTCAATTTTTTTCTCACCTTCTTCTTCATCTCACCTTCTTCTTCTTCTCACCTTCCTCCTCTTCTTCTTCTTCTTCTCGCACCTTCTTCTTCTTTTTCTCACTTTCTTCTTCTTTTCAGCTTCTTCTTCTTCTTCTTCTTCTTCTATTTCTTCTTCTTCTCATCTTCTTCTTCTTCTTTTTCTCACCTTCTTCATTCTCTTCTTCTCACCTTCTCCTTCTTCTTCTTCCTCTTCTTTTTCTTCTTCTTCTTCTTCCTCTTCTTCTCACCTTCGTCTTCTTCTTCTCACCTTCTTCTTCTTTNTTCTTCTTTTTCTCACCTTCTTCATTCTCTTCTTCTCACCTTCTCCTTCTTCTTCTTCCTCTTCTTTTTCTTCTTCTTCTTCTTCCTCTTCTTCTCACCTTCGTCTTCTTCTTCTCACCTTCTTCTTCTTTTCTATTCTTCTACCTCTTCTTCTTTTTCTCACGTTCTTCTTTTTCTTCTACTTCTTCTTCTCACCTTCTTCTTCTTCTCACCTTCTTCTTCTTTTCGTGTTCTTTTTATTATTCTCACCTTTCTCTTCTTCTCATCATCTTCTTCTTCTCTTCTTCTTCTTCTTTTTCTTCTTCTTCTTCTCAACTTCTTCTTCTTCTTTTCACCTACTTCTTCTTCTTCTTCTTCTTCTTCTTCTTCTTCTTCTTCTTCTTCTTCNCAGAGTCTTTTCCAATGAGTCAACGCTATTAAAAAGAATACATTTGAATCAGTTCTAATGAGGTGGATGAAACTGGAGCCTATTATACAGAGTGAAGTAAGCCAGAAAGAAAAACACCAATACAGTATACTAACATATATATATGGAATTTAGAAAGATTGTAATGATAACCCTGTATGCGAGACAGCAAAAGAGACATAGATGTATAGAACAGGATTTTGGACTCTGTGGGAGACGGAGAGGGTGGGATGAATTGGGAGAATGGCACTGAAACATATATAATATCATGTAAGAAATGAGTCGCCAGTCCAGGTTTGATGTAGGATACAGGATGCTTGGGGCTGGTGCACTGGGATGACCCAGAAGGATGGTACGGGGAGAGGGGCCAGAGGGGGGTTCAGGATGGGGAACACGTGTACACCCGTGGCAGATTCATGTTGATGTATGGCAAAACCAATACAATATTATAAGTAATTAGCCTCCAATTAAAATAAATAAATTTAAAAAATAAAAATGTGTAGGTAATAATATATTTTTTAATGTAACAGCTCTATTAAGATGGAATCCATATGCCACACCACTCACCTATTTCAAGCATACAATTCAATGGCTTTTAGTATATATGCTGAGTTGCAATTACCTAATTTCAACTTCAGTGCCCTCCTCTGCCCATGGGGTTAATACAACTTGAACCTCCTATGTCATAGGTTTCTAGGGAGAAAAGAATGAAATGAGGCAAGTAAAGGAGCACTGGAAGGTTAAAACAGCTCTGGAAATATGAGTTGGCATTGTCATAATTAATGAGATGCTAGATGTGAATAAAGTCTTGAAGAGGACCTCAAATCGATTGACGGGAGCTTGGCAGCAGTAATAGTCCCTTCCATTTATATAGGAATTTAGAGTTTCAAGGTGCTTTCATACCAAGTTCTCATTTGAGGCATTATTGGTGATCATCTTAAAGTGTCACATAGCCAGCCCCATTCCCCAAGATGGGAGGAAGGGCTCATTTACCTTAAAGCTCTGGGAGAATCTTTTGTAAGTGAGGAAAAATATCTGACTTACAGGGCTTTTGTAGTCCCCAAATTTGTCTGACATTAAATACTTAAAAAAAAAAATGGACTCACCTCTGTGTAATTCCTGTTATAGCCTCTATTCTCTGGGACCTTGTAGAAGGCTTTGTAAGTGCCTGTGTTAAAGGACCATGTGAAGGCAATGTTCTCCCAGCCAGCTGGATAATGTTGCTCAGTGCTCAGAATTTTTAATCACCATACTCTATGAAATGGATGCTGTTAAAGGTAAATAAGATGCTTATAAAGTAGTCTATTGAACATTGCTGACATTAAAACATATTCTACTTTGGCTTATGAGGGGTTAATTATCATTTTTATCTAACAGTTAACAAATGTTTAGTAAATAAAACAATCAAATCTAGCAATATGAGTATTGCCAGAAACTTCTTAATATGACAGCTGGCTTTGTTCTTGTATTAGTTTCCTATTGCTGCCGTAAAGAAAAAAAATCATCACAAACTTGCTGGCTTAAAAACAACACAAATTTATTCATCTTACAGTTCTGTAAGTTAGAAATCTCACCTGGGTCTCACTGGGCTATATATCAAAGTGTTACCATTTGGCTGTGCTCCTTCTGAAGGTTCTAGAAGGCTTTTACAAGCCATCTACATCTCTTGCCTCATGGCCTTCTTCCTCCATCTTCAAAAACCAACAATGTTGCATCTCTCTGATCCTGCTTCCATCATATCACTCTTTCTCAACACAGCTGGGAAATGTTCTCTGCTGTTTTTGTTTGTTNTCAGTGCCCTCCTCTGCCCATGGGGTTAATACAACTTGAACCTCCTATGTCATAGGTTTCTAGGGAGAAAAGAATGAAATGAGGCAAGTAAAGGAGCACTGGAAGGTTAAAACAGCTCTGGAAATATGAGTTGGCATTGTCATAATTAATGAGATGCTAGATGTGAATAAAGTCTTGAAGAGGACCTCAAATCGATTGACGGGAGCTTGGCAGCAGTAATAGTCCCTTCCATTTATATAGGAATTTAGAGTTTCAAGGTGCTTTCATACCAAGTTCTCATTTGAGGCATTATTGGTGATCATCTTAAAGTGTCACATAGCCAGCCCCATTCCCCAAGATGGGAGGAAGGGCTCATTTACCTTAAAGCTCTGGGAGAATCTTTTGTAAGTGAGGAAAAATATCTGACTTACAGGGCTTTTGTAGTCCCCAAATTTGTCTGACATTAAATACTTAAAAAAAAAAATGGACTCACCTCTGTGTAATTCCTGTTATAGCCTCTATTCTCTGGGACCTTGTAGAAGGCTTTGTAAGTGCCTGTGTTAAAGGACCATGTGAAGGCAATGTTCTCCCAGCCAGCTGGATAATGTTGCTCAGTGCTCAGAATTTTTAATCACCATACTCTATGAAATGGATGCTGTTAAAGGTAAATAAGATGCTTATAAAGTAGTCTATTGAACATTGCTGACATTAAAACATATTCTACTTTGGCTTATGAGGGGTTAATTATCATTTTTATCTAACAGTTAACAAATGTTTAGTAAATAAAACAATCAAATCTAGCAATATGAGTATTGCCAGAAACTTCTTAATATGACAGCTGGCTTTGTTCTTGTATTAGTTTCCTATTGCTGCCGTAAAGAAAAAAAATCATCACAAACTTGCTGGCTTAAAAACAACACAAATTTATTCATCTTACAGTTCTGTAAGTTAGAAATCTCACCTGGGTCTCACTGGGCTATATATCAAAGTGTTACCATTTGGCTGTGCTCCTTCTGAAGGTTCTAGAAGGCTTTTACAAGCCATCTACATCTCTTGCCTCATGGCCTTCTTCCTCCATCTTCAAAAACCAACAATGTTGCATCTCTCTGATCCTGCTTCCATCATATCACTCTTTCTCAACACAGCTGGGAAATGTTCTCTGCTGTTTTTGTTTGTTTGTGTGTGTGTGTGTATGTGTGTGTGTGTGTGCTGTCTAGATTTTCATTTTGGAGAAGGCAGTGGCACCTCACTCCAGTACTCTTGCCTGGAAAATCCCATGGATGGAGGAGCCTGGTAGGCTGCAGTCCATGCTAAGGGTCGGACATGACTAAGTGACTTCCCTTTCACTTTTCACTTTCATGCATTGGAGAAGGAAATGGAACCCACTCCAGTGTTCTTACCTGGAGAATCCCAGGGATGGGGGAGCCTGGTGGGCTGCCGTCTATGGGGTTGCACAGAGTCATACATGACTGAAGTGATTTAGCAGCAGCAGATTTTCATTTTACTTATATATATTTTACAAAAATCTAATGTGTTTGTGGTGATTTTTTAGATTTATTTTTAATTGGATGATAATTGCTTTACAATGTTATGTTGGTTTCTGCTGTACAACAGCATGAATCATTCAGAAGTATACATATATCCCCTCCTTCTTGAAACCTCCTCCATTCCCTGGTTCTCTGCTTTTAAGATTTGTGTAAATAGAATTGGCCACCCTCCAGTAGTCTAGGATAATCTCCTCATCTGAATGTCTATAACATTAATCACATCTGCACAATCACTTTTACCATGTAAGTGATAATTTATAGTCACAGGTTTTGGGGATTAGGGCATAGATATCATTGGGGGCCATTATTCAGCCTATGGGGCTTCCCTGGTGACACAGTGGTAAAGAATCCTCCTGCCAATGCAGGAGACATAGGTTCAATTTCTGGGTTGGGAAGATCCCCTGGAGGAGGGCATGGCAACCATTCCAGTATTCTTGCCTGGAGAATCCCATGGACAGAGGAAGCTGGTGGGCTGTAGTCCATGGGGTTGCAAAAGAGTCAAACATGACTTAGTGACAAAACAACAACAACATTCAGCCTACCAGAGCTATACATAATATTTATTTCACACTGATGTTTTATTGAAAAGTAAAATGCATGCAAAGTTTTGATTGGCGATTTGTGGGTTACATATAAGAATACTTTCTGGCATGGTTTTTATGCTTCATTGTCATGAATACCAGTTACTTCTGATTTAACTCACTGGCAGGAGGGATGGAAAATGTGGGTGCAAGATGAATGTGTTCATTCATTTTGGTGAGCATCTACTATGTGCCAAGCATTGTGCTTGAAACTATGCAGATTGAAATGAATGAGTGTCCTCAGTACTCAGAGTCTAGTAGAGAAGATGAACAAAAGGACTATAATACAGTTATACAGTGGATGCAATTACACATAGGAATATAGTCAACTCATAACAAATTTATGATTACCAAAAGGGAAGGGGAGAGTGATAAATTAGGAGTTTGAGATTAACATAAACTTGCTACTAAATATAAAACAGAGAAGCAATAAGGTCCTAGTGTATAGCACAGGGAACTATATTCAATATTTTGTAATAACCTATAAAAGAAAAAAATATGTATCACTGAATCACTTTGTTGTACACCTGAAACTAACACAATGTTGTAACTCAACTACGTGTGTGTATTAGTCACTGAGTTGTGTCTGAATCTTTGTGACCCTGTGGTCTGTAGCCCACCAGGCCCCTCTGTCCATGGTATTCTCCAGGCAAGAATACTGGAGTGGGTTGCCATTCCCTTTACTTGGATTAAAAAATAAAATTATATGCATGAAATGAAAAAATAGTCAACCAATTCCTTTTAATTTCAATTGTTGATAGTGGGAAACAGGCTTCAGGAAGCAATGTCTTTCAAACAGGACTTAACCTGAAAGATGTTCTTTTCCCTCCTCAGATTTGGTGAAATTTATCTCACTGCTGCTCCAGAAGCTATTTTGCAGAAACCATTAGCAGAGTTCACTGTTATTTTGAGGTCATAGCACTTTCTGCATTTCCACACTGACCATGTTGAACAGTAGTAAATAGGAAAGGAAATAGCTAGAACAGACACACAGCAGATTTTCTTTATAGTACAAGGTTTCAAAGTTTAAAAGCTGAACGCTGAGCAAAAACAGATCCAGATTAGTATTAGCTATTACATCATATGTATTGACTGATAAGAGAAGTGGCAGGTAGGATGTGAGCTCATAGGATATGAACATAAAAATACCAGTAAGGTTGGTGGAAGAAGATAATCTAGTTGAGAACTGGAGCAGACACTACCCTAGCCACATCAGATTGAATGTTTCTGCTAATATCCTGTAGAGGAGGTTTGGCAGCCAGAAAGGGATCTATATCGGCCAACAATGGCCCACATTTGACTTACAGGTGTTGGGTGATTTAGATGTTGGGAAAACTCTAATACAAATCCAGATTGCCAACTTCTTTTGTAAACTCAGAAGATCTGGCTCATTCATGTTAGTATTCCCATGTGACAACAACCTGTGTTAGATGAGCATCAGTTGCCCTATTTAGAGTAAGCATGTATTCCCTGGATGAAGCAAAAGTTGGAATCAAGATTGCCGGGAGAAATAGCAATACCCTCAGACATGCAGATGACACCACTCTTATGGCAGAAGGAGAAAAAGAACTAAAAAGCCTTTTGATGAAAATGAAAGAGAAGAATGAAAAAGTTGGCATGAAACTCAAAAAAAAAAAAAAGTAAGATCATGGCTTCCAGTCCCACTATTTCATGGCAGGATAGATGGGGAAACAGTGGAAACAGTGAAAGACTTTATTTGGGGGGTTCCAAAATCACTGCAGATGGTGACTGCAGCCATGAAATTAAAAGATGCTTACTCATTGGAAGAAAAGCTATGACCAAACCAAATAGCATATTAAAAAGCAAAGACATTACTTTGCCAACAAAGATCCATCTAGTCAAAGCTGTGGTTTTTCCAGTAGTCATATATGGATGTGAGATTTGGACTATGAAGACAGTTGAGCACTGAAGAATTGATACTTTTGAACTGTGGTGTTGGAGAAGACTCTTGAGAGTCCCTTGGACTGCAAGGACATCCAACCAGTCAATCCTAAAGGAAATCAGTCCTGAATATTCATTCAAAGGACTGATGCTGAAGCTCCAATACTTTGGCCACCTGATGCAAAGAGCTGATTCATTGGAAAAGACCCTGATGCTGGGAAAGATTGAAGGCAGGAGGAGAAGGGAATGACAGAGGATGAAATGGTTGGATGGCATCACTGATTCAATAGATATGAGTTTGAGTAACCTCTGGGAGTTGGTGATGGACAGGACTGCCTGCTGCAGTCCATGGGGTTGCAAAGAGTTGGACATGACTGAGAGACTGAACTGAACTGAACTGAATTGAGCCACTATGTTGGCTTATAGCTGGCCCACTTACTTGTGTTAAGCTTTTCAGTCCATCTATGCTTTTAAAAGTTCTATCAATATAATATTTAGAATTCACTCTTATAAGATAACACAGGCATATGCTTATGAAACTGTTTAACATCCAGTATATACTTTATTCCACAAGGTGGGTTGTTTTATCTTTATGATGTCTTGAGTTTCAGCCCCCAATATAATATCCTAGATAGGCGAGAAAAATGATAAGCAGTGCTTTCCAAACATTATTTTTTATTACAGAATTCTTTTCTTAAGGAGAATTGTTTATAGTATACCCTAGTACTAAATCTGAGAAATGCCCATTCATGTCAAGTTACTTTATTTTTTGTGTCAATTTTCTGTTTGCGCTTTGTTAGCCTTTATTAGTAGATGATCCTGAGATTCTATTTCATTACAAAATCCAGTAAGGAAGGCATTGCCATTTTTTTCAAGGATCAGTAGGATGAAAAGCCCCAATTATTATTCTTTCAAGGAAAACAGATATGACTCAAAATCAGAAGCACTGGATTAATTTAAACTGTCATATTTCTGAGGGCAAGACTTTTGCCATTAACTTCTAAATTGATTCTTGTCTCCATTTTAAAGTATATATTGCTATGTTCATAGACTAAGGACATAAAAGCTATAAAAAGCAGTAACAATTTGGTTTTAGACAACTGGTGTGAGATTTTACTAAATCATTTTTGGCAATCCACTTAAAAAAAAAACCACTACATTATATATTCACAAAGTTGTGCAACCATCATCATTAATTTCAGAACTTTTGATCACTCCAAGAAGAAACTCTGTATCCATTAGCAGTCACTCCTTGCTCCCCTCTCCTCTGAACCCTCTAGAATCACTAATCTACTTTCTGAATTTATGGACTTGTCTATTTTAGAAATTACCAAAAATATGGATTCATACAATATTTGATGTTTTAGTGTCTGGCTTATTTTTTTTTATTCTTTCCCACTTATTTTATTCCTCTCCTAATTTGATTTTTTTAAATAAAGTTAAAACTTTCATCTTTGACTCTTTTATCTTTTAATACAGGTTTATTTATTTTAATTGGAGGTTAATTACTTTACAATATTGTATTGGTTTTGCCATACATGTATCTGCCACAGGTATATATGTGTTCCCTATCCTGGCTTATTTTACTTAGTGTATTTTTAAAGTTTCATCCATGATGTAACATATATCAGTACTTCATTCTTTTATAGGAATGAAAAGATTCCATTTTATGGCTGTGTCATCATTTGTGTATTAATTTATAGATGGATACTTGGGTCGTCTCCACTCCTTTATTATTATGAAAATTCAGACTTATAAATACTTCTGTATAAATTTTATTGTGGACATAGGCTTTCAGTTCTCTTCTGTATATGCATACGAGTAAAACTTCTTCTAGAAGAGAGTGAAAAAAGCTGGCTTGGGAAAGGAATATGTCAAGGCTCTATACAGTCACCCTGCTTATTTAACTTCTATGCAGAGTGCACCATGCAGAATGCCAATCTGGATGAAGCACAGCTGGAATCAAGATTGCCAGGAGAAATATTAATAACCTCAGATATGCAGATGACACCACCCTATGGCAGAAAGCGAAGAGGAACTAAAGAGCTTCTTGATGAAGGTGAAAGAGAAGAATGAAAAAGCTGGCTTAAAATTCAACATTCAGAAAACTAGCATCATGGCATCTGGTCCCATCACTTCATGGCAAATAGATGGGTCAACAATGCAAACAGTGACAGAGTACAGGTGGATTCTTTACCACTGTGCCATCTGGGAAGTCCTTAGTTACCAATGCTGCTGCTGCTGCTGCTGCTAAGTCACTTCAGTCGTGTCCGACCCTGTGCAATCCCAGAGATGGCAGCCCACCAGGCTCCGCCATCCCTGGGATTCTCCAGGCAAGAACACTGGAGTGGGTTGTCATTTCCTTCTCCAATGCATGAAAGTGAAAAGTGAAAGAAGTCACACCAATACCATATTGTAAATTTGAAATTTGCTGAAAGGGTAGGTCTTAAGTGTTCTTGACAAAGAAAATAATCATAATTATGTGAACTAATGTATATATTTACTTTCAGCTCTCAATTGTATTCTCTTGACCTATATGTCTCTCTAGTACCAAACTATCTTGATTACAGTAGTTTGTAATAAGTTTTGAAATTGGGAAGTAATATTATGGTCTAAGTGTTTGTGTTGTAAACCTAATGCCCAAGGTGATGGTCTTAGGATGTCAGGCATTTGGAAGGTGATAACATTATGAAGGCAGAGCCATCATGAATTAGATTAATACTTTAAAAAGAGGCCTCAGAGACACACACAGCCCCTTTTGCCATGTGAGGACACAGCAAGAAGTTGGCAGTCTCCAGTTTGGAAAAGGGCATTTACAAGATACCAAATTCCATGCCATAATCATGAACTTCCTAGCTTTAAGAACTCAGAGAAATAAATGTTTGTTGTTTATAATCCACAAAATGTCTATGGCATTTCGTTATATCTTCCAGAATGGACTGATACAGGGAGTGTGACTCCTCCAACTTTGTTCTTTTTCAAAATTGTTTTGGCTTACATTTCCATATGACTTCTAGGATTAGTTTGTCAATATATGCAAAAAGACTGACTCAATTTCTTTACTTGTTACAGGTTATACTTACCATTGTTTTCTTGAGTCANAAAGAGTCAGACATGACTGAGCAACTAAACAGCAACTCTTTTCTGTAGGCTGCTGGTAGTTAGGGCTCTTTTCCCTCAGGTTACCATACTTTGAAATTATCATAAATTCCATTTATTTGTTCTCAAGGTAAAAGCTCCACAAATGGCCCCTTACATTTAGTTAATCGACAGTGAGTTTCTGAAGGGAGTTTTTTGGTGCAGTCCCGTTTCAAGAGGGACTACTTGGGTGACATTAACACTGATGGTCTGAGAAGTCATTTGACCCAACTGATGGGTTTTGGTATTTCATTCATCTGCCACTCGGTACATGTTGAGCAAAATCTCATAGATTCTCTCTAATGTTTATTACCATAAAATGGGACTGTGAATAATCTAAAAATTATATAGATAAGAACTTTCAAGGGTGAAAATTTGAGTTTTGGATGTATGAAAAAGCTTAAATAATACTTAGTGGGGAAAGAAGGTAGTGAATCTCAATATTGTATTAGGAGAATGATAAATGATTTCCAGGGATATTCTCCAGAGGTTCAAATACTGGATATAAATTTGTTTCAGATGACTTTTTAAAGTTATCTTTCAATACTGAAATTTGATGGTATTAAATAATAATAATAATTCATTATGTGATATTTGGGGTTTTAATAGTTAAAGTATTTTACTTCTGCACTTCAACAATTGTGAAACAGGAAAGTTTTTTAGATACAGTGGGAATGTGGGTTATCATCGTAGCTGTTTAGGATACAAATTAAGAGGAATAGATAATTTAGGGCAGTGTTTCTCAAACATGCAGTTATGTGTCAGAGCCATTTGAGGAGTTTGTTAACAGTGTCGGTACTTAGCCCCTACCCAGTATCCACAAAATCAGTCTCTGAAGTTGAAGCATGATCATTTTTATTTTTGGATGATTCTGATGTATTTCAGAGTTTACGTACCACTGCATTAGGACATAACCTTTCTGCCATTTTTTCAAGTGATCTACTTATATAGAAATACATTTAGAAAATCTTTGACTTTTTTCCGTGAAAGGAAATAATAATAATAGCTACCAGGTATGGCCCACCAGGTGACTGCAGCCACAAAATTAAAAGACACTTGCTCCTTGGAAAGATAGCTGTGACATATCTAGGTGTATTAAAAAGCAGAGACATCACTTTGCCAACAAAGGTCCATAAAGTCAAAGCTTTGGTTTTTCCAGTAGTCATATATGGATGTGGAAGTTGGACCATAAAGAAGGCTGAGTGCCAAAGAAGTGATGCTTTCTAACTGAGGTGCTGGAGAAGACTCTTGAGAGTCCCTTGGACTGCGAGGAGATCAAACCAATCCTAAAGGAAATCCTAAAGATCAACCCTAAAGGAAATCAACCCTGAACATTCATTGGAAGGACTGGTACTGAAGGTGAAGCTCCAATACTTGGCCACCTGATGCTAAGAGCTGACTCATTGGAAAAGACCCTGGTACTCAGTGGACATGAGTTTGAGCAAACTCTGAGAGATGGGAGGGACAAGGAAAGCCTGGTGTGAGGCAGTGCATGGAGTCGCAGAGAGTCTGACACGACTGAGCACCTAAGCATAGCACAGCATAGTCAATTTACAGTATTATATTAGTTTCAGGTATACATACAACATAGTGATTCAATATTTTTGTAGGTTATATTCCTTAAAGTTATTAAAAAATAATGCCTGTGTTTGGTCTTTATAATTTTAAAGTCTCTCTGTATGCTAAATGTGTTCTAAAATGTAGACTTTACATATTATACAGCACCTGGATTGGGACACAGTGAGTTAACATGGGTGTGGGGGCAGCAACAGGTCCTTCCGTCAAAAGTGTGACCTTCCAGGCAAGGGAGAAGGTAGGACAGAAGCAAGGAGGGTGGACCCCGATGAAGAGTCCAGCTGTGCCCAGGGTGGCTTGGCCATCTTGTGCCACTGTGAGGGATGGGGGCAGGGTGGTGGTGGGCTTCCAGGAAGAGAACCCTAGAACTTTTCAAGGCTACTGCTCTAAGGCTCAGTGGGATGGCTTATGCTTTCTCAAAGTGGCAGAGTGAACACCTGGCATCTTACCTAACTGTGGATTTGAATTTTCTCAGCACCCATCATGCAGCCCTAACTTTTACTTAAAAGGAAGAACTTATCCTTCATACAGACTCACAGGGCACAAACAGAGAAAAAGACTCGGTTTTGGTTCAGCCATTTTGTGAACTGATGATAGAAACATTGAGTTCATTTCTCATATATGTAGAGAGAGGAACTGAAGTTGTATGGGATTCAGCCAAGGAAATAGATTTTGTTAGAAAAGTCAGTGGTGAGCAATTGAACTATCACGGTAAAACATTTAAAAAAATCAAGGGACTCCCTGGCGTCCAGTGGTTAAGACCCTGTGCTTCCAATGCAAGGGGCGCAAGTTCGATCTCCGGTCAGGGAACACAAAGATCCCACCGGCCGTGCAGTGCGTCCAAAAAGAAGAAATTAAAAGATCAGTGATTACAAAGCACTTTGTAAGTAAATGTAGCATAAACAGAAGTGTTAAATACGCAGTGCTAAGTTCATTGTTTTAGTAAAATATTCTCACAGGAAGCATGGCATTCGCTTGAGAAGAATATAATTATTTTTTATTTTGTAGGGTTTTTAAAAAATCTTTAAATTTTGTTTTTGTTTCTTTAAAGANGCAGTGCTAAGTTCATTGTTTTAGTAAAATATTCTCACAGGAAGCATGGCATTCGCTTGAGAAGAATATAATTATTTTTTATTTTGTAGGGTTTTTAAAAAATCTTTTTAAATTTTGCTTTTGTTTCTTTAAAGAATTATTTATGTATTTATGGCTGTGCTGAGTCCTCCTTGCTGCACGGGCTTTTCTCTAGTGACAGCAGGCAGGGGCTGCTGTCTAGTTGTGACGTGGTAGCTTCTCTGGTTGAGGAGCACAGGCCTCAGAGCATGCCGGCTTCAGTAGCTGCAGCACGCACGCTCAGTAGTTGTAGCCCATGGGCCGAGTGGCTCCGTGGCATGTGGGATCTTCTCAAATCAGGGATGGAACCCGTGTCTCCTGCACTGACAGACGGACTCTTTGCCATTGAGCCACCAGGGAAGCCCCTTGTAGACTTTTTCTTTTTAAACATGGCTTTTTTGTTTTGTTTAATGTAAATTGTCTCCCTAGACATGTTGCAGCAGCTCCACCAGCAGCTGGTAGAAGCTGAGCGGAGGTCCATGACGTACCTGAAACGGTACAACAGGATCCAGGCCGACTACCACAACCTCATCGGAGTCACGGCGGAGCTGGTGGATTCTCTGGAGGCCACAGTCAGTGGCAAGATGGTAAGGAGGTCCCCCATTGTCCACGTGTCTTCTTGAGATAAAGATGAGTCGTGGGCACAGATGATTCCTCACCACCCCCAGCCAGTGATACTTGCCCCCCAACTTTACGAAGCCGGGTGCAGCTGTTTATCACACTGCTGCAGTGTTTCACCCATTTTTCCTGACACATTACCTACTGCGTCTTTATTTCTCTAGCCTGTNTCTCTGGAGGCCACAGTCAGTGGCAAGATGGTAAGGAGGTCCCCCATTGTCCACGTGTCTTCTTGAGATAAAGATGAGTCGCGCGCACAGATAATTCCTCACCACCCCCAGCCAGTGATACTTGCCTCCCAACTTTACAAAGCCGGGTGCAGCTGTTTATCACACTGCTGCAGTGTTTCACCCATTTTTCCTGACACATTACCTGCTGCATCTTTATTTCTCTAGCCTGTTCTTAGTTGTTAGCAAAGAATAAATGGGTAGCAGAAAAAAAATTATGTTGTGGCATAAAAATGGGGGGAGATATTCTTTTGGTATATAGGAGACCTATGGGTTTTCATATACTGATTTTGTATCCAGTAACCTTTCTGAACTCCATTAATCTCAGAGACTCTTTTGGATCAATTCTCCTGTATTCTAAATTGGCAGTCATATCACTTTCAAATAGTGATTTTTCTTTTTCCCCCCTCTTAACTGATTAACTGAGTTGAATGAGTTCATGGGCATGTTTGTCTTATTTCTGACTTTAATGGGAGTGACTTGAGTGTTTTACTCAATAAAAAGATAGAAAACATAATAAAATCACATTCTGGAAATAGAATTGTTTTTTTGGAAGTAATTGTGGGTTCATGTGTGATTTTAAGGCATAGTGCCGAGAGTCCTTGTATCCTCTTCCCAGTTTCCACCAGTTGTAATAGTTTGCAAAACAATAGTGCAGTGTCTCAGCCAAGATACTGGCACTGATACAGTTTATTGCTTTATCCCGATTTCCCCAGTTTTACTTGTACTCCTGTGTGTGTCTATATGTGTATGTTTTAAGCTTTATACAACTTTATAGATTTATGTATTAAACTTGCTTTAACACCTTAAAAATGTGATTACAAAATGAAGTGTATTCTAGAAATTTTCAAAAATATAGAACTATGCAAAAATAAGATTAAAATTACCTGCCATTATCTCGCTTAGTAATAACACTTGTTAACATTCCAGACTTTTTTTTTCCAAAACTTGGATACATGTGTTTTACAGAAATGGGCTCAGTTCACACAGTCTTCTGGTTTGCTTTTCTCCTAAATACCGAATCGTGCATTCTCGAAGTCATTAAATGTCCTCCTACGATGCTCACCTTCTGTGGCTGTGTTTTCCATCAGGTTATTTAGCGTGTCGGGTCTCTCTTGTTGGACATTAGTGTTTCCAGGTTTTTACTTTCATAAGGGCTCATTTAAGTAAACACTTGAAAGGAATCAGTTATACAGTTCCCTGGGATTACCTCAGAACTCTAGCCAGAGCAACAACTGTGGATTGCTTTTTGCTATAATAGCTTGTGAAAGTCGCTTGGTCATGTCTGACTCTTTGCCACCCCATGGACTACACAGTCCGTGGAATTCTCCAGGCCAGAATACTCGAGTGGGTAGCCTTTCCCTTCTCCAGGCGATCTTCCCAACCCAGGGATCAAACTCAGGTCTCCTGCATTGCAGATGGATTCTTTTAAATATGTTTTAATACCTTACACCAAAACATCTTTGCCCGGATGCAAACACAGCACATAAACGTTCACAGAACTGCTGAAAGTTGCATGGTGTGGCTGGAATGGCCGAAGCCAGGGGGTGGGGAGTGGCATGTGTTGGAAGACAAGGCGGGGGAGGTGCATCGGGGACGGTCACGGAGAGATTTGTAGACTGTGCTTAGGAACTTGTGTTTCACCCTGCAGTTAGTGAGGAGCATTTGAAATGTGTATCTTGAAAATTGATCGGTTTTTTAGTTCTGAAAATAACACACACCAACTTTTCTTTAGTACAGAGAAGTACCAGAAACAAAACAAAGATGGCTTATATAATCACTGTTAACAAAAAAATGAAGAAAAGAAGGCATGTACATTGAAAATTCAAATAGTACAGAAATAAAAGAAAACATGTGTTTTCCTTTTCCTGTCTCTCCTATTAGACAATAACTGCCATCGTCGTGGTGTGGCTGCCACGGCCAGGGCTGATGTGACGCCAGGCGTGGCCGCTGGCCACAGGTGGGACCTGAGCTCTCACTGCTGGAGTGTGGGGTCAGAGGCCTGCACACCACCAGGCGGGGGCTTGGAAGGGCCTCCAGTATCAAGACATGGAGACATGGGGGTGGGGCAGGGGGCAATCCTGGAATCTGAACTAGCTTGTTTTTAATGTAAAAGAAATTCATGCTCATAGTAAAAAATGGAAACACCTCAGAGGAGTATACAGTTAAGAACAAAAGGCCCCTTCCACACACAGTTCCTTAGTCTCGTTTTCTTGTAAGATTAACACTTGTGTATTACGTCAGAACCCTTCTGCACATACATACGCGTGGCATGTGAATATACACATACTACTTGGGGTTATGTAACCCATTATCCTTCTCAAACTTGCTGTTTCACTTTCAGCATATCTTGGAAATCTTTCCACATGACCACACACTGCTTCATTCTTTTTAATGCTTGTACATTATCCCACTGTAAGGGTGAGCCANGGTGCTGGAGAAGACTCTTGAGAGTCCCTTGGACTGCGAGGAGATCAAACCAATCCTAAAGGAAATCCTAAAGATCAACCCTAAAGGAAATCAACCCTGAACATTCATTGGAAGGACTGGTACTGAAGGTGAAGCTCCAATACTTGGCCACCTGATGCTAAGAGCTGACTCATTGGAAAAGACCCTGGTGCTGGGAAAGATTGAGGTCTAGAGGAGAAGGGGACGACAGAGGATGAGATGGCTGGATGGTATCATCGACTCAGTGGACGTGAGTTTGAGCAAACTCTGAGAGATGGGAAGGACAGGGAAGCCTGGTGTGAGGCAGTGCATGGAGTCGCAGAGAGTCTGACACGACTGAGCACCTAAGCATAGCACAGCATAGTCAATTTACAGTATTATATTAGTTTCAGGTATACATACAACATAGTGATTCAATATTTTTGTAGGTTATATTCCTTAAAGTTATTAAAAAATAATGCCTGTGTTTGGTCTTTATAATTTTAAAGTCTCTCTGTATGCTAAATGTGTTCTAAAATGTAGACTTTACATATTATACAGCACCTGGATTGGGACACAGTGAGTTAACATGGGTGTGGGGGCAGCAACAGGTCCTTCCGTCAAAAGTGTGACCTTCCAGGCAAGGGAGAAGGTAGGACAGAAGCAAGGAGGGTGGACCCCGATGAAGAGTCCAGCTGTGCCCAGGGTGGCTTGGCCATCTTGTGCCACTGTGAGGGATGGGGGCAGGGTGGTGGTGGGCTTCCAGGAAGAGAACCCTAGAACTTTTCAAGGCTACTGCTCTAAGGCTCAGTGGGATGGCTTATGCTTTCTCAAAGTGGCAGAGTGAACACCTGGCATCTTACCTAACTGTGGATTTGAATTTTCTCAGCACCCATCATGCAGCCCTAACTTTTACTTAAAAGGAAGAACTTATCCTTCATACAGACTCACAGGGCACAAACAGAGAAAAAGACTCGGTTTTGGTTCAGCCATTTTGTGAACTGATGATAGAAACATTGAGTTCATTTCTCATATATGTAGAGAGAGGAACTGAAGTTGTATGGGATTCAGCCAAGGAAATAGATTTTGTTAGAAAAGTCAGTGGTGAGCAATTGAACTATCACGGTAAAACATTTAAAAAAATCAAGGGACTCCCTGGCGTCCAGTGGTTAAGACCCTGTGCTTCCAATGCAAGGGGCGCAAGTTCGATCTCCGGTCAGGGAACACAAAGATCCCACCGGCCGTGCAGTGCGTCCAAAAAGAAGAAATTAAAAGATCAGTGATTACAAAGCACTTTGTAAGTAAATGTAGCATAAACAGAAGTGTTAAATACGCAGTGCTAAGTTCATTGTTTTAGTAAAATATTCTCACAGGAAGCATGGCATTCGCTTGAGAAGAATATAATTATTTTTTATTTTGTAGGGTTTTTAAAAAATCTTTTTAAATTTTGCTTTTGTTTCTTTAAAGAATTATTTATGTATTTATGGCTGTGCTGAGTCCTCCTTGCTGCACGGGCTTTTCTCTAGTGACAGCAGGCAGGGGCTGCTCTCTAGTTGTGACGTGGTAGCTTCTCTGGTTGAGGAGCACAGGCCTCAGAGCATGCCAGCTTCAGTAGCTGCAGCACGCACGCTCAGTAGTTGTAGCCCATGGGCCGAGTGGCTCCGTGGCATGTGGGATCTTCTCAAATCAGGGATGGAACCCGTGTCTCCTGCACTGACAGACGGACTCTTTGCCATTGAGCCACCAGGGAAGCCCCTTGTAGACTTTTTCTTTTTAAACATCGCTTTTTTGTTTTGTTTAATGTAAATTGTCTCCCTAGACATGTTGCAGCAGCTCCACCAGCAGCTGGTAGAAGCTGAGCGGAGGTCCATGACGTACCTGAAACGGTACAACAGGATCCAGGCCGACTACCACAACCTCATCGGAGTCACGGCGGAGCTGGTGGATTCTCTGGAGGCCACAGTCAGTGGCAAGATGGTAAGGAGGTCCCCCATTGTCCACGTGTCTTCTTGAGATAAAGATGAGTCGTGGGCACAGATGATTCCTCACCACCCCCAGCCAGTGATACTTGCCCCCCAACTTTACGAAGCCGGGTGCAGCTGTTTATCACACTGCTGCAGTGTTTCACCCATTTTTCCTGACACATTACCTACTGCGTCTTTATTTCTCTAGCCTGTTCTTAGTGTTAGCAAAGAATAAATGGGTAGCAGAAAAAAAATTATGTTGTGCATAAAAATGGGGGGAGATATTCTTTTGGTATATAGGAGACCTATGGGTTTTCATATACTGATTTTGTATCCAGTAACCTTTCTGAACTCCATTAATCTCAGAGACTCTTTTGGATCAATTCTCCTGTATTCTAAATTGGCAGTCATATCACTTTCAAATAGTGATTTTTCTTTTTCCCCCCTCTTAACTGATTAACTGAGTTGAATGAGTTCATGGGCATGTTTGTCTTATTTCTGACTTTAATGGGAGTGACTTGAGTGTTTTACTCAATAAAAAGATAGAAAACATAATAAAATCACATTCTGGAAATAGAATTGTTTTTTTGGAAGTAATTGTGGGTTCATGTGTGATTTTAAGGCATAGTGCCGAGAGTCCTTGTATCCTCTTCCCAGTTTCCACCAGTTGTAATAGTTTGCAAAACAATAGTGCAGTGTCTCAGCCAAGATACTGGCACTGATACAGTTTATTGCTTTATCCCGATTTCCCCAGTTTTACTTGTACTCCTGTGTGTGTCTATATGTGTATGTTTTAAGCTTTATACAACTTTATAGATTTATGTATTAAACTTGCTTTAACACCTTAAAAATGTGATTACAAAATGAAGTGTATTCTAGAAATTTTCAAAAATATAGAACTATGCAAAAATAAGATTAAAATTACCTGCCATTATCTCGCTTAGTAATAACACTTGTTAACATTCCAGACTTTTTTTTTCCAAAACTTGGATACATGTGTTTTACAGAAATGGGCTCAGTTCACACAGTCTTCTGGTTTGCTTTTCTCCTAAATACCGAATCGTGCATTCTCGAAGTCATTAAATGTCCTCCTACGATGCTCACCTTCTGTGGCTGTGTTTTCCATCAGGTTATTTAGCGTGTCGGGTCTCTCTTGTTGGACATTAGTGTTTCCAGGTTTTTACTTTCATAAGGGCTCATTTAAGTAAACACTTGAAAGGAATCAGTTATACAGTTCCCTGGGATTACCTCAGAACTCTAGCCAGAGCAACAACTGTGGATTGCTTTTTGCTATAATAGCTTGTGAAAGTCGCTTGGTCATGTCTGACTCTTTGCCACCCCATGGACTACACAGTCCGTGGAATTCTCCAGGCCAGAATACTCGAGTGGGTAGCCTTTCCCTTCTCCAGGCGATCTTCCCAACCCAGGGATCAAACTCAGGTCTCCTGCATTGCAGATGGATTCTTTTAAATATGTTTTAATACCTTACACCAAAACATCTTTGCCCGGATGCAAACACAGCACATAAACGTTCACAGAACTGCTGAAAGTTGCATGGTGTGGCTGGAATGGCCGAAGCCAGGGGGTGGGGAGTGGCATGTGTTGGAAGACAAGGCGGGGGAGGTGCATCGGGGACGGTCACGGAGAGATTTGTAGACTGTGCTTAGGAACTTGTGTTTCACCCTGCAGTTAGTGAGGAGCATTTGAAATGTGTATCTTGAAAATTGATCGGTTTTTTAGTTCTGAAAATAACACACACCAACTTTTCTTTAGTACAGAGAAGTACCAGAAACAAAACAAAGATGGCTTATATAATCACTGTTAACAAAAAAATGAAGAAAAGAAGGCATGTACATTGAAAATTCAAATAGTACAGAAATAAAAGAAAACATGTGTTTTCCTTTTCCTGTCTCTCCTATTAGACAATAACTGCCATCGTCGTGGTGTGGCTGCCACGGCCAGGGCTGATGTGACGCCAGGCGTGGCCGCTGGCCACAGGTGGGACCTGAGCTCTCACTGCTGGAGTGTGGGGTCAGAGGCCTGCACACCACCAGGCGGGGGCTTGGAAGGGCCTCCAGTATCAAGACATGGAGACATGGGGGTGGGGCAGGGGGCAATCCTGGAATCTGAACTAGCTTGTTTTTAATGTAAAAGAAATACATGCTCATAGTAAAAAATGGAAACACCTCAGAGGAGTATACAGTTAAGAACAAAAGGCCCCTTCCACACACAGTTCCTTAGTCTCGTTTTCTTGTAAGATTAACACTTGTGTATTACGTCAGAACCCTTCTGCACATACATACGCGTGGCATGTGAATATACACATACTACTTGGGGTTATGTAACCCATTATCCTTCTCAAACTTGCTGTTTCACTTTCAGCATATCTTGGAAATCTTTCCACATGACCACACACTGCTTCATTCTTTTTA
>SJYW01018978.1:9750-32034 GCA_006410735.1 Raphicerus campestris | reverse complement strand
CGTCCAAGGTGGCATTTGTGTCAATATCCTTCATTCCCAGGCTTCACTGTTCACGTGTTCTCCCCACTCCCTCCTTCACGCCCCCTGGTGGCTTCTTGCATAACTCTGGGGGCCAAGAACACTTACTCTGGAACCACTGGTGGCTAAAGTCACTGTACCAAACTTAGCAGTGAGGGCTGGGAGGGGCTCCCTGCACCGTGGGGGTGGGGCCCCTTCCCAGGTGCAGGCTGCCCAGGGCAGGGTGGGGCTGGCGGCAGGAAGAGCACAGAGCCCAAAGGCAGTGCAGGGGGACTGGCACTCAGAGTCCGAGCAGTGTTTCTGGGAATTGTAAGCTCACAGCACACTTCGTTTATAGGTAGCCCACTGAAGCTCAGTCTTTTAAACACTAGGAGCATCTACTTTTCAAATAAATAGTTTATTGAGGATCTGTGGCTTCTGTCAGTCAGGGGAACAGGAAGAAAGATATTGGAGACAGCTCAGCCGTGGCCTCCAGGGCTGGAGGCCGCTGGTCTCTCTATGGAGAGGAGTCTAGCCCCACTCCCTTCACTGCGACTCACACATCCCTGTGAACAGCGCAGAACCCTCTGCATGTAAACGCGAAGCTGCAGGGGCTCTTTGAGGAAGGGCTGGTTCCCTGGCTGCGTCCTATCTCATTGTGCTGGAGCTGCTTGCAGCCCCGCACAGGTAGCCTGGTGAGGCTGGCAGTCTGTCCTCATGGGCAGGTGGGAAGGTTGAGGCCCCAGTGGGCAGCAGGTGGCTTATTGAGCTATATTTAAACATTCACTTAGTCTGATTGCTTTGGCCCTTGTGTTTGTTTGCTTGTTTTTTTAATAAACTTTTACTACAAGATATACACAAATTGAAAGTATACAGCTGAATGAGTTTTCACGAAGTAGACACAGGGATGTTCACTGTCTACTGATGAAGCTTCTCTTGTTCTGGCCACTGGGGAGCCTGCTTCAGCCCCACCACTTGGCACATCTTCTGGGGAGCAGAGCATTGTCCTGGCTCCTGTCCAGACCCACGGCAGGTGGTGCATCTCAGGAGAAGCAGGTGTGGGTGCAGCCCAAAGTGTGCACTCCGGGGGCCTGGACGGCTCCCCACTGCCAGGGCTCTGCCTCTTCTGCTTAGCACATGAATACTGGGCTCAGGGCCCCCTCCCTTAGATAACCAGAAGCATCTGTGTTCTACATTTCCACACAGACGACTCTTCCACAAAGGTGGACATGAAGGAGCCATATGAGACGGAAGCCAGCACTTTGTGAGTACCCCCACCTGGGTCTCAGTGCTGCCCACGCAGCTGCCTGGCCCCACCTTCCTTCTCTAGTTTCAGGAGTCTTCCAGTGAATGGGCTCCTCTGGGTCACACTAGTGATGTCATCCCTCCACTGAGACCCTGCTAGGCTGCTGGCCCCTTCTGGGTCCTTCCCTGCACATGTCCTCTGTCTTTGCCCAAACACTTCCTCCATGACAGGCCTCCTCTTTGTCTCAGCCCCTGACTCTCACTGAATCCCTGGGGGGTGAAGGTGAGGCCCGGGGCAGGGGGCTGCCCACCCACATCTTGGCTTGCGCCTTGCAGCTCCTTCCCCGAGTGTGCACATGCAGGCGGCGTCTCGCCTTTGTCCTTCTGCATGCAGACGGCACCCCACGCCAAGACGGTCAGTGAGAGTGAGCTGAGCGCCACGGCTGCGGAGCTGCTGCAGGACTACATGCTCACGGTACGCTGCCTGCCACTCGCCCACCAAGGTCAGAAGACGCTGGCCCCGCCAGCAGGCCTGTGTGTGGCGCCTTCAGGCTAGGAGTTCCCTGGAGGAGATGGGAGGAAGGCTTGCTTCCCTGTGGGTGGAGCTGGGGGAAGCATGGATGCCTTGCTTACAACTGGGCCTTGAAGTCTTTCCTACCAGGTCAGTTTTTGGAAAGAGCACGAGGTGGCCAAGGCCTAAGCATGGGGCTGCTCTGGCCTCTGGGGCTGAACGACAGACCTGTCTCTGGGTCTCTGGTGGTGAATGGTAGCATGGGGTGCTACCATGAAAGGGCCAGATGGGCCTTGTTATCAAGCTCAGCAGACTTTCCCCCTGTCCCTCGACTTCACGTCATTAAAAACTTTGGTCAATACACTGAATATCACTCTGGGCTCTGTGTGCAATTTGGTGGCTCCTGGCAGTGGCATCAGACATGCAGCCTGCACCCACCAGGTGGCAGGTTAAAACAGATGGTGTGGGCTGGTCTTCAAGGCACTCTGTGCTGTTGTGGGGACCTCGGGGCTGGTGTGGGGCTCCCCTCCTTCCTGCTGGCCCTCCGGCAGGGGTCAAGCTGGGTATGGGCAGGGTGGAAGCAACGCCAGTCACCTCCCCGTGCGGGCCCACTCTCTCGGCAGCTGCGCACCAAGCTGTCGTCGCAGGAGATCCAGCAGTTTGCAGCGCTGCTGCACGAGTACCGTGACGGCGCCTCAGTGCACGAGTTCTGCATCAACCTGCGGCAGCTCTATGGGGACAGCCGCAAGTTCCTGCTGCTTGGTGAGCGCGGGGTGGGTGCGGCTTCCTTTAGGTGTGGGGGCCAGCCAGCCAGCAAGCTGAGTGGTTCTTCTGATGGCGCTTCCCAGTGACTCTGGGACCCTGCCCCCAGGGAAGCAGGAGGGGCCCCTTGGGAGGCAGACTTGGGGTGAGGTGGCTACTGTACTGCCCAGTAAGGGCTGAGGGAGGCTCTTCAGAGGAAGTTGGTGCAGGGACAGGTTTGGGGGAGTAGGCAGGAACTTGCTGGGCGGAGGAGTGATGACACCATTCCCAGTGAAAAGCAGCCTTAGCTGAGGCCCCGAGAGAAGAGCCTGCAGAGTCAGCAGGGCGGGTGGGTACTCACGGCCTGCCACAGCCAGCCAGACGCAGCCCTGGATGTGTGTCCACACGCACAAGCACAGTTAAGCGACTGTGCTGTCCCTATGCTGATCCCAGAGAACATGGCTGGTGGAGGCTCCCAGGTCCTGGGCTTTGCCCCCGACAATCCAAGGAGGGTGCTACGCTGATGGGGTGGGGGTGGAGATGAAGGGCCAAGTGCAGACCTACATCCAGTCTGATCTCTTGCTGACCCCACAGGCCCCTTGGAGTCAGCCAACAGCTAAGCCTGGGGTCCAAGGCCTGTTTCATATTGTTCTCACATTGGAGTAGGTGTTCTCACACCTACGTTCCAGGAACCTGGTGGTCACTGGGAGCTAGGCAGTGGGGCCTGGTGCTTGGAGCCCTGTGCCATCCTCCTCTGCACCCTCTTGTTTCCTGTGTTTGGAAGCCTGTGAAAGTGGGGCTTTCCTGAACTGAGGGGAGTGATGTAAGAGTGTGGCTTCTGGCCTGTACCAGCCCTGTTGCCAAGGCAGGGCCAGTCCACAGCACCTTCCAGCATTGGGGCAGACACATGGGATGGGTGGGGTGGGTTTATCCAGGCCATGGGCCCCCTGGGACAGGCACATGCGTGCTTTCAGCAAGAGGCTTGGCTTAGGATCAGGTGGGCCATGTGTCTGCAGGTCTGCGGCCCTTCATCCCTGAGAAAGACAGCCAGCACTTCGAGAACTTTTTGGAGACCATTGGGGTGAAGGATGGCCGTGGGATCATCACGGACAGCTTCGGCAGGTACCGCCGGGCCACGAGCTCCACCTCCACCTCCACTTCCAACGGGAACAGGGCCGCAGGCAGCTCTGACGACCAGTCCGCGCCCTCGGAGGGGGACGAGTGGGACCGCATGATCTCAGACATCAGCAATGACATCGAGGCGCTGGGCTGCAGCATGGATCAGGACTCGGCCTGATGACGCCGGGGCCCCTGCCAGCCGCCCTCCTGGGCCCTGGACATGGTGGCTCTACTGTGAAGGAGGCACCCCCGTGCCGGGGCAGAAGTCAAGCTGCACCCACCTGCATGCCACCCTGCCTCGGGAGGGGGTCCTGTCAGCCAGACCCTGGACAGCTGTCATTTTGCACACGACGTTTCTATTGAAACTCTCAGAGACCTTAAAAGGAGTTTACTGCAATGTGAATAATTTATCTCTGGTTGCCATTGTGTTTCTGCTCCAAGGGGATAAGAGCTGGGGCCTCCACTCCGGCCTCTGTCTCAGACCCACATGCCCTGGCTGTGGACTGAGCACTTGTGCCCCGTGCCTGCAGGGAGGGCTTGATGTGGGTTTGTGGGCACAGGGCAGGGAGCAGGTGTCCTGAGCACACGTGGATGTGAGCACTGGGCTCTCGGAGGGGCTTGCTGTCCTCTAGCCCTTCACCCAAGCCCATGACCCCAGGCCACATTCACCGTCATGGTGGTTCACAGCAAACCTGCACACCACGCCTTCACCAGAAGTGCCATCCCCACCCTGAGAGCATGGCATCTTGGAGCCCAGGGTCCCTGGTCATCAGGGAGGCCAGTGGGGCCCAGTCAAACACCTTGGCCTTGGTCCCCCCTGGGTGGGGCCCCTCCTGTGCCCTTGGGACATGGGGAGGCCATGGGGGTGACCTCAGGGCCGTTAGCCTGGAGGCTAAGGCCTGGGGACTGCAGTGCAGGCGTGGGGAGGCCCAGCTCTGGGACTCCCTCCTCACCCCCAAGACAGCACACCTTGAGGCTCCTGACTGCATATGCAAGAAGCCCCGGGCTCAGTGGGGTGGGTACTTGAGCCCCTGGTGGGCTCGATGGGATGGCAGGGAGGGCAGGGATGTGGGCTCGATGTTCAGCTCTGTGGGAAATAGGCAGGGGTCTGCAGTCCCCTAGGCTCCCTCCCTGCTGACAAAGGGCAGGACCGGAGGAGGGATCTCAGACCTCATTCTGGCCCTGGCGGGCCAGGTGCTGGTTGTGGGCCCGGGCTGGGCAGAGCTAAGGGAGACAGTTGGTAGATGCCGTCTCTAGGTGCGTGTGTGTAAATCGACCTGCCCTGGAAGCATGTGGAACAGCTAAAGATAGCCACGTGGGCCAGGGGCCATCCCTTCCACAGCCCACCCTGTGCTTGTGAACAGTGGGGACCTTGTGTGACAGGAACTGCTCCTCTTCTCTGGGGGCTCCACCCACACATGGTCCCGCACTCAGTGGTCTCCCCTTTTTATCCTGGGACGTCACCCCCACTCTGCGGCTCCCTGCACTTTGTAGAAGAGAGAGGACAGGGAGAGGGTGGTGACCCCTAGAGTTGGGCCACAGGGAGGGGCCAGGAACTTCAGGAGATTAAGTGCTGCTTGCCTTAGCAGACTACTTCCAGCAGCTCCTCCAGCTCGGGGGCCCCTGCATCTGGGGAGTTCCTTCCAGAAACTTATTCCCAGGCCCATGACTTGGGCCACAGCCAGGTGACTGGACTGCCCACAGTCCCTGGGCAAGGTGGATTCCCTGGGACGTGGGGGAGGGACCGCCACCCTCCTGGGGACCTCTGTGGCTTCAGGAAGTGTCTGCACACCTCCTGCAGTCCGTTTAGCCAGAGCCTGTGCTGGAGGAGCAGAGGCGATGAAGGGACACCACTTTATTGAGCAGCAGAGCTAGGGGCAGGGGTGGAGCCGGGCCTCGGGTCAGCAACTACATGGTCAGCTCCTGTGAGAATTGCAGAAGAGAGGGTCACGTTGGAGGACAGGCCCCGGCAGAAACAGCAGCAAGGCGTTTGCGAAGGGGCAGCCACTCACCATGATGGCGTTGACGATGTCACTCTGGTTGTCCCTCAGGGCCCGCACGGCCTTGGCCCTGGACACGTTGGCCTGTGCCATCACCAGCTCGATGTCCCGCAGCTCCAGTCCTGCCTCATCCACCTGGAGCAGGATATGCAGGGAGGTGCTGGAGTGGCCCCCTCCCCCAGTGAGAGGCCCCAAGCAAAGCTGCCCTCCTCCACAAGTGTGAGCCGTGGGCCCCTTGGCCTCACCTCCTCTTCGTCTTCCTCCTCCTCCTCTTCCTCGCACTCGGGTCTCACCCTCGGCCCAGGTGCTGACTCGGGCACCAGGGCAGAGGGCTCTGAGGGCACTTTGAACTTCTCAGCCGCAGCTCTGTGCACCTGCTGCGACAGGTCCTCTATCTGCAGCACAGAGGTCAGCTGTCAGCTGAACCCGCGCCCCAGACTCCCTCCCCGCGCCCATGGCCAGCCGCTCAGACCTTGGCCTCGCCGAAGACCACGTATGTGTCTGAGGCTGGGCTCTTAAAGACATCGGGCTTGGCAATGACAAAGAGGATGTTCTTGGACTTCTGGATGGTGATCCTGGTGACCCCCTGGATCTGTCGTAAGCCCAGCTTGGACATTGCCTGGAAGCACAATGGTCTCAGACCTGGGCATGAGCCCCAAATTTCCCAGTTGGGGGTTGGAGGAGAGGAGCAAGTCTGGGGGAAACGGCCCACTGCCAGGGGCACAAGGGTTCCGCCACCCACCCTCTGTGGAGCCTCCCAGGTGGCTCCCCATGTGAGCAAATAGGACATCGGACTCAGGCTGAGAGTGTTTCAACTGACAGCCCAGCCCCAGTTACTTTACACAAAGCATCCAGTTACTCCCTTTATCCCAGGGCTCCCATTGATAGGATTCATCAGCTATGAGGTGAGAAAGGGACTCTTTAGGCTGCCAGCTCCACTCTTGGGGTGGCTGGGGTTGTCTGGCCAGCCTGGCCCCTTCTGGAGGGAGCAGAGTCCCAGCTGGGTGCCCAGCCCACCTTTCGGGCCTTCTTCTCACTGCGACTCTGCTTGGCTTTGGCGACCGTCTCCTCGCTCCCGCTGCCGGCTGGGGCCTGGAGAAGAAAGGGGGTCTGAGCACCTGAGAGCAGGGCACGGAGCCCTCTCCTGGGTGCACAACCTGCCTTTTTGGGCACCTGGGGTGGGCACTGTGCGGTCTGCGGTCCTGGGAGGTCCTGCTCCTCCAGCTCGGCTGACGACTCCCCATGGCTGTCCGAGTGCTGGCCGGAGCCCAGAGCGCGGGGTGAGTCTGAGGAAGGGGAGTGTGAGGATGACCTGCCCTTCTGGACAGGCACGGGGCAAGCAGCTCTGGTATCCCTGCCCAGCCCTCTGCCCCCTGGGTCCCTGGCTTAGGACATCGCCGCCGCCTGCATCCCACTCACCTTCCTCCAAACTGTCGCCGTCATCCTGCTGCTCGGCGGCTGGGAGCCCTCGAGGGCCGGCTGGGCTCCGGGGCCCAGAGCCAGGAGGCACTTGGCGAGGGGGCGAGAGCCTCGAGGCTGGGTCTTTGGCATGGGTACTCCTCTTGGGGGCTGCCTTGGGGCTGAGGAGGGTGGGGTGGGGTGGGAGGCTGACCTGCCCAGCCCCAGGGGGGTTTGTGATCCCTGAGGAGGCAGCCACCGCCCTCTGGGATCTTGGCCGAGGTGGTGGATGGCTCGGAGAGCCCAGGGGCTCCGCGCCCTCCACCAAGTCTTCCCGGGGGCCCCGGCAAGGGCAGGGGGCAGGGGATGCCAGGGGGCTTGGGACTGCCTCCATGAGGACACCAGGAGCAGGGGGCTCAGGGCTCTGGATCCTGTCTTGGGGTGCACTGGGCAGGCCCCCTATGGGGCTTTCTGGAGACTGCAGTAGGGAGGGGCCAAGGACTCCAAGTGCTGCCTGGGCCTGCTCTCCCCTACCTGGGCCCAGCACAGGCTTTGGCTGCCTCAAGGGCAGTAGAGATGTTGGGGCAGGATCTTTGGCACAGTGCCCTCCTAGCCTGGGCACAGCTCTTGAAGGAGACTCTGAGCAGGAGCTCAGCCCAACCTCTGAGCCCACAGCCATGGGAAGCCTGTGCCCAAGAGTGGCCCTTCCTTCCTCCACTGGGCTTGGGGGCCCCAACTGGCCAACCTCCAGGCTGGCAGTAGGACACACCCCTGGGCCATGAACCACTGGCTTTAGGGCCTCACGGCCCTGGTGCTCAGCCCCCAGGGCCTCCTTTGGGGGTGAGCTGGACTCAGCCCCATCACCCCCATGTGCACAGACATCATGACAGGCTTCCTGCTCAGATGCCAAAATGCCCTTGGCTACTTCCTCCCCACTGGAGTCAGGCTTTGAGGGACCTTGGGCGGCTGTGAAAGGCTCAGGTGTGTCTGGGATCTCTGTGGCAGGCTTGTGGAGCTCTCTTGTGGAGGGGCCTGCCTCTCCCTCCAAGGGTGTCCGAGCATCTGCAGGTAAGTCTGGGCCACCCAGATGTATCTGATCCAAGGCCAGAGTGTCTGATCCTCGAGTGTGGTCTGGGTCTCTTTCCTCAGGTGCTGGCCTCAGTCCTAGGGTCTTTCTTCCTTTCCTATGGGCTGCAGTGGCTGTGGGCTCTGTCTCTTGGGTACAGCCTGTGTCAGTCATTGGGGCCTGAGGGCTGGCACTGGTGGCAGATACTTGACTGGAGAGGAGACCTGCTTCCTGCAGGGGCGAGAAGGCTGTCAGCTCCTCTTCTGAGTGGGGCTCTGGGCTGGCCTCGGAGGCTGATCCCTGGACCAAGGGGAGACCTGCGTCCTGCAGAGTTGGGGAGGCTGTGAGATCATCTTCTGATTGGGGCTCAGGGCTGGCCTCGGAGGCTGATCCCTGGACCAAGGGGAGACCTGCGTCCTGCAGAGTTGGGGAGGCTGTCAGCTCCTCTTCTGATTGGGGCTCTGAGCTGGCATCAGAGGCAGATCCCTGGACTAAGGGGAGACCTGCATCCTGCAGGGGTGGGGAGGCTGTCAGCTCCTCTTCTGAGTGGGGTTCCAGGCTGGCCTCAGAAACAGGTCCCTGGACCAAGGGGAGACCTGCGTCCTGCAGGGCTAGGGAGGCTGTCAGCTCCTCTTCTGATTGGGGCTCCAGGCTGGCCTCAGAAACAGATCCCTGGACCAAGAGGAGACCTGTATCCTTCAGGGGCGGGGAGGCTGTCAGCTCCTCTTCTGAGTGGGGCTCCAGGCTGGCCTCAGAAACAGATCCCTGGACCAAGAGGAGACCTGCATCCTTCAGGGGCGGGGAGGCTGTCAGCTCCTCTTCTTCTGAGTGGGGCTCCAAGCTGGCCTCAGAAACAGATCTCTGGACCAAAGGGAAACCTGCGTCCTGCAGAGTTGGAGAGGCTGTGAGATCTTCTTCTGACTGAGGCTCTGAGCTGGCATCAGAGGCAGACCCCTGGACCAAGGGAAGACCTGTGTCCTTCAGATTTGGGGAGGCTGTCAGCTCTTCTTCTGACTGGGGCTCTGAACTGGCATCGGAGGCAGATCCCTGGACCAAGGGGAGACCTGCATCCTGCAGGGGTGGGGAGGCTGTCAGCTCCTCTTCTGAGTGGGGCTCAGGGCTGGCCTCAGAAACAGATCCCTGGACCAAGGGGAGACCTGCGTCCTGCAGGTGCAAGGATGCTGTCAGCTCTTCTGACTGGGGCTCAGGGCTGGCCTCGGAAACAGATCCCTGGACCAAGGGGAGACCTGCGTCCTGCAGGGGTGGGGATGCTGTCAGCTCCTCTTCTGCTTGGGGCTCCCGGCTGGCCTCAGAGACAGATCCCTGGACCAAGAGGAGACCTGCATCCTTCAGGGGCGGGGAGGCTGTCAGCTCCTCTTCTTCTGAGTGGGGCTCCAAGCTGGCCTCAGAAACAGATCTCTGGACCAAAGGGAAACCTGCGTCCTGCAGAGTTGGAGAGGCTGTGAGATCTTCTTCTGACTGAGGCTCTGAGCTGGCATCAGAGGCAGACCCCTGGACCAAGGGAAGACCTGTGTCCTTCAGATTTGGGGAGGCTGTCAGCTCTTCTTCTGACTGGGGCTCTGAACTGGCATCGGAGGCAGATCCCTGGACCAAGGGGAGACCTGCATCCTGCAGGGGTGGGGAGGCTGTCAGCTCCTCTTCTGAGTGGGGCTCAGGGCTGACCTCAGATGCAGATCCCTGGACCAAGTGGAGACCTGTGTCCTGCAGGGGTGGGGAGGCTGTCAGCTCCTCTTCTGACTGGGGCTCAGGGCTGGCCTCGGAGGCAGATCCCTGGACCAAGGGGAGACCTGCGTCCTGCAGGGGTGAGGATGCTGTCAGTTCTGACTGGAGCTCAGGGCTGGCCTCGGAGGCAGATCCCTGGACCAAGTGGAGACCTGCGTCCTGCAGGGGTGAGGATGCTGTCAGCTCCTCCTCTTCTGACTGGAGCTCAGGGCTGGCCTTGGAGGCAGATCCACGGACTAAGGGGAGAGCTGCATCCTGCAGGGGTGGGGAGGCTGTCAGCTCCTCTTCTGACTGGGGCTCCGGGCTGGCCTCAGAAACAGATCCCTGGACCAAGGGGAGACCTGCGTCCTGCAGGGGTGAGGATGCTGTCAGCTCCTCTTCTTCTGACTGGGGCTTAGGGCCGGCCTCAGAGGCAGATCCATGGACCAAGGGAAGTCCTGCATCCTGCAGGGGCAGGGATGCTTTCAGATCTGACTGGTGGTCAGGGCTGGCCTCAGAAGCAGATCCTTGGACCAAGGGGAGACCTGCGTCCTGCAGGGGTGGGGAGGCTGTCACTTCTGACTGGAGCTCAGGGCTGGCCTCGGAGGCAGATCCCTGGACCAAGGGGAGACCTGCGTCCTGCAGGGGTGAGGATGCTGTCAGCTCCTCCTCTTCTGACTGGGGCTTAGGGCCGGCCTCAGAGGCAGATCCATGGACCAAGGGAAGTCCTGCATCCTGCAGGGGCAGGGATGCTTTCAGATCTGACTGGTGGTCAGGGCTGGCCTCAGAAGCAGATCCTTGGACCAAGTGGAGACCTGCATCCTGCAGGGGTGGGGAGGCTGTCAGCTCCTCTTCTGACTGGGGCTCAGGGCTGGCCTCAGAAACAGATCCCTGGACCAAGGGGAGACCTGTGTCCTGCAGGGGTGGGGAGGCTGTCAGGTCCTCTTCTGAGTGGGGCTCAGGGCTGGCCTCGGAGGCAGATGCCTGTGTCAAGGGGAGACCTGCATCCTGCAGGGGTGAGGATGCTGTTAGATCTTCTGACTGGGGCTCAGGGCTGGCCTCAGAGGCAGATCCCTGGACCAAGGGGAGACCTTCATCCTCCAGGGGTGAGGATGCTGTCAGAACTTCTTCTGACTGGGGCTCAGGGCCGGCCTCAGAGGCAGATCCCTGGACTAAGGGGAGACCTTCATCCTTCAGGGGTAAGGATGCTGTCAGATCTTCTGATTGGGGCTTCAGGCTGGCCTCAGAGGCAGATCCCTGGACCAAGGGGATACCTTCATCCTTTAGGGATAAGGATGCTGTCAGATCTTCTTCTGACTGGGGCTCCAGGCTGGCCTCAGAGGCAGATCCCTGGACCAAGGGGATACCTGCATCCTGCAGGGGTGAGGATGCTGTCACTTCTGACTGGAGCTCAGGGCTGGCCTCGGAGGCAGATCCCTGGACCAAGTGGAGACCTGCGTCCTGCAGGGGTGAGGATGCTGTCAGCTCCTCTTCTTCTGACTGGGGCTTAGGGCCGGCCTCAGAGGCAGATCCATGGACCAAGGGAAGTCCTGCATCCTGCAGGGGCAGGGATGCTTTCAGATCTGACTGGTGGTCAGGGCTGGCCTCAGAAGCAGATCCTTGGACCAAGGGGAGACCTGCATCCTGCAGGGATGGGGAGGCTGTCACTTCTGACTGGAGCTCAGGGCTGGCCTCGGAGGCAGATCCATGGACCAAGGGGAGACCTGCGTCCTGCAGGGGTGGGGAGGCTGTCAGCTCCTCTTCTGAGTGGGGCTCAGGGCTGGCCTCAGAAACAGATCCCTGGACCAAGGGGAGACCTGCGTCCTGCAGGTGCAAGGATGCTGTCAGCTCTTCTGACTGGGGCTCAGGGCTGGCCTCGGAAACAGATCCCTGGACCAAGGGGAGACCTGCAACCTGTAGGAGTGGGGAGGCTGTCAGCTCCTCTTCTGACTGGGGCTCAGGGCTGGCTTCGGAGGCAGATCCCTGGACCAAGGGGAGACCTGCGTCCTGCAGGTGCAAGGATGCTGTCAGCCCTTCTGACTGGGGCTCAGGGCTGGCCTCGGAAACAGATCCCTGGATCAAGGGGAGACCTGCGTCCTGCAGGTGCAAGGATGCTGTCAGCTCTTCTGACTGGAGCTCAGGGCTGGCCTCAGAGGCAGATCCCTGGACCACGGGGAGACCTGCATCCTGCAGGAGTGGGGAGGCTGTCAGCTCCTCTTCTGACTGGGGCTCAGGGCTGGCCTTGGAGGCAGATCCCTGGACCAAGGGGAGACCTGCGTCCTGCAGGGGTGAGGATGCTGTCACTTCTGACTGGAGCTCAGGGCTGGCCTCGGAGGCAGATCCCTGGACCAAGTGGAGACCTGCGTCCTGCAGGGGTGAGGATGCTGTCAGCTCCTCCTCTTCTGACTGGAGCTCAGGGCTGGCCTTGGAGGCAGATCCACGGACTAAGGGGAGAGCTGCATCCTGCAGGGGTGGGGAGGCTGTCAGCTCCTCTTCTGACTGGGGCTCCGGGCTGGCCTCAGAAACAGATCCCTGGACCAAGTGGAGACCTGCGTCCTGCAGGGGTGAGGATGCTGTCAGCTCCTCTTCTTCTGACTGGGGCTTAGGGCCGCCCTCAGAGGCAGATCCATGGACCAAGGGAAGTCCTGCATCCTGCAGGGGCAGGGATGCTTTCAGATCTGACTGGTGGTCAGGGCTGGCCTCAGAAGCAGATCCTTGGACCAAGGGGAGACCTGCATCCTGCAGGGATGGGGAGGCTGTCACTTCTGACTGGAGCTCAGGGCTGGCCTCGGAGGCAGATCCATGGACCAAGGGTAGACCTGCGTCCTGCAGGGGTGGGGAGGCTGTCAGCTCCTCTTCTTCTGACTGGGGCTCAGGGCTGGCCTCAGAAGCAGATCCCTGGACCAAGGGGAGACCTGTGTCCTGCAGGGGTGGGGAGGCTGTCAGGTCCTCTTCTGAGTGGGGCTCAGGGCTGGCCTCGGAGGCAGATGCCTGTGTCAAGGGGAGACCTGCATCCTGCAGGGGTGAGGATGCTGTTAGATCTTCTGACTGGGGCTCAGGGCTGGCCTCAGAGGCAGATCCCTGGACCAAGGGGAGACATTCATCCTCCAGGGGTGAGGATGCTGTCAGAACTTCTTCTGACTGGGGCTCAGGGCCGGCCTCAGAGGCAGATCCCTGGACTAAGGGGAGACCTTCATCCTTCAGGGGTAAGGATGCTGTCAGATCTTCTGATTGGGGCTTCAGGCTGGCCTCAGAGGCAGATCCCTGGACCAAGGGGATACCTTCATCCTTTAGGGATAAGGATGCTGTCAGATCTTCTTCTGACTGGGGCTCCAGGCTGGCCTCAGAGGCAGATCCCTGGACCAACGGGATACCTTCATCCTTCAGGGGTAAGGATGCTGTCAGATCTTCTTCTGACTGGGGCTCTGGGCTAGCTTCAGAGGCAGATCCCTGGACCAAGCAGAGACCTGCATCCTGCAGAGGTGAGGATGCTGTTAGATCTTCTTCTGATTGGGGCTCAGGGCTGGCTTCGGAAGCAGATCCCTGGACCAAGGGGAGACCTGCATCCTGCAGGGGTGAGGATGCTGTCAGGCCTTCTTCTTCCAACTGGGGCTCAAGGCTGGTCTCAGAGGCAGATCCCTGGACCAAGTGGAGACCTGCATCCTGCAGGGGTGAGGATGCTGTTAGATCTTCTTCTGATTGGGGCTCAGGGCTGGCCTCAGAAGCAGACCCCTGGACCAAGGGGAGACCTGCATCTTGCAGGGTTGAGGATGCTGTTAGATCTTCTGACTTTGGCTCCAGGCTAGCTTCAGAGGCAGATCCCTGGACCAAGGGGAGACTTGCATCCTGCAGGGGTGAGGATGCTGTCAGGCCTCCTTCTTCCAACTGGGGCTCAAGGCTGGTCTCAGAGGCAGATCCCTGGACCAAGTGGAGACCTGCATCCTGCAGGGGTGAGGATGCTGTTAGATCTTCTTCTGATTGGGGCTCAGGGCTGGCCTCAGAAGCAGACCCCTGGACCAAGGGGAGACCTGCATCTTGCAGGGTTGAGGATGCTGTTAGATCTTCTGACTTTGGCTCCAGGCTAGCTTCAGAGGCAGATCCCTGGACCAAGGGGAGACTTGCATCCTGCAGGGGTGAGGATGCTGTCAGGCCTCCTTCTTCCAACTGGGGCTCAAGGCTGGTCTCAGAGGCAGATCCCTGGACCAAGTGGAGACCTGCATCCTGCAGGGGTGAGGATGCTGTTAGATCTTCTTCTGATTGGGGCTCAGGGCTGGCCTCAGAAGCAGACCCCTGGACCAAGGGGAGACCTGCATCTTGCAGGGTTGAGGATGCTGTTAGATCTTCTGACTTTGGCTCCAGGCTAGCTTCAGAGGCAGATCCCTGGACCAAGGGGAGACTTGCATCCTGCAGGGGTGAGGATGCTGTCAGGCCTCCTTCTTCCAACTGGGGCTCAAGGCTGGTCTCAGAGGCAGATCCCTGGACCAAGTGGAGACTTGCATCCTGCAGGGGTGAGGATGCTGTTAGATCTTCTGACTGGGGCTCAGGGCTGGCCTCAGAGGCAGATCCCTGGACCAAGGGGAGACATTCATCCTCCAGGGGTGAGGATGCTGTCAGAACTTCTTCTGACTGGGGCTCAGGGCCGGCCTCAGAGGCAGATCCCTGGACTAAGGGGAGACCTTCATCCTTCAGGGGTAAGGATGCTGTCAGATCTTCTGATTGGGGCTTCAGGCTGGCCTCAGAGGCAGATCCCTGGACCAAGGGGATACCTTCATCCTTTAGGGATAAGGATGCTGTCAGATCTTCTTCTGACTGGGGCTCCAGGCTGGCCTCAGAGGCAGATCCCTGGACCAACGGGATACCTTCATCCTTCAGGGGTAAGGATGCTGTCAGATCTTCTTCTGACTGGGGCTCTGGGCTAGCTTCAGAGGCAGATCCCTGGACCAAGCAGAGACCTGCATCCTGCAGAGGTGAGGATGCTGTTAGATCTTCTTCTGATTGGGGCTCAGGGCTGGCTTCGGAAGCAGATCCCTGGACCAAGGGGAGACCTGCATCCTGCAGGGGTGAGGATGCTGTCAGGCCTTCTTCTTCCAACTGGGGCTCAAGGCTGGTCTCAGAGGCAGATCCCTGGACCAAGTGGAGACTTGCATCCTGCAGGGGTGAGGATGCTGTTAGATCTTCTTCTGATTGGGGCTCAGGGCTGGCCTCAGAAGCAGACCCCTGGACCAAGGGGAGACCTGCATCTTGCAGGGTTGAGGATGCTGTTAGATCTTCTGACTTTGGCTCCAGGCTAGCTTCAGAGGCAGATCCCTGGACCAAGGGGAGACTTGCATCCTGCAGGGGTGAGGATGCTGTCAGGCCTCCTTCTTCCAACTGGGGCTCAAGGCTGGTCTCAGAGGCAGATTCCTGGACCCAGGGGATACCTGCATCCTGCAGGGGTGGGAATGCTGCTGGATCCACTTCTGGCTGGGGTTCAGGGCTGGTTGCAGCAGCAAACCCCTGGCCTGTATCTTCCTTCAGAGTTTGTAGAGAGTTGAGGTCTGCTTCTCCCTTTGAAATCCAGGGCTCTGGGCCTAAAGTAGCAGTATCTCCCTCTTGCAGGGGCTGAGACGTGACTGGGGAAACAGGTACTGGTCCCATGGTGGAGCCTGGCTCTTCTTCCTGGGCCTGAGGGCTCACCCCAATGTGGTCCAAAGATTCCTGTGGGGTGTGAAGGGCCATAGCAGAAGACACCAGGGCTGCAGCGGGACCCACCCTTGTTATCTTGGAGATGGGTTCCTGACTCTTGGCAGCCTGACCAGCCTCTCCCATGGACACCCCAAGAGTGAGCTCTGGGCCCCAGGAGGCAGCCTCCCCAGGGCTGTCCTGGAGCAGTGTGGTGGGCTGTGCGTGGGGCTCTCCGCTGTACAGCCTCTCATCATCAGCCCCCGTGTAGGAGGCCGAGTCAGGGTCAGAGGAGGCAGCTGAGGTGTCATCCCGGAAGGCGAAGGCCTCATCCACGCCCTCGGTGATGGACAGGTCGGACAGCGACTGCAGGGAGGATGCGAATGTGCTATCATCCTCGCCCTCCCCGGCTAGATCCCCTCTGGGGAGGGGGACCTCCTGCTCCTCTTCTTGTTCCTCCTCCTCCACTTCTTCCTCCTCGTGGGGCAGGGGTGTCACCTCCACCGCCTCCACCTGGAAAATCAGGCTGCCCTGGAAGGGCAGGAGGTAAGCAGGGATCATCGGGTCATTGGCCAAGAAGTCCAGCTCAAAGAAGTGGCCCTCCTGGTCCCAGGAAGAGCTGCTGTCTGCTGAGAGGCTGGACTCTGGGGATGAGCTGTCCGGGGTCCCGGCAGGGGGCAGCTCCCTCTCATCGACCACAGACCCGGGTGGAGAGAAGCCCCAGCCCGAGGGCACATCCAGCCCTTCGGCCAGGGCCTGCAGGCTCAGGGAGCAGGATGGGGATGAGGCCCAGCTGTCCCCATCTGCCGTGATGTATGAGCCAGTTGGCGAGGCTGGCGGCGAGTCCCCCAGCTCAGCCTGGGCATCCTGGGCATCCCTGTAGGGCCCGGGGCCAGGGAGCAGGGTGGAGGCTGTCTTGGTGGGGGTGGAGGGAGGTGTGAAGTAGGAATCGCAGTCTGGGGCAGGGAAAGGCACAGGAGGGTCACCCTGAGAACACAGCTCGGGGGGTGGGTTCAGATTAGCATGCCCACCCTCCCAGTCCCTGAGCTCCGGCACGGTTGCCCTGGGCAGTGGGGCTGCCTGGCACGTCTCCTCGCCCATGACAATCCGGGGCTCCAGGGAGGCTGGGAGAGGACCTTCAGTAGGCCGAACCTCAGCGGGCCCTGGACTGGGGCCACCCTCTGCCTGTACTGCCCAGGCTGAGGGGGCGCGGCCTGGCCCTGCATCCCAGCTGGCTCCCTCAGGTGGGGGCCGGGCACCAGGCTTGCCGTGCAGGAATGTGAGAGCCAGGGCGCTGGGCCCAGATGTCAGGGCACAGTGCTCCAGCCGGTCCCCCTTTGGGGTGGTAGCCTCAGCCGCATCACAGGACAGATCTGTGGAGACAGAAGGGCGTGAGAAGGGCAGGCATCTTCCCTGAGAGGCAGCTCCCCAGCTGCAGCCACCACTCTCTCAGACAAGAGTTGAGCGCAGGACTGGGGGCCCACAAGGGTGGGTGTCTGCTGAAAAGAGAGGTGAGGAGAAGGAAAGGCTATTGCTGTGCCCAAGGGATGATTTCCAAGAGTTCTTCCATGGCAAGCAGCCTGGGGTCTGGCTTTTCTCCAAGATGCTCGTTAAAGATGAGACCAGCTCCTGTCTCTTAGGACACTAACTTGCTGACTCCATGCACGTAATCTGTGCTGCCTCATCCAGGCTTGCCAGGAAAGGTCTGCTCATGACCTCCTAGGTCGGTGGGCCCCCAGGGAGCAGGAAACCTGCTCTCCACTCAGCTCTGGAACATTCCAGATCTCACACTTGCTGTGAAGTGGGAGTCTTGCTTCTCTGCCTCATCTCTCTCCTTTCCTTGCTGCCTATACCTGAGGACAACCTGTCAGGGTCTCACTGGGCTCCACTGCCCCACCCCTATTTCCAGAGTTGGCACACGTGAGAGGGCAAGCAGGGGCCACGGTGTGCTGTCCTCAGGCAGGACCTCCCAGCTCACTGCTGGCTCAGTGATGGCCAATGGTGGCGCACACAGGGGCCCCGCCCTGCCCCATAAGCAGCTCTCAGGAGCTGTGGGCTCTTGGGGCTCTGAGTGCATCTGACTGAGTTGCCAGCAGCAGCCACCCGCACAGAGCTGAGGCTCATTTGTGTGGGTCCCATGGCAGTGGATAGGGCTGCCCAGCTCTGGCCATTTTCTCTGGAGGCTTCCACGTTCACCCATGACCACCCACAAGTATATCTCCTGTGCTTCAGCGTTCTGTCTGCAAAGTGGAGGTGAAGCTTAGGGCAGCCCCTTCCCCAGGCTCGGCCCATCTGTTGCAGGGGTGGCAGAACCCTGGATCCCTGGGCCACACTGCTGGGGTGCTGGTGTGGCCAGAGGGTCCTGAGATGGGGGTCCTTTGGGTCCACGGGAGTGTGATGAACACCTAAACCCTGGATGTGGGTGTGGCTGGCAGGGCTGGGTGCTGGAGACCAGGCTCTTGGCACTGACCTGGTAGGGTACCCCTGTGCACCCTCACTGGACTCCAGGACCCTGAGGCAGGCTGAGGGTGGGGTTGGGCGCCAAGAGGACAGAGGAAGGGAAGCCAAAGGTCAAAGATTTTTGTGCCTCATTCAAGGTTGTTAAACAGTTCAAGCAGAGACAGTCCCGACCCACTTTACTAGACCCAGAGGGAGGCCATGCCCCTGGGCCCAGTATGGGTTTCATCGCCAGGGGACTTCTCACCCACAGCAAGGTGCCCTTGGCCCTCCCGGAGCCACACATGGCTGACCTCCTGCCCAGTGGCCATCCTGGCTGGTCTTCCTGGGCCTAAGGCAGATCCCCTCCAACGCTTGCTCCCTAAGTCTCTCCAAGGATTTGGGCTTGCACTCCAGGGCTGATACTCTCCAGCCCTTGCTCCCCCAGGGCCTTCCACCTTCCAGCCCTCGGGCTTCCCCAGGCTTCAGCTCCAGCCCTGTTCTCCCTCCCAGTCAGAACCAGTCACCCGCCCGCCCGCCTGGAGGCAGCTCTCAAGCAAAGGGTGGGGTGAGGGGTGGGGAGTGGGGAGGGCCGGCCCCCCGCGAATCTGCATCCCCAGTGGCTGGGGTGCAGATGACAACCCACGCTGCAGGGGCCATGAGGCCCATTGCCCCCCCTCAGACAATGGGGCGCGGCGGGGGACGCCCACCGGAGCCGGGAAGCTCACGCCTTCAAGTCGCTTTTGGCACTTGGAGGACATCTAATCCACCCCGCCCTTCCCTGAGGTCCTGAGTAGGGGCCAGGGTTGGGCTACGTTGGGCTAGGACTGGGGACCAAGGAAGGGGACAGGGCGGGGATGGACAAGGGACGGGAACAGAGAGAGGGCGGGGAGAGGGTCGCTAAGAGAAAATGGGACGGAGCTGGTGGAGGGACAGGGTCGGAGAGGGAGAGGGGTAGAGACGGGAGGGGACGAAGAGAGGGGTTAGCGGAGACACACGCAAGCAGGAGGGAGAGCGCGCCGCAGCCTCACCTGTGCGGGGTCCCGGCCCGCCCGCCTCCGGCAGCAGCAGCTCGGCGCGGGCAGCCTCCCCGGGCATGGCCTGGCCGTANAGGTGAAGCTTAGGGCAGCCCCTTCCCCAGGCTCGGCCCATCTGTTGCAGGGGTGGCAGAACCCTGGATCCCTGGGCCACACTGCTGGGGTGCTGGTGTGGCCAGAGGGTCCTGAGATGGGGGTCCTTTGGGTCCACGGGAGTGTGATGAACACCTAAACCCTGGATGTGGGTGTGGCTGGCAGGGCTGGGTGCTGGAGACCAGGCTCTTGGCACTGACCTGGTAGGGTACCCCTGTGCACCCTCACTGGACTCCAGGACCCTGAGGCAGGCTGAGGGTGGGGTTGGGCGCCAAGAGGACAGAGGAAGGGAAGCCAAAGGTCAAAGATTTTTGTGCCTCATTCAAGGTTGTTAAACAGTTCAAGCAGAGACAGTCCCGACCCACTTTACTAGACCCAGAGGGAGGCCATGCCCCTGGGCCCAGTATGGGTTTCATTGCTAGGGGACTTCTCACCCACAGCAAGGTGCCCTTGGCCCTCCCGGAGCCACACATGGCTGACCTCCTGCCCAGTGGCCATCCTGGCTGGTCTTCCTGGGCCTAAGGCAGATCCCCTCCAACGCTTGCTCCCTAAGTCTCTCCAAGGATTTGGGCTTGCACTCCAGGGCTGATACTCTCCAGCCCTTGCTCCCCCAGGGCCTTCCACCTTCCAGCCCTCGGGCTTCCCCAGGCTTCAGCTCCAGCCCTGTTCTCCCTCCCAGTCAGAACCAGTCACCCGCCCGCCCGCCTGGAGGCAGCTCTCAAGCAAAGGGTGGGGTGAGGGGTGGGGAGTGGGGAGGGCCGGCCCCCCGCGAATCTGCATCCCCAGTGGCTGGGGTGCAGATGACAACCCACGCTGCAGGGGCCATGAGGCCCATTGCCCCCCCTCAGACAATGGGGCGCGGCGGGGGACGCCCACCGGAGCCGGGAAGCTCACGCCTTCAAGTCGCTTTTGGCACTTGGAGGACATCTAATCCACCCCGCCCTTCCCTGAGGTCCTGAGTAGGGGCCAGGGTTGGGCTACGTTGGGCTAGGACTGGGGACCAAGGAAGGGGACAGGGCGGGGATGGACAAGGGACGGGAACAGAGAGAGGGCGGGGAGAGGGTCGCTAAGAGAAAATGGGACGGAGCTGGTGGAGGGACAGGGTCGGAGAGGGAGAGGGGTAGAGACGGGAGGGGACGAAGAGAGGGGTTAGCGGAGACACACGCAAGCAGGAGGGAGAGCGCGCCGCAGCCTCACCTGTGCGGGGCCCCGGCCCGCCCGCCTCCGGCAGCAGCAGCTCGGCGCGGGCAGCCTCCCCGGGCATGGCCTGGCCGTACGCCCGTCCTTCCGTCCCCTGTCTGTCGGTGAGTCCGTCCCGCGGAGCCTGCGCGGCCACCGCCCCTCGGCCGGGGGGTGAAAGGGGTCAGTGGATGACGTCAGCGCCGCCCCGCCCGCCCAGCGCCCCGAGTGAGCGAGTGAGCTTGCGCGGGCGCGCCAGGCACTGCGGTGTGCCGGGAGCGCAGGGGGTGGGACAGCCTCCCTCCCTCCCTCCCTATACCCCACCCAGACTGCACTCTTCTCCCGCGGTTCGCGGCCCCGCCTTTCTCGCAGCATCTCAGACCTTGGCCCCCCTTCTCCCCTTCACTAACGGGAGAGGGGTTCAGGGCCAGTCGGAGGTATCACCCCTTAGTCGGGCCGGGAAGAGGCAGAAGGTCGTCAGAATTCGGGGTGCGGGGCCGGGGAGGGTGTTGGGGATTCTGGGGTACCGGCGCTTTAGGGGTGGCGGCGCCATAAGCCCCCTGGTCGAACACCCGGCTCCCAGCTGCCTGGGCAGGGGTCCTCATCCTAGCCCGGTGCCTCCATCCAAGAGGTGAGCTGGCGCCGCAGCTTTTCACTGATTGGTCGGTCCTCGCACGTCGGTCTCCGTGGCAACAGCCTCCTGGCTCTATGGCAACCAGAGCCGGCAGGCAGGAGCGCATCAGGGAAAGCAGCCCCAGCAGAGCCTCAGGTTGACTGGTCCTCGGGGTTCCCCGCAGCTCAGTGCCGTCCCATCCTTCATCTCTTGGGCAATGTAAGGAAGATGGAGAAGCTTGCCTTCCTCCATTCTCAGCAGACGTCCCTACCACACCCCCCAAGGTTGTAAACCCTCCCTGAGCTTTCCAGAGATGCACCCTTGCTTCCACACAGGCCCTCCTGCACTCAGATTCACCGAGCATCTGCCCCGTGCCAGGCTCTGGGAGACAGTTGAACATTGTCACCATCCCAGAGCTAGACGGGGGCGGGGGTAGACAATCAGAATGGCCATTGTTGTGGGGGAAGCTCCTCATCTTCAATCTTCTGTTGGCTCTACCCCGGAGCCCATGGAGCCAGGGGCTGCCTGCTGGGCATCTCCCCAACATACCAGGCACCAGACCCATCATGTTCCAATCTAAGCCCTGCATCTTGCATCCCTCTCGGTCGCTGGAAATCTATTCATCTATCCACTGATGGGGAGCTCCTCTTCTTTGTCCCTTTTCTCCACACCCATCTTCATCCTCACCTCCTAAGAGTTTCTAAGTTGCCTCCTCCAGGGAATTCCCTAGTGGCCCAGTCACTAGGACTCAGTGCTTTCACTGCTGGGGCCCCGGTTCAATCCCTTGTGGGGGAACTAAGATCTCACAAGCTGTGTCATGGCCAACGACAACAACAAAAAACCTTGCTTCTTCCTATGGCCTCTTTCTCATCACCTTAGCTGAGTCCTTCATAAGTCTTCACCGTTCCCCTAACCTCTACCACTTGGCCAACACCACTGACATTCCAGAAAACAGAAGGCTTTCATAAGTGCCTGAGTAGCTTCCTGTTTGGACAGGATGACACAAGTTTGTCTCTCTGCTCCTCCTGACTAACCAATAAAAATGTGGGAAATTAGAGACCACCAGAACTGAACTAAAACAAAAAGAGAAAGGTGAGCTGGGGAGAGACCCCAGGATTGGAGGAACAGCAGAGCAGCCTACTCAACAGAAGGGGACCCAAGCCTGGCATTTCCTGTCACCACCAGCTACTGCATACTGGGAGGACCAGGCATTCACCCTCATATGAACTGGAACCTGTGACCACTCTAGGGAGTGTGGCAGAACTGATACTGAAAATCAAGGGGAAGCCTCCTGATAAGGGGCCAAGGGAAGCCATTCCTCCCCACCTCATGCACCCCCTCTCTGGCTCTTGCCCCCCACTCGAATCTCTGGAAGGTGGGGGCCACTGGCAAAGGAAATTGCACCACAGCAGGTTTTCAGCCCAGCAAGCTGGGTTCCCGCCTGACCCCCCCCCCCCCCCCCCCCC
>SJYW01018976.1:6262-20424 GCA_006410735.1 Raphicerus campestris | reverse complement strand
TGAGAAAAACCAGAAGCTTCTCCCCTGCAGGAAGGGTGAGTCCCTTGTCTGCTGCAGCATCTCAGGGAAATGACCACTTTACTGTTGGACCTCTAAAGGCTCCTTCATACCCTGGTTGTGAACTAGGAAGTTCCCCGCCCCAACCATCCCCACTGGAGAGGAAGCCCGAAGGTCCTGCCGTGACTCAGGAGGAGCCCCATTTTCCCCTGCTGAACTCCAGATGAGGTGCCCTTTCCCTGCTCCATCAAGAAAGGTTTCACGGTGTTCCCCTTGCATCCCAAGAGGTGGCCTTGCCTCAGGAGAGTCAGGAGGAGCCTCAGGTGTCCAACGACCACTCCCCAAGATACCCAAATGTCTCGTCCACTCTAGATGAACCTAACTGCCTTGCACTGCCTCGACTGTAACTCCGAGGCTCGACTCCTGACACTGGCCCGTGTGACAGCCCTGGGATACCTCGAGCGCAAGCCATAGATTCCTGTATCTGCTAGACAGGGACGCGGACACTGTTCCTGCAACTGGGGAGGAAAGCGGCAGTGCGGTTGTCCAGTTGAGATGAGGCCTGATTCCCCTGTGCGGGCTCCAGGGGAAGCCCAAGACAAATGTCAGCACGGGAGAGGCAATCTCAGGCTCCAGCCTCAGCACCAGAAGAGGTCTGAAGACCTGGCGCCACTGGGGTGGAATCCCCAGATGTGCCTCTACCCTCGCTCGGAGATTGGCATATCCTGGGGCCACAGGGGCGGATCACTGTGGTCCCTGTCATAACTCAAGAGGACCCTGCCGCAATTCGAGAAAACCAGAAGCTTTTCCCTTGCAGGCGGAGTGAGGCCGTTGTCCGCTGGGGCATCCCGGGGGACATCACCCGTTTCCTCTTGGACCTGTAAATGCTCCTTCACACCCTTTCTGTGACCCAGGAAGGTCCCTACCCCACACCTCCCCACTCAAGAGAAACCCTGAGGGTCCCACCACGACTCAAGAGGAGCTCTATTTTCCCCTGCTCAGCTCCAGATGAGGTGCCCTTTTCCTGCTCCATGGGGAAAGGGTTCCCGGCTCGCTCCTTGTATATCAAGTGGAAGTGCTCGCACCTGGAGAGTAGGGAGGAGTCTCACAGTTTGGGCCACCTTTCCCCAAGACCCCCAAATGCCTCGTCCACTCCAGATGAACCTGACTGCCCTGCACTGCCTCGACAGTCACCCCGAGTCTCGACCTCGGCACGCTGGCACGTGTGACAGCCCTGGGGTACCTCGAGGGCAAGGCACTGATCCCTGTATCCGCTCGATAGGGACCTGGACACTGTTGCTTCAGTGTGGGAGGAAAGCGGCTGAGCAAGTCTGCAGTCGAGACGAGGCCTGACTCCACTGTGGGGGCTCCAGGGGAACCCCAAGACCTATGTCAGCATGGGCGAGGCAAGCACAGGCTCTGGCCTCAGCATCAGATGAGAACTAAAGACCTAGCGACGTCTGGGGAGGAATCCCCAGAGGTGCATATCAAATCGCATGGAGTCTGGGTTCTCCTGAGGCCACAGCAGCGGTTCCCTGGGGTATCCGTCGTAACTCGACAGGAACCCGCCGCAACTGGAGAAAAACCAGAAGCTTCTCCCCTGCAGGGAGGGTGAGTGCCTTGTTCGCTGCAGCATCATGGGGAAAATCACCCCTTCCATCTTGGACCTCGAAAGTCTCCTTCACACCCTTGCTGTGACCCAAGAAATTCCCACCCCACCCGTCCCTAATCGCGAGGACCACCGAGGGTCCCGCCGCGAATCTAGAGGAGTTCCATTTTTCCCCTGCTCAGCTTCAGATGAGGGGCCCTTTCCCTTCTCCATTGGAAAAGGTCCCGGCTCTCCCCTCGCATCCGAAGAGGAAGCCCTCACACCAAGCAAGTCCACAGGAGCCTCAGGCCTCTGGTCACCTTTCCCCAAGAAACTCAAATGCCTCGTCCACTCCAGATGAACCTCACTGCCCTGCACTTCCTCGACTTCCTCCCCGAAGCTCGAGTGCAGACACCCTGGAATGTGTGATAGTCCTGGGGTACCTCCAGTGCAAGCCACAGATCCCTTTGTCCACTCGAAGGAGAGCCAGAAAAGGCTGCTGCACCCTGGAGAAAAGTGGGCCTGCACGTCTATGGTCGAGACGAGGCCTGACTCCCCTGAGGGGGCTCCAGGGGAACCCCAAGAGCTACGTCAGCATGGCGAGGAAAGCTCAGACTCTGGCCTCAGCACTAGAGACTAGGACTGAGAACCCAGCGACAACTGTGGAGGAATCCCCAGAGGAGCCTCGCAACATGCACAGAGTCTTGTCTCTCAACAGGGCACAGAGGCGAGTCCCTGGTGTCCCAGTTACAACTCGAGATGACCCCGGGGCAACTGAAGAAAAAACAGAAGCTTCTCACCTGCAGGTGGTGTGAGGCCTTTGTCCGCGGCGGTGTCACAGGGGAATTCAGCCCGTCCCTCTTGGACCTGGAAAAGCTCCTTCACACACTTGCTGAGACCCTAGAATTTCCCAGGCCCACACGTCCACACTCGAGAGGAACCCCAAGGGTCTCGCCAAGAATCAAGAGGAGCTCCATTTTCCCCTGCTGAGCTCCAGATGAGGGGCCCTTTCCCTGCTCCATCGGGAAAGGTGTCACGGTGTTCCCCTCACAACCCAAGAGGAGGTGCTCACACCTGCAGAGTTGGGAGGAGTCTCAAAAGTTGCGCCACCATTCCCCAAGACCCCCAAATGCCTCATCCACTTCAGATGAACCTGACTGCCCTGCACGGCCTCGACTGCAACCCCAAGGATTGACTCCGGCACACTGGCACTTGTGACAGCCCTGGGGTACCTAGAGCGCGAGCCATAGATCCCTGTATTCGCTTGACAGGGACCCGAACACTGTTCCTGCAGTTGGGGAGGAAAGCAGCATTGCACATCTCCAGTCAAGACGATGCCTGATCCCCTGTGAGGACTCCAAGGGAAGCCCCAGACTAATGTCAACACGAGCAAGGCAATCTGAGGCTCCAGCCTCAGCGCCAGAAGGGGACTGAGGACTTGGCGCCACTGGGGAGGATCCCCAGATGTACCCCGCCCCTCGCAGGGAGACTGGCCTATCCTGGGGCCACAGGGGCGGATCCCTGTAGTCCCCGTCATAACTCGAGAGGACCCCAACACAACTCGAGAAAAACCAGAAACTTCTCCCTTGCAGGCGGAGTGAGGCCCTTGTCCGCTGAGGCCTCCCAGAGGAAAACACCCGTTCCCCCTTGGACCTCGAAATGCACCTTCACACCCTTGCTGTGGCGCAAGAAGTTCCACGCCCCAACCGTACCCACTCGAGAGGAACCCCGAGTGTCCTCCCGCGACTAAAGAGGAGCTACATTTTCCCATGCTCAGCTCCAGATGAGGGGCCCTATCCTCCCTCCATTGGGAAAGGTTTCGCGGTGTTCCCCTTACATCCCAAGAGGTGGTCTCGAATCAGGAGAGTCAGGAGGAGCCTCAGGTGTCCTACCACGACTCCCCAAGATCTCCAAATGTCTCGTCCACTCCAGATGAATCTGACTGCCCTGCACTGTCTCGACTATCACCCCGAGGCTCGACTCTGGACACACTGGCATGTGAGGCAGCCCTGGGATACCTCGATGGCAAGCCACAGATCCCTGTGTCCGTTTTACAGGGAGCCAGACACTGCCACTGCAGGTGGGGAAGAAAGAGGCCGTGCAAGTCTCTAGGCGAGAAGAGGCCTGACACCCGTGTGGGGGCTCCAGAGTAACCTCAAGACCTATGAAAGCATAAGAGAGGAAATCTCAGGCTTCGACCTCAGCACCACACGAGGACTGAAGACCTGGTGAAAACTGGGGAGGAATCCCCAGAGGCGCCTCGCACCTCGCACTGAGACTGGCCTCTCCTGAGGATACAGGGGCGGGTCCCTGTGGTCCCCGTCATAACTCGAGACGACCACGCTGCAACTCGAGAAAAATTGGAAGCTTCTCCCCTGGAGGTGTGGTGTGGCCCTTGTCCACTGTGGCATCCCAGGGGAATTCACTCCGTCCCTCTTGGACCTGGAAATACTCCTTCAGGAAGGAGAATAAGTTCCCTTCTTCTCCTTCTGTCCCAAGAAGTTCCCGCCCCACCCCTCCCCACTCGAGATGAACCCTCAGGGTCCTGCCAAGACTCAAGAGGAGCCCCGTTTTCCCCTGCTGAGCTCCAGATGAGGGGCCCTTTCCCTGCTCCGTCAGGAAAGGTTTTGCAGTGTTCCCCTCGCATCCCAAGGGGAGGAGCTCACACCTGGATAGTTGGGAGGAATCTCGCAGTTTGGGCCACCATTCCTCAACACCCCAAATGCCTCTTCCACTCCAGATGAACCTGGCTGCCCTGCACTGTCTCGACTGTCACCCCGAGGCTCGACTCCGGCACACTGGCATGTGTGACAGCCCTGGGGTACCTCGAGGGCAAGCCACAGATCCCTGTGTCAGCTCAAGTGGGTGCTGGACACTTCTGATGCAGATGGGCAGGAAAGCGGCCATGCACGTCTCCAGGCAAGACAAGGCCTGACTTCCCTGTGGGAGCTCCAGGGCAAAGCCAAGACCTAGGACAGCATGGGCGAGGCAAGCTCAGGCTGCGGACTCAGCATTAGAGGAGGCCTGGGGACCGGGTAATGACTGGGGAGGAATATCCAGTGGCATGTTGCACGGAGACTGGCTTCTCCTGAGGCCACAGGGGCGGGTCCCCGTCATAACTCGAGTGGACCCTGCCGCATCTGGAGAAAAACCAGACGCTTCTCTCTTGCAGGCGGAGTGAGGCCCTTGTCCACTGTGGTGTCCTGGTGGAAATCACCCGTTCCCTTTTGGACCTCGAAATGCTCCTTCACACCCTTGCTGTGACCCAAGAAGTTTCCCCCCCCACACACATCCCCACTCGAGAGGACTGCAGAGGGTCCCACCGCGACTTAAGAGGAGCTCCATTTTCACCTGCTCAGCTCCAGATGAGGGGCTTTTTCCCTGCTCCATCGGGAAAGTGTTCCCAGCTCTCCCCTCGCATCCCAAGAGGAGGCCCTCACATCAGGCGAGTAGACAGGAGCCTCAGGCCTCAGGTCACCTTTCCCCAAGAACCCCAAATGCCTCGTCAACTCCAGATGAACCTGACTGCCCTGCACTGCCTCGACATCCTCTCAGAGGCTTGACTACCAACACCCTGGCATGTGTGATAGCCCTGGGGTACCTCCAGGACAAGCTACAGATCCTTTGTCTGCTCGACGTAGAGCGGAACACGGCTGCTGCATCCTGGAGTAAAGCGGCCCTGCACGTCTATGGGTGAGACGAGGCCTGACTCCTCTTAGGGGGCTCCAGGGGAACCACAAGACCTACATCAGCACAGCAAGGAAAGCTCAGGCTCCACCCTCAGCACTAGATGAGTACTGAGGACCCAGGGAAGACTGTGGAGGAATCCCCAGAGGATCCTCTCAACAGGCTCAGAGACTGGCCTCTCCTCAAGGCACAGAGGCGAGTCCCTGGGGTCCCAGTTATAACTAGAAATGACCCGGGGGCAACTCAAGAAAAAACAGAAGCTTCTCCCCTGCAGGCGGTGTGAGGCCCCTTTCTCTGGCAGTGTCTCGGGGAAATTCAGTCCATCCCTCTTTGACCTCGAAAGGCTCCTTCACAACCTTGCTGTGACCCAAGAAGTTCACAGGCCCACACGTCCCTACTCGAGAGGAGCCCCCATGGTCCCGACAAGACTCAAGAGGAGCCCGTTTTCCCCTGCTGAGCTCCAGATGAGGGGCCCTTTCCCTGCTCCATCGGGAAAGGCTTCGCAGTGTTCCCCTCCCATCCCAACAGGTTGTGCTCACAACTGGAGAGTCGGGAAGAGTCTCACAGATTGGGCCACCGTTCCTCAAGACCCCCAAATGCCTCGTGCACTCCAGATGAACCTGACTGCCCTGCACTGCCTCGACTGTCACCCTGAGGCTCGACTCCGGCACACTGGCACGTGTGACAGCCCTGGAGTACCTCAAGGGCAAGTCACAGATCCCTGTATCCGCTAGACAGGTACCCGACACTGTTGCTGCAGTTCGGGAGGCAAGTGGCCGTGCACGTCTTCAGGTGATACAAGGCCTGACTCCCATGTGAGGGCTCCATTGGAAACCCAAGACCTATGTCAGCATGGGCAAAGCAAGCTCAGGCTCCAGCTTCATCACCAGACCAAGACTGAGGACCCGGCGATGACTGGGTTGAATCCCCAGAGGTGTCTCGCAAATTGCTCGGAGACTGTCCTCTCCTGTGGCCACGAGGACGGGTTTCTGGGGTCCCGACGTAACTCGAGAGGACCCCACCGGCACTCGAGAAAAACCAGAAACTTCTCCCCTGCAGGTGGAGTGAGGCCATTGTCCATGGGGGCATCTCGGGGGAAATCACCCCTTTCCTCCTACACCCGGAAAGGCTCCTTCACACCCTTGCTGTGACCCAAGAAGTTCCCCGCCCCACCCGTCCCCACTCGAGAGGAATCCTGAGCATCCCACCAAGACTCAAGCAGAGCCTCATTTTTCCCTGCTGATCTCCAGATGAGGGGCCCTTTCCCTGCTCCGTTGGGAAAGGTTTCAAGGTGTTCCCCTCACATGTCAAGAGGAGGTGCTCACACCTGGAGAGTCGGGAGGAGTCTCAGAGTTTAGGCCACCATTCCCTAAGACCCCCCAATGCCTCATCCACTCTAGATGAACCTGACTGCCCTGTACTGCCTCAACTGTCACCCCGAGGCTAGACTCCAGCCTCGTGGCACAGGTGATAGCCTTGTGGTACCTCGAAAGCAAAACATTGATCCCTGTATCCGATCGACAGGGACCTGGACACTGTTGCTGCAGTCGAACACGTGCAGCTGTGCACGTCTCCTGAGGAGACGAGGCCTGACTCCCCTGTGGGGCGTCCAGGGGAACCCCAAGACCTATGTCAGCATTTGTGAGGCAAGCACAGGCTTCAGCCTCAGCACCAGACGACGACTGAAGACCCAGACCTCTTGGGAGGAATCCCCAGAGGTGCCTCGCAACTTGCACGGAGACTGGCCTCTCCTGAGGCCACAGCTTCAGGTCCCTGTGGTCCCCATCAGAATTTGAGAGGACCCCGCCGTAACTTGAGAAAAACCAGAAGCTTCTCCCCTGCAGGAAGGGTGAGTCCCTTGTCCGCTGCAGCATCTCAGGGAAACGATCTCTTCCCTCTTGGACCTCGAAAGGCTCCTTCATACCGTTGTTGTGACCTAGGAAGTTCCCCGCCCCAACCGTCCCCACTGGAGAGGAACCCCGAGGGTCCCGCCACGACTCAGGAGAAGCCCCGTTTTCCCCTGCTGAACTCCAGATGAGGGGCCCTTTCCCTGCTCCATCGGGAAAGATTTCGTGGTGTTCCCCTCACATGCCAAGGGGTGGCCTTGCATCAGGAGAGTCGGGAGGAGCCTCAGGTGTCTGACCAGCACTCCCCAAGATCCCCAAATGCCTCGTCCACTACAGATAAACCTAGCTGCCCTGCACTGCCTCGACTGTAACCCCGAGGCTCGACTCCTGCACACTGGCAAGTGTGACAGCCCTGGGGTACCTCAAGCGCAAGCCATAGATCCTTATATCCGCTAGACAGGGACCTGGACACTCTTCTTGCAGTTGGGGAGGAAAGCGGCCGCACAGGTCTCAAGTTGAGACGAGGCCTGACTACCCTGTGCGGACTCCAGGGGAAGCCCCAGACAAATGTCAGCACGTGCGAGGCAATCTCAGGCTCCATCCTCAGCACCAGAAGTGGTCTGAGGACCTGGCTCCACAGGGGAGGAATCCCCAGATTTGCCTCTACCCTCACTCGGAGACTGGGGTATCCTGGGACCACAGGGGCGGATCGCTGTGGTCCCAGTCATAACTCGAGAGGACCCAGCCGCAACTCGAGAAAACCAGAAGCTACTCCCTTGCAGGCAGAGTGAGGCCCTTGTCTGCTGTGGCGTCCCGGGGCAAACCACCCGTTTCCTCTTGGACCTATAAATGCTCCTTCACACCCTTTCTGTGACCCAGAATTTCCCTGCCCCACACGTCCCCACTTGAGAGGAACCCTGAGGGTCCCTTCGTGACTCAAGAGGAGCTCTATTTTCCCATGCTCAGCTCCAGATGATTGGCCCTTTCCCTGCTCCATTGGGAAAGGATTCCCGGCTCGCCCCTTGCATATCAAGAGATGGTGCTCACACCTGGAGAGTAGGGAGGAGTCTCACAGTTTGGGCCACCTTTCCCCAAGACCCCCAAATGCCTCGTCCACTCCAGATGAACCTGACTGCCCTGCTCTGCCTCGACAGTCACCCCGAGACTCGACCTTGGCACATTGGCATGTGTGACAGCTCTGGGGTACCTTGGTGGCAAGCCACTGATCACTGTATCTGCTCGATAGGGACCTGGACACTGTTGCTTCAGTGTGGGAGGAAAGCAGCTGAGTAAATCTCCAGTCGAGACAAGGCCTGACTCCACTGTTGGGGCTCCAGGGGAACCCCAAGACCTATGTCAGCATTTGTGAGGCAAGCACAGGCTTCAGCCTCAGCACCAGACGACGACTGAAGACCCAGACCTCTTGGGAGGAATCCCCAGAGGTGCCTCGCAACTTGCACGGAGACTGGCCTCTCCTGAGGCCACAGCTTCAGGTCCCTGTGGTCCCCATCAGAATTTGAGAGGACCCCGCCGTAACTTGAGAAAAACCAGAAGCTTCTCCCCTGCAGGAAGGGTGAGTCCCTTGTCCGCTGCAGCATCTCAGGGAAACGATCTCTTCCCTCTTGGACCTCGAAAGGCTCCTTCATACCGTTGTTGTGACCTAGGAAGTTCCCCGCCCCAACCGTCCCCACTGGAGAGGAACCCCGAGGGTCCTGCCACGACTCAGGAGAAGCCCCGTTTTCCCCTGCTGAACTCCAGATGAGGGGCCCTTTCCCTGCTCCATCGGGAAAGATTTCGTGGTGTTCCCCTCACATGCCAAGGGGTGGCCTTGCATCAGGAGAGTCGGGAGGAGCCTCAGGTGTCTGACCAGCACTCCCCAAGATCCCCAAATGCCTCGTCCACTACAGATAAACCTAGCTGCCCTGCACTGCCTCGACTGTAACCCCGAGGCTCGACTCCTGCACACTGGCAAGTGTGACAGCCCTGGGGTACCTCAAGCGCAAGCCATAGATCCTTATATCCGCTAGACAGGGACCTGGACACTCTTCTTGCAGTTGGGGAGGAAAGCGGCCGCACAGGTCTCAAGTTGAGACGAGGCCTGACTACCCTGTGCGGACTCCAGGGGAAGCCCCAGACAAATGTCAGCACGTGCGAGGCAATCTCAGGCTCCATCCTCAGCACCAGAAGTGGTCTGAGGACCTGGCTCCACAGGGGAGGAATCCCCAGATTTGCCTCTACCCTCACTCGGAGACTGGGGTATCCTGGGACCACAGGGGCGGATCGCTGTGGTCCCAGTCATAACTCGAGAGGACCCAGTCGCAACTCGAGAAAACCAGAAGCTACTCCCTTGCAGGCAGAGTGAGGCCCTTGTCTGCTGTGGCGTCCCGGGGCAAACCACCCGTTTCCTCTTGGACCTATAAATGCTCCTTCACACCCTTTCTGTGACCCAGAATTTCCCTGCCCCACACGTCCCCACTTGAGAGGAACCCTGAGGGTCCCTTCGTGACTCAAGAGGAGCTCTATTTTCCCATGCTCAGCTCCAGATGATTGGCCCTTTCCCTGCTCCATTGGGAAAGGATTCCCGGCTCGCCCCTTGCATATCAAGAGATGGTGCTCACACCTGGAGAGTAGGGAGGAGTCTCACAGTTTGGGCCACCTTTCCCCAAGACCCCCAAATGCCTCGTCCACTCCAGATGAACCTGACTGCCCTGCTCTGCCTCGACAGTCACCCCGAGACTCGACCTTGGCACATTGGCATGTGTGACAGCTCTGGGGTACCTTGGTGGCAAGCCACTGATCACTGTATCTGCTCGATAGGGACCTGGACACTGTTGCTTCAGTGTGGGAGGAAAGCAGCTGAGTAAATCTCCAGTCGAGACAAGGCCTGACTCCACTGTTGGGGCTCCAGGGGAACCCCAAGACCTATGTCAGCATGGGTGAGGCAAGCACAGGCTCTGGCCTCAGCATCAGATGAGAACTGAAGACCTGGCGCCGTCTGGGGAGGAATCCCCAGAGGTGCCTCACAACTCACACTGAGAATGGCCTCTCCTGAGGATACAGAGCCGTTCCCTGGGGTCACCATCATAACTTGAGAGGACCCCGCCGCAACTCGAGAAATACCGGAAGCTATTCCCCTGCAGGGAGGGTGAGTTCCTTGTCCACGGCGGCATCTCAGGTGAAATCAACCCTTCCCTCTTGGACCTCGAAAGACTCCTGCATACCCTTGTTTTGATCTAGGAAGTTCCCCGCCCCAACTGTCCCCACTCGAGAGGAACCCCAAGGGTCCTGTCTAGACTCAAGAAGAACCCCGTTTTCCCCTACTGAGCTCCAGATGTTGGGCCCTTACCTGATTCGTCAGAAAGGTTTCGCGGTGTTCCCCTCTCATCCCAAGGGGTGGCCTCGAATCAGGAGAGTTGGGAGGAGCCTCAGGTGTCTGACCACCACTCTCCAAGATTCTCAAATGCCTCGTCCACTCCAGATGAACCTGACTGCACTGCACTGTTTCGACTGTTACCCCGAGGCTCGACTCCTGACACAATAGTGTGTGAGACAGCCCTGGGGTACCTCGATGGCAAGCCACAGATCGCTGTGTCCCCTTGACGGGGAGCCAGTCACTGCCGCTGCAGTTGGGAAAGAAAGAGGCCATGCAAGTCTCCAGGCAAGATGAGGTCTGACTCCCCTATGGGGGTTCCAGAGTATGCTCAAGACCAATGAAAGCATGAGAGAGGAAATCTCAGGCTCCGACCTCATCACCAGACTAGGACTGAGAACCCAGCGATGACTGAGGAGGCATCCCCAGAGGCGCCTCGCAATTAGCACTGAGAATGGCCTCTCCTGAGGATAAAGGGGCGGATCCCTGTGGTCCCCGTCGTTACTCGAGAGGACCCCACCAAAACCAGAAAAAAACTGGAAGCTTCTCCACTGCAGACGTGGTGTGGCCCTTGTCCGCAGCGGCATCTCAGGGGAATTCACCTGGTCCCTTGTGGACTTCGAATTGCTCCTTCACACCCTTGCTGTGACTCAAGAAATTCCCCGTCCCACCCGTCCCCACTTGAGAGGAACCTCGAGTGTCCCACCAAGACTCAAGAGCAGCCCCGTTTTCCCCTGCTGAGGTCAGGATGAGGGGCCTTTTCCCTGCTCCATCGGGAATGGATTCATGGTATTCCTCTCGCAACCCAAGAGGAGGTGCTCACACCTGGAGAGTCAGGAGGAGTCTCACAAATTGGGCCACAATACTCCAAGACCCCAAATGCCTTGTCCACTCTAGATGAACCTGACTGCCCTGCACTGCCTCGACTGTAACCCCAAGGCTCGACTCCGGCACACTTGCATGTGTGACAGCCCTGGTGTATCTCGAGGGCAATCAATAGATCCCTGTATACGTTCGACAGGGACCCTGACACTGTTGCTGCAGTTGGAGAAGAAAGAGGCCCTGCAAGTCTCCAGGCGAGACGAGGCCTGACTCCCCTGTGAGGGCTCCAGAGTAACCTCAAGTCCTATGAAACCATGAGCGAGGAAATCTCAGGCTCCGACCTCAGCACCAGACGAGGACTGAGGACCGGGCGACGACTGGGGAGGAATCCCCAGAGATGCCTCGCAACTTGCACTGAGACTGGCCTCTCCTGAGAATGCAGGGGCGGGTCCCTGGGGTCCCCGTCATAACTCGAGAGGACCGCGCCGTAACTCAAGAAAAACCAAAAGCTTCTCCCCTTCAGGTGTGGTGTGGCCCTTATCTGCGGCGGCGTATTGCTGTGTCTGCTCGAAGGGGTGCTGGACACTTCTGCTCCATATGGGGAAGAAAGCGGCTATGTACATTTCCAGGCAAGATGAGGCCTGACTCCCCTGTGGGAGCTCCAGGGGAACCCCAAGACCTAGGTCAGCATGGGCGAGGCAAGCTCAGGCTGCGGCCTCAGCACCAGATGAGGCCTGGGGACTAGGCGAAGACTGGGGAGGAATATCCAGTGGCAACTCTCAAGGAGACTGGCCTCTTCTGAGGCCACAGAGGTGGGTCCCTTGGGTCCCGGTTGTAACTCGAGAGGACCCTGCCACAACTGGAGAAAAAACAGAAGCTTCTTCCTTGCAGGCGGAGTGAGGCATTTGTCCACTGCGGCATTCCGGGGGAAATCACCCGTTCCCTCTTGGACCTTGAAATGCTCCTTCACACCACTGCTGTGACCCAAGAAGTTCCCCGCCAAACACGTCCCAACTCGAGAGGACTGCCGAGGGTCCCTCCACAACTCAAGAGGAGCTCCATTTTCTTATGCTCAGCTCCAGATGACCGGCCTTTCCCTCCTCCATTGGGAAAGGTTCCCGGTTCTCCCCTCGCATCATAAAAGGAGGCCCTCACACCAGGCGAATCCAGAGGAGCCTCAGCTGTCTGGTCACCTTTCCCCAAGAACCGCAAATGCCTGGTCCACTGCAGAAGAACCTGACAGCACTGCACTGCCTTGACTGCCTACCCGAGACTTGACTGCCGACACACTGGCACGTGTGATTGTCCTGGAGTACCTGGAGGGCAAGCCACAGATCACTTTGTCCGTTCAACAGAGAGCAGGACAAGGCTACAGCATCCTGGAGTAAAGCAGCCCTGCACATCTATGGGCCAGACGATGTCTGACTCCCCTGAGGGGGCTCCTGGGAAACCCCAAGACTTATGTAGGCATGGGTGAGGAAAGCTCAGGCTCCGACCTCAGCACCAGAATGGGACTGAGAACTTAGCCCCACTGGGGAAGAATGCCCAGATGTGCCTGTCCCCTCCCACTGAGACTGGCCTCTCCTCGGGCCACAGGGGTGGGTCCCAGGGGCACTGTCATAACTTGAGAGGACCCCTCCACAATCGAAAGAAAACCAGACATTTCCCTGCAGTCAGGGAGAGGCCCTTGTCTGATGCTACATCTCAGGGATTTCACCCCTTCCTTCTTGGACCACGAAAGGCCCCTTCACACCCTTGCTGTAACCCAAGAAGTTCCCTGCCCCACCCGTCCCCACTCGAGAGGAACACCGAGGGTCCCGCCAAGACTCAAGTGGAGCCCCATTTTCCCCTGCTAAGCTCAAGATGAGGGGCCATTTCCCTGCTCTTTCGGGAAAGGTTTCACAGTGTTCCCCTCACATGTCAAGAGGAGATGCTACCACCTGGAGAGTCAGTAGGAGTCTCACTGCTCTGGCCACCATTCCCGAACATCCCCAAATGCCTTGTCCAATCCAGATGAACCTGATTGCCCTGCACTGCCTCGACTGTCACCCCGAGGCTCAACTCTGGCACATTGGCCCTGGTGATAGCCCTGGGGTACTCGAGGACAAGACACTTATCCCTGTATCCGCTCGACAGGGACCTGGACACTGTTCCTGCAGTTGGGGAGGAAAGCAGCTGTGCACATCTCCAGGCTAGATGAGGCCTGACTCCCCTATGGGGGCTCCAGGGGAATCCCAAGACCTATGTCACCATGGGCAAGGTAAGCACAGGCTCCGGTCTCAGCACCAGACCAGGGCTGACGACCAGGCGACGACTGTAGAGGAATCCCAACAGGTGTCTTGCAAGTCACACTGAGAATGGCCTCTCCTGAGGATACATGGGCGGGTCCCTGGGGTCCCCGTCTTAATTCGAGAGGACCCTGTCACAACTCGAGAAAAACCAGAAGCTTCTCCCCTGCAGGGAGAGTTAGTCCCTTGTCCACTGCAGCATCTTGGGGGAAATCACCCCTTCCCTCTTGGACCTCGAGAGGCTCCTTCATACCCTTGTTGTGACCTAGGAAGTTCCCTGCTAGATCCGTCCCCACTCGAGAGGAACACCGAGGGTCCCGCCATGACTCAAGAGGAGCCCCGTTTTCACCTGCTGAGTTCCAGATGAGGGGCCCTTTCACTGCTCCACCGGGGAAGGAGTCCGGAGCTCCCCTCACATCCCAACACGTGGCGTTGCATCAGGAGAGTTGGGAGGAGCCTCAGGTGTCCGCCCACCAATGCCCAAGATCCCCAAATGCCTCGTCCACTCCAGATGAACCTGACTGCCCTGCACTGTCTCGACTGTTACCCCGAGGCTCGACTCC
>SJYW01018973.1:19416-32827 GCA_006410735.1 Raphicerus campestris | reverse complement strand
GTGAGAAGAAGAGGAAGAAGAAGAAGAAGGTGAGAAGAAGAAGAAGGTGAGAAGAAGAAGAAATAGAAGAAGAAGAAGACGATGAGGAAGAACAAGAAGAAAGTGAGAAGAAGAAGAAGAAATAGAGAAGACAAAGAATAAGAGGGTGAAAAGAGGAAGAAGAAAGTGAAAAGAAGAAGAAGGTGAGAAGAAGAATAATAAGGTAAGAAGAAGAAGAGNTTATTTGGTATAGAGACCTTAGTTCCCTGATTAGGGACTGAAATCGTGGCCCCTGCACTTTAATCACTGGACCGCCAAGGAAGTCCCTCTGTCTCTCTTTATGCCTGCAAGTCTTAAAATCATCCAAACCTACTAAGCACTGTGAGAATCATAAGTAAAAATTAAACATAATATAAAATGCTATGCCTTATTCATTTTTAAATAAATAGACCTTATTAAGATCTGTTTTGTCCTGAAGCAAAGCACTGAGGTGGGTGGCAGTATTTGGCTGTTTACAGTATTATTCTGTTCTTTTCTGTATGTTTAAAGTTATCCAAAAAAAATTGATCAATATTTACATTTCTTAAAAATGTACGGGATATTATTGTGTGATCCCCACAGATGTCAATACTTTCATTCTATTTCCCTCAAGCATAAAATAAATTATTTTACTTTACTCAGATTCTCTGTTTTTTTGGTCTAATTACTAGCGTTCTATAAGTTTAAAGTTGTAGTATTTTATCTATATGATGCATTGATGCGTTATATGCATATGATCCAGTCTCATGGTTGCACTGTGGATATAATTATTATGTATTTTGGAAAGGGAAAAAAGTTCTAAAATTGAAAATAACCAACTTAAACTTTCCAAATCTGTGATTATATTTCTGCCATACTTTAAAAAAAAAAACCAAAATAACTAGTCTAAATAAAAAGTAAAAAATAAGATAAAAATTAAACTGTTTAATACCCTGTTGAAAAACCCATAATGACAAAAATCAATAAGCCTGAGGCAATTAATGAGATGCCAAGATACTCTGGTTGGTATAAGTTAAAAAAAATACACAATAAATGAAAGCTCTGATTCCAAAAATTTATTTCACTGAATAATAATAATAAAGAAACATCATCATATTCTACTGTTCTTCCCAAATAAAATACTAAAGGGTTTTACTACATACTAAATACTAAAGAAATATGTTGAAGATGGCATAAGAATAGCTAAAAAATATTACCACAACATTATTGTCTTGATATTCCTTGGGAAAAAACATACCTTCACATCACACTATCTGCCACAAGGTAGATAAAAATTATGCAACTTATTTCTGATTGACACAATTACAGATGGTCCCCTGCCGTCTGAATTACAAATTTTTGACTTCACGAAGGCATGAAAGCAACACATTCAGTAGAAACCATACTTCAAAATGCAAATTTTGCTCTTTTTCCCTTCTAGTATGATACTCATGACGCCAGCAGCAGCTGCAACTTTCAGTCAGCCACTCGATCATGAGAGTAAACAACGGATTCACTTACAACTATTCAGTAGCCACATAACCACTGGCTTTCCACTTTTGGAATGATATTAAATAAATTACATGAGATATTCAATACTTTATTATGAAATAGGCTTTGTGTTAGATGATTTTGCCCAACTGTAGACTGATGTAAGTGTTTTGAGCATGTTTAAGGTAGGTGAGGCTAAGCTGTAATGTTTGGTAGGTTAGTGTGTTAAATGAATTTTTTACTTAATGCTATTTTTTCAATTTATGATGAGTTTATTGGGATGTAACCCAGTTTTAGGTAGAATAAGGTCTGTATATGGTCACCAAGATGCCTAGTACCACATACATTAGTGATGTGAGAAAGTATCTTTATATATTTTCACATGAACGTGGGTCTATTTCTGGGCTTTCAGTTTTATCCCACTAGTTTGTGTACTGATATCACACTATTTTAGATGCTTTATCGTGCATTTTAATACTTGGTTAACTCAAGGATTTTTGATTACTGGATTCCTTAGCATTACTGTGAATGGAGACATTTCTTAGGTTTCCCCACTTATAAATAAATTTGTGTCTCATTTCAAATATAGATATTCCCATACTTCCAGGTTCTGCTTCATTTTTCAACTGAATAAACATTTACAGAGTGAACTACTATGTGACAGGTACCAGGCTAAATGCAGGAATATAGTAATGAATAAGAGATATAAGGAATTCCAATATTTTTAGTTTTATGGATCAACACTGTGAGACAAAAGTGATTTAATAAGAAGCTTTAATCTTTTTTGAACCTTGTGAATATGTCTAAAGGAGGTTATATTGACAAAGTCTTACTTTATTCATTCATTTATCAATTGGTCTGTTAATAGCCTGAAGGAACTTACAGAACTTTCCCCAAGTTTCCTAATGGCTGAATAAGGAGGTAGAAACCATGTGATCCATAAAAAATGACTCACAAGCAGTATCCTGGCCAAGTTTGCTGAAAAGCCAGTTAATACCATACACATCTAGTAGAATGGCCAAAACGCAGAAGACTGACAATACCAAATGCTAGATGCGGAGCGAAAGGAACTCTCATTCATGTCTGGTGGGAATGTGAAATGGCACAGGCTCTGGCAATTTCTCACTAAACATACTTTTGTCATACGACCCAGCAACTGCATGCCTTGGTATCCACCCAGAGTTGAAAACATAGATCCACATAAAAACCTGCACACAGATGTTTACGGAAGTTTCATTCATAATTGCCAAAACTCGGATGCAACCAACATGACCTTCAATAGGTGAATAAATAAACTGTGATAAATCTAGATAATGGAATATTATTTCAGTGCTATAAAGAAATGAGCTATCAAGCCATGAAAAGACATGGAAGAAACAAATACTACTAACTGAAAGCAGGAAATCTGAAAAGGCTACATAGTATATGATTCCAACTGAATGACATTCTGGAAAGCAAAACCATGGAAACAGTAAAAAGGTCAGTGGCTGGAAGGAGTTAGGCAGGTGAGAAGGATGAATAAGTAGAACACAGAGGTAGAGGATTTTTACAGTAGTGAAACTATTGTGTATGGTAGGTACTACAGTGGTGGATGTATCTCACTATGCATTTGTCCAAACACTCAGAATGTACAACACAAAGAGTGAACCCTAAACTACGGACTCTGGGTGACAGTGATGTGTCACTGTACTATCATCAATTGTAACAAATTTACCATTTTTGTGAATGAGGCTGATAATAGGAGAGGTTAAGCATGGGTAGGGGTAAGGAGTACATGGGAAATATTTGCATCTTCACTCAATGTTGCTGTCAATCTAAAATTGCTCTAAAAACTAAAATCTATTTTAAAAAGTCAGTGAACATATGGATCTCTTTGATCAATAAGATATATATCTTTCATCTGCCAAGAGAAATGATTTCTTCTCTATTAGTCTCAACAAATGTAAGAAAGAGAGACATAAAGAACTCTTCAGATAGAATACTTGCAGCACCAGGAAGCTTACGAAGTTGTTTGTATTCATACAGGGTACAAATAGGGTCATTACTCTGGCTTCTTTACTGCAAAGATAAAACTCAGAAAGAGAAACGTGGGGGGTTTTTGTTTTTATTTTTTCGTACTTTGTAAATGGGCCCAGAGGTTTCAGAATTAAATGATAAACCCAATAAATAAATACTGAAGAACAGGGCTGACTTAATTATTGCCATGCTATTGTAGTATACTTCAAAGTTCAAAGTTTGATGTATACTACAACAGCAATAAAAATACATACTCTCACTTGATAAAAACAAAAAATTTCTAAACATGTTCAGAGTCTAGAAAAAGCACTTTCTGAATGCAAGGTAGTGAGGCTTAAGCCATTTAAAAAACTGATGATAATTTATATTTGAAACAAACAGTCTATTACTACTAAAAAGTAGTTTGCTGCTGCTGCTGCGTCTCTTGAGTTGTGTCCAACTCTGCGACCCCAGAGACGGCAGCCCATCAGGCTCCCCAGTTCCTGGGATTCTCTAGGCAAGAATACTGGAGTGGGTTGCCATTTCCTTCTCCAATGCATGAAAGTGAAAAGTGAAAGTGAAGTCGCTCAGTCGTGTCCGACTCCTAGCTACCCCATGGATTGCAGCCTACCAGGCTCCTCCACCCATGGGATTTTCCAGGCAAGAGTACTGGAGTGGGTTGCCATTGAAACAGTTTATTTCTACTAAAAGTAGTTTGCTGAAATACCACTAAAAATTTGCTAATGTGATCTTTTTTTTCTATAACTTTTCTGTTGTGACATACAACAAGCTAATGCATAAAAGGAAAAAGAACATCTCAATGATTTATTACAAAATAAATGCCTATGCAACAACCACTGAGATCGCAAATTAGTAAAGAAACAGCATCTGAGAAGATCCCAGTGTCCATTCCTCCAGCAAGTCCTCTTTTCTTCCCAAAGCTGACTGTTAATCTGGCCACTAAAATATTATATGATTTTTCTAAGAATAAAAAAAGACTAGAGATCTCTTCAAGAAAGTTAGAGATACCAAGGGAATATGTCATGCAAAGATGGGCACAATAAAGGAAAGAAATGGTATGGACCTAACAGAAGCAGAAGATATTAAGAAGAGGTGGCAAGAATACACAGAAGGACGATACAAAAAAGATGTTCATGACCCAGATAACCATGATGGTGTGATCACTCACCTATAGCCAGACATCCTGGAATGTGAAGTCAAGTGGGTCTTAGGAAGCGTCACTACAAACAAAGCTAGTGGAGGTGATGGAATTCCAGCTGAGCCATTTCAAATCCTAAAAGATGATGCTGTGAAAGTGCTGCACTCAATATTCCAGCAAATTTGGAAAACTCAGTAGTGGCCATGGGACTGGATAAGGTCAGCTTTCATTCCAATCCCAAAGAAAGGCAATGCCAACAAATGTTAAAACTACCAGCACAATTGCACTCATCTGACATGCTAGCAAAGTAACAGTCAACGTTTTTCAACCCAGGCTTCAATAGTATGTGAACCATGAACTTCCAGATGTTCAATCTGGACCTAGAAAAGACAGAGGAACCAGAGATCAAATTGCCAACAATGGCTAGATTATACAAAGAGCAAAAGAATTCCAGAAAAACATCTATTTCTGCTTTATTGACTATGCCAAAGCCTTTGACTCTGCGGATCACAACAAACTGTGGAAAATTCAAGAGATGGGAATACCAGACCATCTTACCTGCCTCCTGAGAAATCTGTATGCAGGTCAAGAAGCAACAGTTAGAAATGCATGGAACAATGGACTGGTTCCAAACTGGGAAAGGAGTATGCAAGGCTGTATATTGTCACCCTGCTTATTTAACTTACATGCAGAGTACATCATGCAAAATGCTGAGCTGGATAAAGCACAAGCTGGAATCAAGACAAATATCAATAACCTCAGATATTCAGATGACAACACCTTTGTGGTAGAAAGTGAAGAGGAACCAAAGAGCCTCTTGATGAAAGTGAAAGAGGAGAGTGAAAAAGCTGGCTTAAAACTCAACATTAAAAAAATGAAGATCATGGCATCTGGTCCCTATCATTTCATGGCAAACAGATGGGGAAACAATGACAGACTTTCTATTCTTGGGCTCCAAATCACTGTAGATGGTGACTGCAGCCATGAAATTAAAAGATGCTTGCTCCTTGGAAGAAAAGCTATGACCAACCTAGACAGCATATTAAAAAGCAAAGACTACTTTGCCGAAAAAGGTCCAGCTAGTCAAAGCTACGGTTTTTCCAGTGGTCATGTATGGATGTGAGAGTTGGACCATAAAGAAAGGTGAGTGCTGAAAAACTGACACTTTTGAACTGTGGTATTGCNCAAAAAAGATGTTCATGACCCAGATAACCATGATGGTGTGATCACTCACCTATAGCCAGACATCCTGGAATGTGAAGTCAAGTGGGTCTTAGGAAGCGTCACTACAAACAAAGCTAGTGGAGGTGATGGAATTCCAGCTGAGCCATTTCAAATCCTAAAAGATGATGCTGTGAAAGTGCTGCACTCAATATTCCAGCAAATTTGGAAAACTCAGTAGTGGCCATGGGACTGGATAAGGTCAGCTTTCATTCCAATCCCAAAGAAAGGCAATGCCAACAAATGTTAAAACTACCAGCACAATTGCACTCATCTGACATGCTAGCAAAGTAACAGTCAACGTTTTTCAACCCAGGCTTCAATAGTATGTGAACCATGAACTTCCAGATGTTCAATCTGGACCTAGAAAAGACAGAGGAACCAGAGATCAAATTGCCAACAATGGCTAGATTATACAAAGAGCAAAAGAATTCCAGAAAAACATCTATTTCTGCTTTATTGACTATGCCAAAGCCTTTGACTCTGCGGATCATAACAAACTGTGGAAAATTCAAGAGATGGGAATACCAGACCATCTTACCTGCCTCCTGAGAAATCTGTATGCAGGTCAAGAAGCAACAGTTAGAAATGCATGGAACAATGGACTGGTTCCAAACTGGGAAAGGAGTATGCAAGGCTGTATATTGTCACCCTGCTTATTTAACTTACATGCAGAGTACATCATGCAAAATGCTGAGCTGGATAAAGCACAAGCTGGAATCAAGACAAATATCAATAACCTCAGATATTCAGATGACAACACCTTTATGGCAGAAAGTGAAGAGGAACCAAAGAGCCTCTTGATGAAAGTGAAAGAGGAGAGTGAAAAAGCTGGCTTAAAACTCAACATTAAAAAAATGAAGATCATGGCATCTGGTCCCTATCATTTCATGGCACACAGATGGAGAAACAATGACAGACTTTCTATTCTTGGGCTCCAAATCACTGTTGATGGTGACTGCAGCCATGAAATTAAAAGATGCTTGCTCCCTGGAAGAAAAGCTATGACCAACCTAGACAGCATATTAAAAAGCAGAGACTACTTTGCCGAAAAAGGTCCAGCTAGTCAAAGCTATGGTTTTTCCAGTGGTCATGTATGGATGTGAGAGTTGGACCATAAAGAAAGGTGAGTGCTGAAAAACTGACACTTTTGAACTGTGGTATTGCAGAAGACTCTTGAGAGTCCCTTGGACAGCAAGAAGATCCAACCAGTCCATCCTAAAGGAAATCAGTCCTGAATATTCATTGGAAGGACGGATGCTCAATCTGAAACTCCAACACTCTGGCCACCTCATGCAAAGAATTGACTCACTGGAAAAGACCCTGATGCTGGCAAAGACTGAAGGCAGGAGGAGGGGACAACAGAGAATGAGATGGTTGGATGGCATCACTGACTTGATGGACATGAGTCTGAGCAGGCTCTGGGAGTTGGTGATGGATAGGAAAGCCTGGCGTGCTGCAGCCCATGGTGTTGCAGAGAGTTGGACACAGCTGAACGACTGAAATGAACTGAAGAATTACAAACTAAACCCAAAGTTGGCAGAAAAAGGAAATAACATAGATAAGAATGGAAAGAAAGTAAAGAGAAACTAAAAATAGAAAAAATATAAAATCAAGACCTGGCTTTTTGAAAAAATAAATAGAGAAATGGATAAATTCCTAGGAACATACAAATTCCCAAGACAGAAAAAAGGAGAAACAGAAAATCTGAATAAACAAACTACTAGTAAAAACTATTGAAACAATAATCAAAAACCTCCCAACAAAGAAAAGTTAAGGACTAGATGGCTTCACTGGTGACCTATACTAAACCTGAAAAAAATAATACCAATCCTTCTCAAACTGTTTAAAAAATAAGACAAGGGAACACTTACAAACTTGCTTTACAAGGGCAATATTACCCTGAAAAATACCAAAGCAAAGCAAGGCCACTGCAAGGAACAGGACAATATTTTTAATGAACACAAGTGTAAAAATCCTTAACAAAATATTAGCAAACCAAATCCAACTGTACTTTGAAAGGATCATACACCATGATCAAATGGGTTTATTCCAGGGAAGCAAAGATCATTCAATGTCTACAACTCAATTAAGGTTTTCTCAATAGAGAAAAAGCATTTAACAAACTTCAACATCTTTTCATGATAAAAAACTCTCAACAACAATGAGGGTAAAGAAAGAATGAACATCATAATAATAAAGGTCATATATGACAGACCTACAACTAACTTCAAACTCAGTGCTGAAACGCTGAAAGCCTTTTCTCTAAGATTAGGAACAAGATTTGGAAGACCACCGTCACTACTTTTATTCAAGATAGTCATGGAAAACCTAGTCAGAGCAACTAGGCAAGAAAAATAAAGGCATCAGAATCAGAAAGGAAGAAGTGAAACTGTCACTATTTGCAGATGACATGATTTTACATATAGAAAATCCTAAAGACTGCACACACACACACATACACACAAAGCTGGAATAAACAAATTCAATAAAGTTGCAGGATACAAATATATAAAAAACTCTGTTGCATATTTATATACCAACCACTATCAGAAGGAGAAAAAAAAAGTCTCACTTACAGCTGCATCAGAAATAGTAAAATACCTGGGTATGAATGTAATCAAGGAGGTAAAAGACCTATACGCTGAAAACTGAGACACTGATGAAACTGGCAACACAAACTAAACGACATTCTGTTCTCATGGGTGTAAAACATTAACGTTGTTTAAACATCCATAATATCTAAAGAAACCTACAGATTCAATGTGATTCCTGTCAAAATTTTAATGGCATACATCACAGAAACAGAAAAAAATCACCTCAACATCTGATGGAACTACATAAGAGCCCAATTAGCCAAAGCAACCTTGAAAAAGAACAAAGTGGGAGGTGTCATGCTTTCTGATTTCAAACAGTATCACAAAGCTATCAAAACAGAATGGCAGTGGTATAAAAAGAGACATCAATGGAACAGAAGAGAGCCCAGAAATAAACTCATTATATAAGATCATCATTTTGTGCTAAGAATATACAATGGAGACAAGATAAGTCTTTTCAGTAAATGGTGTAAGAAAAACTGGACAGACATATGCAAAAGAATGTAGTTGCACTCCTAGCTTATACCATGCACAAAAGTTAACTGAAAATGTATTCAAGGCACAGAAGTCAGCCCTGAATTTAAAAAAAACAAACAAAAAAATTGAACTTTTGAATGTAAGGCCTGAAACCATATAACTCCAAGAATTTTAACAGAGGGAGAAAGTTCCTAGACATTGGCCTTGACAAGGTTTTTCAGATTTGACACCAAAACCAAAAATAAACAAGAGAGTTTATTTGAGACTATATCAAACTACTATANCCCTGGACTACAAGGAGATCCAACCAGTCCATCCTAAAGGAGATCAGTCCTGAATTGGAAGGACTGATACTGAAGTTGAAACTCCAGTACATCAGCCACCTGATGCGAAGAACTGACTCCTTTGAAAAGACCCTGATGCTGGGAAAGATTGAGGGCAGGAGAAGAAGGGGACAATAGAGGATGAGATGGTTGGATAGCATCACCGATTCAATGGACATAAGTTTGAGCAAGCTCTGGGAGTTGGTGATGGACAGGGAAGCCTGGCATGCTGCATTCTATGGGGTCGCAAAGAGTCGGACACGACTGAGTGACTGAACTGAACTGAAACATTACATTGATAATTAGTTTCTCATCTGTGGAAACTCAAAACCTTCCATGTTGCCAAACTTAAATATAGAGAAAGAAGTCTGCTGTGTAGTACAAATAATCCTTGAGGATTGAAAATCCTGGTTTCTTAACTGGGCTCTTCTGTCAGTAACTTGACCTGCAGTTTTCTATAAAGTGAATTCTAAAGTTAGTTAAATGTTGGTCTGAATCCTAGTATTGGCATCTAATAATCATGATTTGGGGGTAAGTTATTTAATTAATATAATCTTTATCTTTGAAATGGTGAAAATTACCCATTGTATACCTACCTAATAAAATAGAGGCAATGCATGCAAGAACACTTAGAGAACAGCTCAAGTTCTGTACGATGAATGGTATCATTTATAACTGGAGCTATGCTGAAAGGGAAGACTGACTTGGGCCATAGACACACTTCAGGGCAGGAATCTGGTGGTGCTGTTGAAATGAGTGATATTTCTAGACTGTTGCTGTTTGGATACTTCTGCAAATAAACCCTGATTTTCTGAATGCTATGGCCAAGTTCTAGAATCTTTTTTTTTTTTTTTTGCTGTCAAGTGATTAGAGACAGCTTGGGACAAAAACTCAGCCTTCAGCAGTTGCACTCAGTTTTCCACTCACAAGTCAATCTTACATAAACATTGCTTACCAAAGTGAGGATTGTTCACAGAGAAGGATCTGGCCTAATATTTCTTCCACTGGAAAATACTTACACTCTCTCTGGCCTGACCAACTCAAGGTCAGCNATAAACATTGCTTACCAAAGTGAGGATTGTTCACAGAGAAGGATCTGGCCTAATATTTCTTCCACTGGAAAATACTTACACTCTCTCTGGCCTGACCAACTCAAAGTCAGCATCTATGACCTGTACAACTGAATGATGCCCTTGACATGGAAAGTAGGAGCCTTCTTTATCCTAGTAAGTTGATTGATTGTTTGTGATTTGAGGCATGATTCCTCTTTGTGTAAAGTCTTGAAATCCTCTCCAGACCATGGAAGAACTTCCTAAGCCATTACATAATAAGGCAATGGTAGGCAGACACCAGGTGAGCCTGAAGAGAAATGGCTTGGGTTTGCCCTATTTGGGATTTATCACAGAGACAGGGCTATAGGTCAGGAATCAAAACCAGCAATTTGGAACTCAGACAGGAATTCAGGATGAACTTTCAGCAGGGCCAGGCAGGACACAAAGAGTACTCTGAAGGAGCCCTGGCCTTTTTGTCTGGATAAGTTTAGACATGGTTGATATGTTGGTCATTTTCCTGGGCACTGCTGCTGGTCTTAAATGATTAAGATCAGCTGAGGCAGACCTAAGTTTTATAAGGAGGATGGAATATTCTCATTCCCATAAGTTTCCTTGCTCTCTACCAGGAGAGAGAGCAAGTTCTCTAGAAAGATTTTGAGCTTTGGATCTTAGGTTGTAAACACCCAGGGTGAAAGGCATGGGTGGTAGGAGAGACCTCATTTCGTCTGCAGTCTCTGCCTCCAGGACCATACCTCAACCACATGGCTCTGGCGAGAGTCATGAGAGTCGTGAGAACTCTAACCATTTCTAGAGCAGGTGTAACCATCCTGCTGATAAGGAGGCAAGACTGACGCCTGCCATCAGGGTCCTTCGCTTGACCACTACTACTCAGCTTGACCACTCACTTCTGCTCATATTTCAGATTGTCCTGCAGAAAACAGCCAGCCTCCATTGCTAAAACCCGAAATTGTAATACATAGTTCTTTCTCAAAATATAATGTTCTTCATTTTTTTCTGCCAAATTTGCACTTATGGCAGGCACTGAATTCTATATGATTAAATAATTAGAATTGGAGGTGAGGTGAAAAGATTACTTCTAGAGAACTCTTCAGAATGCATCCCTCAATTATACACATTAATTTTTGCCTTTCTCTACCCCAGTCTAAAGTAGAAAATTTTTAAAGGATTTCTTTTCTACCGTGTAGATTATTGAAGTGACTTTCTTCACTCCTCTTTTTAGATTTATTTTCTCATTTCCTTTTCTTGAACCCTAACTCAGTAAGAAAGTAAAGGTAATCAAGTAGCAGAAGAAAGAAGCCATTCATTTTTCTGTCAACATCATTGTAGAAAGTTTTGATAGAGAACAACAAAACTAACTAAATTTAGATATTTGTGTTACTTGGGAATTTTCTTCTATTTATTAATGTCTGAAATCCACCTAGAGATTTAGCAGAATGCAAAAATAACTATAAAATTCACATATGTAGAACACATATCTTGATGCTAACTGGAATAAAGTGGAAAAAAGACAACACAATGGCTTGTGCCTGTGTATGTATTTGAGAAAAACCAACATGCTAAAGCGACAAGGTGATTATATTTGTGGCAAGAAAATTGGCATGAGTCCTAGCTCTTGTAGTTACTAACAATTTTACCATGGACACATGAAAACATTTAACTTCTCTAGACTTGAATTTACTCACAGCAAACTGGAGCCCCAACATTTAACTCTTTAACCAGATTACTGTGAAAAAATGAAACAAAAGAAATTAAATCATAATTAAAACTCAAAGGCATGAGGACATTCCTTTGAGTGTTCTTGTGCCTCTCTAGAAAGTGATGCATCCTATTTAGAGGAAACATATAGAACTTTTACATGAAAAACATTTCAGGTCTATTTTAAATGCTCATCAGCCCCTCTTCACAAGATTAGAAAGTAACTCACCCCAAATCAATCAATGGACACTTGGATTTTACTTCTGACATTTCCACTAATTCATTTTGTAAACTTTGCCAAGTTATTTGACCCTCCCTTCACTCCCAGGATTGTTAGGACTGATCACCTAACATGCCCCAGGTTTTCTGAGTCCCAGCCTCACCTTTAGTCAGTGGACAGAGTGCTGTAAACCACACACAGAGACAGATCCTGTCTTAGACTTTGGTCCCCAAGAAAGCAGATGCTGAGGCAAGGACTTGAGTTCAAGCAGTTTATTTGCAGGGTGCTTCCAAATAGGGGGATGGAGAAATGAGAGAGAGAAGAGTAAGAAGTCAATACAGAAAGCATTAATGAGCAGGTTAATGGTGCAGACAGCAGAGGCTCAGTTCTTCTGGGAACTTCCGGAATGTTGTGTAGAACAGATGGGCAGAGTTGTGCCATTGAAGAAGAGAGAAAAGTGGATTATATTCTTCTCCATTCTTTTTCTTCATCAGCTAAGGGTTGTTCTGGAGCCAGCCCCTCTGGACTGCTATGCATGCTAGTCAAACACGATGGAGGAATCCTGCAGTGACTTCTCACAGGCATTTCCACAAGGAAGTCATCAGCATGCACGGGGAAGGGAGGCCCAAGAGATGAGGGTGGGGCTGTGGCAGGGAGATGCAGATCCCCCTCAAGGCAGGACAGCTGCTTAGCACAGGAATGGTTAGCTGACAGCCTCCTGCTGTCAGTGCTTTCTGGATCCTCTCAGGTTTAGAGCTGAAATTCTGCTTTGCTTGGGGTGACCCTTCAGCTAATGACTGAGCTCCCTGGTGGTACAAGGGCCTGTCCATCCTGCCCCAAGTATGACTCTGCTATTGGGTGATCTTTGTTCCACTGCTCCCACCCCCCTCCCCCACTGTAGTTCAGTTCAATTCAGTAGCTCAGTCGTGTCCGACTCTTTGTGACCCCATGAATCGCAGCATGCCAGGCCTCCCTGTCCATCACCAACTCCCGGAGTTCACTCAGATTCACGTCCATCAAGTCGGTGATGCCATCCAGCCATCTCATCCTCTGTCGTCCCCTTCTCCTCCTGCCCCCAATCCCTCCCAGCATCAAAGTCTTTTCCAATGAGTCAGCTCTTCGCATGAGGTGGCCAAAGTACTGGAGTTTCACCTTCAGCATCA
>SJYW01018972.1:19702-36810 GCA_006410735.1 Raphicerus campestris | reverse complement strand
AAATCACTAAGATGATAAATTTTTTAGACTTTCAATAGTAATATTTGATGTCAAAATACACAGAACTATATCAAAGTTTTGAGTGAATATTAATTAGAAATATACTATTCTATTCATACTAAGTCAAAGAAGTGGAATAAAAAAGTCATAATTTTTTTAGCTAGGCAGAAATTCATACATTTTCTAAATATATATTATATTATATTATAGGTATAATATAGATGTGTGTGTATACAAAAGCTTTTCTTTGATGCTTGATAAATGCTTAATAANTAAGTCAAAGAAGTGGAATAAAAAAGTCATAATTTTTTTAGCTAGGCAGAAATTCATACATTTTCTAAATATATATTATATTATATTATAGGTATAATATAGATGTGTGTGTATACAAAAGCTTTTCTTTGATGCTTGATAAATGCTTAATAAAGAACAACAGCAACAGCACAACAACAACAAAAAAAAAGAGAAAAATTTGAAGACAAATTAAATGAAATGGAGGCACTGAATATTACATAGAAAAAGTGAAACAAGCTATATAGAAGTTCACCATATAGTTCAGTTTTGTTTTTTTTTTTTAACATAGCATTTGTATTTTTCAAAGGATTCCAAGATAATTCTGTAATACATCTGGAGTTTTAAAAGTGATTACAACCTTTTCTATTAAATGGTAGTTTTAGTGATATAGAATTCCATTGTTTTCTTTTGTTTAATCATGATACAGTGGCATTAAACAAGTAATAGTTACATAATTACAATAATAAATGATGTTTATCAGTTTCACAATCAATAGCTAGATTAATTTTTAAAAAAAAGACAATTACAATTTCCAGTCATAATGGAAACATGAGTAACTTAATGATATAAAATAACTATATGCAATTTGGTAGTTAAGTAGAGTGATGTGGTAAGTGGAAGTACATACAACAACAACAGCCTTATAGAAGTTCCTCTGTATATTATTTTTCATTGTTGCTTTTAACATTTTATTTTTGTATTTTGTCATTTTGATTACTGTGTCTCGGTGCATTTCTCCTTGGGTTTGTTCTGTTTGGGACTCTCCACACTTTCTGGACTTTGTCAACTGCTTACTTCAGATGTTAAGGAAGTTTTCAGTTATTATTTCTTCAAATATTTTATTGGGTCCTTTTTAATTTTTTTTTCTCTCTCTCTTTCTAGGACCCCTATTACATGAATGTTGGTGCATTTAATGTTGTCCCAGAGGACTTTTAAGCTGTCTTCATTTTTTTTTAATTTTCCATTCTTATTTTTCCAAATTCTGTTCTGTGACAGTAATTTTCATCATTGTGTCCTGCAGGTCATTTATGTATTATTTTGCTAGTGATTCCTTCTGGTGTATTTTTCGTCAGTGTTCTTTAGTTCCTCTAAATCTTTGGTAAATATTTATTTTATCATCACAATATTTGCCTCCGTTATTTTTCCAAGATCCTAAATAATCTTTACTATCATTATTCTAAATTCTTTTTCTGGAAGTTTGTCTATCTCCATTTCATTTGGTTGTTTTTCTGGGGTTTTACCTTGTCCCTTCATTTGAGACAAAAACCCTCTGCTTTTTATTTCTGTTTAATTTTCTCTAGTGGCTCAGATGGTAAAGCATCTGCCTGCAATACAGGACACCAAAGTTTGATCCTTGAGTTGGGAAGATCTCCTGGAGAAGGAAATGGCAACCTACTCTAGTATTCCTGCCTGGAGAATCCCAAGGATGGAGGAGCCTTGTAGGCTACAGTCCATGGGGTCACGAAGAGTCAGACACGACTGAGCGACTTCATTACATTTCACTTCAATTTTCTGTGATGTGTTTTTCCTTCCAGGTGCTGAAGGACTGTGGTTCTCCTTCTGTCTGCTCTCTGGTGGATGAGGCTAAGAGGCTTGTGTAAGTTTCCTGATACAAGAGAGGCTAATGGCTAAAAAAAAAAAGAAAAGAAAAAAAAAAATCTTGCTCTAGTGGGCAGGGCAATGCTCAATGAAACTTTAAGCCAATTATCCACTGATAGGTGGGGTTGCTCTCACTCCCTGTTAGTTGACTGAGGTGACCCAGCTCTGGGTTCTATGGGCTTTTTGGTAGGGTTAATGGCGCCCTTCAAGGAACTTCAAGAGAACTTATGCCAAGGAGCTCCTTCTAGGACTGCTGCTGCCAGTGTCCCTGTTCCACACACCTTCACAGAAGACTCTCCAACACTAGTAAGTAAGTCTGATTCAGTCTCCTGTGGGGTCACTGCTCCTTTCCCCTGGGTCTTGACATGCACAAAATTCCATTCCCTCTAAGAGTGTAGTGTCTGTTTCCTCCAGTCCTATGGAAGTCCTATAATCAAATTCTACTAGACTTAAAAGCCAAATTCCCTGGGGATCCCCAGTCCTTTGGCTGAATCCCCAAACTGGGAAGCCTCACATGAAGATCAGAACCTTCACAGCAGTAGGAGAACGTTTTTGTTATCACTGTCCTCCAGATTGTGGGTCGCCCACCCAGAGAGTATAGCATTTGATTTTACTGTGTTTTTGCCCATCTTACCACCTTGTTGTGTCTTCTTCTTTGTTTTTGGATGTGGGGTGTCTTTTGTGTGTGTGTGGGGGTTACATATACTTCTGTCGATGGTTGTTCAATGGTTATTTGATTTTGGTGCACTCATGGGAGGAGGTGAGTGCATGTCCTTCTACTCTACCATCTTGAACTGGAAGCCAGTGTTTACCTTTTTTATATATTGCTTTTTAAATAAAAAGAAAATAAAGCAAACTCTAACAGGATGCTTGAGGCTTTGTTCCTCTTGCCTGAGTTTTATATAAAATGTATACTATTCAATACTCTAGGTAGTGGTGGTGGTGGTGGTGGTATAATTGCTAAGTCATGTCCAACTCTTGTGATCCTGTGGACCCCTGCCAGGCTCCTCTGCCCATGGGATTCTCCAGGCAAGAATACTGGAGAGAGTTGCCAGTATGCGTATCCATAGTTTCCATATAAGATTCTACTTGTTTGGCCATATTTACTTTCACAACATCTTTGAAGTTCTGTTACCCACATTAGATTAATTGCACCCATCTTTCTGTTGCACTTCAACATTTTGCATTCATTTTTTGAAAATATTTTGCACTGCTATCACCACCTGGAATATTCTTTCAGCTGATACTTGCATAACTATCTTTTTGTTGAGCTTAGTGTTCAAATTAAATGTATCTTTCTCAGAAGGGATACGTATCATAATATTGGTGGTTAGTATGTTAACATGTATTAGTTGATGTTAGTATGTTTGGGATCAAGTAACAGTCACTTCAAACCAGATTGTTTTAAATAATTTAAATTTTATTTTATATAAAAGGAAATCTGCAGGTACCAATAGATTTCAGAATTGATTGATGGAGTGGCTTAATGATATAGGAGAAACCTACATTTAATCTTCCTCTGTACTACATCAATTGATTAGCTTCTTCCTGACTTCTTTAATTTGTTGTTATAGAATAGCCCCAAGTGATATGTTTTTCTGCTCACATCAATATGTTTGAGACAAAGAATCTATTAATCTTTCACTCATCCATGAAACAAAATCCTTTCTTTCTAACTGGACAAACATAAGTCATGTAACTACTATGGGACCTGCAAAGTCACCAGAGGAATATTTGCTAATTGACTATGGTTAAGTAAGACTCATGCTGAAGCTCTNTGGACAAACATAAGTCATGTAACTACTATGGGACCTGCAAAGTCACCAGAGGAATATTTGCTAATTGACTATGGTTAAGTAAGACTCATGCTGGAGCTCTGAATGGAAGCATCTTCCCTGTGATCACTTTTTGCTTCATGGTTGGACACATAATGCTTGTGGTATGTTGAGATGAAATATTATTTTATGATACCCATTGAAATCTTAGATGGCAATGCAGAGCCTCATCAAGCACTTATGCTAACTACACACTCCATGTGTCTCATGCCTCTGTGCCCTTTTCAGTTACAAGGGACAGGTGAAAGCTAATCATTTGCCTGAGATTGTGAAAGCCAACAGTCAGATTACAAAGGGTTAAAGTTCCTAGTTATAGGTCCTGAGCTTACCAGGAGCTATTATTCCTTCCCAAGTACAAGTATTCTTGATGGAGCAGCTCCCAGAAGCTCAGCAGCTTGGAAGTCCTTCACATAAAGAGCACCTGAAGTTACACTGAATTAATTGCAGCGTGTATGGGCACAACCCTCAGGTATGTGGCCGTGAACTTCCCTTACTCAGAGACTGGAGAGATTGTTTCTTCAGATTAGACCAAATTATAACCATCTTCCCAGATATCAGGGGTACATCACCCCAGCCATGCCCACTAAGACACTACAGTTGTGCTGGACTCTTTGTGACCATATGGACTGTAACCTGCCAGGTTACTTCATCCATGGATTACTAGAATGGGTTTCCATTCCTTCCTACAGGAGATCTTCTCGACCCAGGGATCAAAACCCCATGTCTCTTAAATATCCTGCATTGGCAGGCTGGTTCTTACCACTAGCACCATCTGGAAAGTCATCCTAACCATAGTTACTCTTATAACCAAAGAGATCAGCAGAGAACACAGAACACCAAGGACACTGTGCCAAGTAAATTCCTAATGCGTGTTAAAGAAGATATCACTTAGTATAAAATAGAGCTTTCATCGATGCAATGCCCATGAATTTGGGCAAACTTCAGGAGATAGTGAGGGACAGAGAAGCCTGATGTGTTGTCCATGGGGTCGCAAGGAGTTGGACACAACGGGATGACCGAACAACAATGAGATGAAATGAGAAAAGAATGAATGTTGAATGGGCAACCAAAAACTATCACCCGATTTACATTAGACACCCTTAACTTGTTAATTNGGTCGCAAGGAGTTGGACACAACAGGATGACCGAACAACAATGAGATGAAATGAGAAAAGAATGAATGTTGAATGGGCAACCAAAAACTATCACCCGATTTACATTAGACACCCTTAACTTGTTAATTTCTATCAAATTTAGATTATTCATACCACTTAATAGAATCTTTATTTATGACTTATTTTATTTATGTTTTGCACCACTATTAATTTTAAGGCTCATGACAAAAATGAATATATATATGCTATGTTTCTTACCATATCTCTAGATATTTCTAGAATAACTTTGGCTCAGATTACACAATGAATTATCATAAAATTAATTTACTAATTAATTAATTTACTAATAATCAGCTAATGAGCAAATGTAGTTCTTTAGAAAAAAAGAATGTACAAATTCAAAAATTATCTTATATTCTGACTCCATCTATGTGAATGTGGATTTATATATGTTTATGTGTCTGCATAAGTAAATAAATAAAGATCCAGAATTCTGTCCTTTTCAAAATTCTTTTTTGTGGCTGTTATGTAAACGTGGCCTATGTCAGTATCAAATCATGACTTGCAAACATTAGTGTTGACTCAAAAATGACTCAGTTCTCACAGGAATTAATTTATGCTTCAGAGAACTGACTATACTATGAGATAATTTCCAGGATAAATATGAAACTTTCCCTCATCATAGAGATGAATGAAGCCAATTTGCCTACATGGCATGGGAATACCCAGTACATTCTTGTGTTCAATGCATTGAATGAAAAGGAAAGAGTTACTGTAGGTCCAAAAATGTACTATATATTCTGACTGAAGTTATTAAGAATACTTTAGATTCCATCAGGGAAAAATAATAAATCACAAGTAGAAATAAATTATGGCATCATTTAGTAAATGGGGAAATTCAATGTGCTGTAGAGACAATTTATTGCAATAAATAGAGCATCTTTTTCTTGCAGTGCATTGTAGCGAATAGAAATCAAGGATTTTATTTTTTCCTCAAAGAAAAACAGTCACTAATTTCTTATAAGTTGTACCTGAGGGCCTAATTAGGCTAATACTTGACTCGAATATTTCATTATCTTAGCAAGTGTTGTGTTATGGGGCAACTCTGACCCACATTGTTCCTCTTTAAAACCCTCCTCTTTCAGCTTATAGGACATCTTTGCCTCACATCATCTTACCTTTGCTCCTCAGTCTTCTTAATGACTTCTTCTTCTAATCATCTCCTAACTGTTGAGGGTTCCCAGAGCTTTCTTCTCAATATAATTGAGACATCCAAAAAATATTTATTTCCCTAAAATTACTAGTCTTTCCATAGTTGACCTCTCATTTGGTGGCACAGCCTTTCAATCTTCTACTCAATCTGGAATACTTGGGCTGAAGCTCAGTTATTTTTCTCCCTTTCTTCTCATACCCATTTAATTCAAACTCTGTCCTTTTTGTCACCAAAATATATTTCAGTTATTTTCTCTTTGTCTATTCCTACCACAGAGCTAATGAACACTGTATCTATCTCTATTTTGAGTTGCTTCCACATTTCTCCAGTCAATGTTACTCTGTTCTCCATATAGCTGAAGGACTGAGAATTTTACCTCAAATTCATTTTTTGTACTTTCAAAAAATTTCTAGAATAAGATGGAGTAAAAACTATACAATTAACTAATTAATCATGTCAGATTTTTGCCAAGTTTAATAATCTTAGGAAACATACCAATTTTGGTTTGTACATGATATTCAAAAATAAATATTTAACCACATCTCTGGAGTGTAATGATAAATATGCTGCTGCATCACTTCAGTCGCGTCCGACTCTGTGTGACCCCATAGAAGGCAGCCCACCAGGCTCCCCCGTCCTGGGATTCTCCAAGCAAGAACACTGGAGTGGGTTGCCATTTCCTTCTCCAATGCATGAAATGATAAATATAGTATAATATAATATGTAGAAAAATAGCATATGATGATTTCAATGCTAAATTATTTCCATGCAACTGATATTTAGGTAATCCTCCTAAAGCTATATATATATATAATCATCCACTCATTTATACAAAAAAATACTTCAAGTTTACATGTATATATATGGCTGAGTCCATTTGCTATTCACCTGAAACTATCACAGCATTTCTAGTAGGCTATATTCATATATATATATATATATATATATATATATATAGTTTAAAAATAAAGAAAAATTTTAAATTCCCCCCACCCCACCCCCGCACACACACACCTCAGTGTCTAATACCATATCTAAATGAGTTAATTATTCAAAGCAATGCAATTTTGTCCCAACTTATCAAAAGAAAAGTATCTTCTTATGGCTCTCCTATAAAATATCTGATTTAGTGAATCTGGTTTTTTGGAACCCTCAACATATCTTGCACACTTTAACTTTTCCGTTCTGCTCTTTGACTCACTTCTTTTTTTTTTTTCATAGAATTTATTTTTTTATTTTTTTTACAAAAAATACTTTATTCTATTTTACAGTACTGTATTGGTTTTGCCATATATTGACATGAATCAGCCACCAGTGTACATTTAAATATCATGTTGTAAACATTCAGTTTCATCCTTCAAACCCTGTATATCTTTCCAGGCCTAAGTCAATTCACACCATTTTCTATTAATTCATCCCAGAACTGTTTAGTGCCTAGAAGTATCTATCTCCACTGAACTTAGCAAGTTATCACCATCAGATGCGTTTCACTTGTTAACTAATTGCACACTGGCTGATGCAATGTTTCAAATTTTTGCTACCATAATCTTAATTTAAACATAGTTTTTTACTATATCACCATATTTTGTTCCCCAGGGCAGACTGTATTTCTTAATTTGTGCTTAGTCACCCTGTCATGTCCAACTCTTTGCAACTCCATGGACTGTAGCCCAACAAGCTCCTTTGTCCATGGGGATTCTCTAGGCAAGAATACTAGAGTGGGTTGCCATACCCTCCTCCAGGAGATCTTCCCAACCCAGAGATTGAACCCAGGTCTCCTGCACTGAAGAAAGATTCTTTACCGATAAAGCTGACAGGGAAGCCCATTTCTTAATTACTTGCAATTTATTCAATATCTTCCATGCTTTATTTTGAAGATAAAGATATAACTATGATCACATTACCAAAGCCTTTATTTACCCATGTCTTTCTTATACTCCAACAACACAAAAGTCCAGCTTTGAAATAGTTCAGACTGTTTTCAAAAAGACACATTTAAATAGAGTTTATGGGGAAGAAGTTGTACAGCATCACTACTACTTCCAGTTTTCCATGTAGATCTCTCAGCTTGAAATTACTAAGGATGGAAAGATCTTTTCAATCCAATTTTGCATAAGTATAATTAAGAATAATTTTTATTTATGTTTTATCTGAAAGTTAAATATAACCAGATGCTCTGTACTTTAATCTGCTAAATCTAGCATAACCCAAACTCAGTTCACAGTTTTATGAGCATATGATCTTGTATAAATATGTATCTTTCCAATATATATTCATATACATATAATACATATACTATATAGCTATATCTGTTAGGTAGTNTTTTTTTTTTTTCATAGAATTTATTTTTTTATTTTTTTTACAAAAAATACTTTATTCTATTTTACAGTACTGTATTGGTTTTGCCATACACTGACATGAATCAGCCACCAGTGTACATTTAAATATCATGTTGTAAACATTCAGTTTCATCCTTCAAACCCTGTATATCTTTCCAGGCCTAAGTCAATTCACACCATTTTCTATTAATTCATCCCAGAACTGTTTAGTGCCTAGAAGTATCTATCTCCACTGAACTTAGCAAGTTATCACCATCAGATGAGTTTCACTCGTTAACTAATTGCACACTGGCTGATGCAATGTTTCAAATTTTTGCTACCATAATCTTAATTTAAACATAGTTTTTTACTATATCACCATATTTTGTTCCCCAGGGCAGACTGTATTTCTTAATTTGTGCTTAGTCACCCTGTCATGTCCAACTCTTTGCAACTCCATGGACTGTAGCCCAACAAGCTCCTTTGTCCATGGGGATTCTCTAGGCAAGAATACTAGAGTGGGTTGCCATACCCTCCTCCAGGAGATCTTCCCAACCCAGAGATTGAACCCAGGTCTCCTGCACTGAAGAAAGATTCTTTACCGATGGAGCTGACAGGGAAGCCCATTTCTTAATTACTTGCAATTTATTCAATATCTTCCATGCTTTATTTTGAAGATAAAGATATAACTATGATCACATTACCAAAGCCTTTATTTACCCATGTCTTTCTTATACTCCAACAACACAAAAGTCCAGCTTTGAAATAGTTCAGACTTTTTTCAAAAATACACATTTAAATAGAGTTTATGGGGAAGAAGTTGTACAGCATCACTACTACTTCCAGTTTTCCATGTAGATCTCTCAGCTTGAAATTACTAAGGATGGAAAGATCTTTTCAATCCAATTTTGCATAGGTATAATTAAGAATAATTTTTATTTATGTTTTATCTGAAAGTTAAATATAACCAGATGCTCTGTACTTTAATCTGCTAAATCTAGCATAACCCAAACTCAGTTCACAGTTTTATGAGCACATGATCTTGTATAAATATGTATCTTTCCAATATATGTTCATATACATATAATACATATACTATATAGCTATATCTGTTAGGTAGTTAGAATAGGAAAAGTTAAAGTAGCTCAGTAGTGTCTGACTGTTTGTGATCCCATGGACACAATGGATACAATCCATGGAATTCCCCAGGCCAGAATACTGGTGTGGGTAGCCTTTCTCTTCTCCAGGGGATCTTCCCAACCTAGAGATTGAGACTGAATAGGAAAAAGGAGACCTAAATGGTGGTGGATAAAAGACAAAAAAGGAAAACAAACAAACAAACAAACATGAAAATGGAACAAAAGAAAATCCGAGGACTTGAGTGAGAACCTCAGGTGAAACAAATAGCCCTCCTGGATAGCCCAATTTACATAGGGCAGGCCCAAGGGGAGGAGAAAAAATAAATAAATAAATAAAAAGAGGAGCCAAGATTTAGCCTCTCATTTGGAGTCAGCCTGCCCTCACATCTCAAAGGTATACTTTCCTTTGCTTGCCAAATAAAACTCTGAGCTGTAACCGAGTTTTAACACTGGTCCGCTGTTTCAAACCTCTGCTTCAGTAAGACAGAAATGAGGAAATTACACACTCCCTTGACATATCTGATGCCATGAATCAGATTTAACCTGGCTGAAACAACCTCAGGTCAGCCCCAGTGAGGTGGAGACCAAGCATGGCACAAGTCCAACTTGGAGAAAGCTCACATGGTGAAAGCTGAATGAGATGGAAACCAGGTTAGCAAAAACAAACTCAGCAGAAAGTTCACACCACTCAGTCTCAGATTCCAAAAGACTTCCAGTTAAGGTAGGAGGTCCTCACCCCTGTGGATAGAAGGATATATGGCTAACAAAATCTTAACTCCTTTACAATCTTGTTTACAAGAGTGGCAGTGGATGCAATGGAGGGACTTTAGTAGAGGCTACTCCCCAGTGTATCCCAAAGATTCCACTATCTTTTGCGCCTCAGTAACTGTTGCCCAAGTGGGTGAGGGTTCTTTTGTCCTTAACCTCCTTTGTGTTAAGGATCAGGACAATGGAAATTTGGCACAGGTCAGGCATTTAACAGATTTTCCGGCAAGTTGTAAAAGGCGTTCCTTGACAAATTCTTCCCACTGCTTTTTTCTCCCATTCTTCAGCTCCTGTCTCCATCTATGCCACTGTCACAGAAGGTGAGTGTGGCCGCCATGAAATGTGGGGTTAATTTTTGTAAGCTGAGTGATTTAGTATGCTATTGAGTGGGAGGAGCAATCCAAAAATTGGGGAACCACCCACTCCTTGGTCTTTCGAGAGTAATTTGGAACTGTCATGATGCCTCTGGCTGTGTCATTTAGCTTGCAGATTGAGGATCAAGTTTTCGTTGAATTTGACTTGCTTTGTTATCGTAGGCCCATTTGATTTTAATGCATTTATTTTGAACCACTGGGCTATGTCATTCTTTCAAAAATTGTGCCCTGTCCCTTTCCCTCCTGTTTCATGCTCTTTCTGTGAGTCCTATCTAGGTCCACAGTTTTGCCTGTACAATCTTCTGGAGGGACAATCAGAAAATAGCTAGCCCTTGGGAGGAAATACTTAAAATATCCAATCCCTCTAGAGATTCAGGTCTTTATCTTCTATGTTTCCTACAACATGTGCAACAACAGGATCCCTCAGTGAACCCACTAGGGCAGGTCAGAGGCAAACAGTGCCTTCTAAAAGTCTATCCCTTGGTGGCATCTTTTCAATGGCAACTGGGCTTCCAGGGACAATGTTTGCCACTTTAGCTGTTAACCCTGTAGGCCATTTGGGCCCAAACTCTTATTCAGTTCAGTTCAGTTCAGTTCAGTCACTCTTGCGACTCTTTGCGCAACTCTTTGCGCAAATGTCCAACTCTTTGCGACCCCATGAATCGCAGCACACCAGGCCTCCCTGTCCCTCACTAACTTCCGGAGTTCTCTTAGACTCACGTCCATCGAGTCAGTGATGCCATCCAGCCATCTCATCCTCTGTTGTCCCCTTTTCCTCCTACCCCCAGTCCCTCCCAGCATCAGTCTTTCCCAATGAGTCAACTCTTCACATGAGGTGGCCAAAGTACTGGAGTTTCAGTTTTAGCATCATTCCTTCCAAAGAAATTCCAGGGCTGGTCTCCTTCAGAATGGACTGGTTGGATCTCCTTGCAGTCCAAGGGACTCTCAAGAGTCTTCTCCAACACCACAGTTCAAACGCACCAATTATTCAACTCTCAGCCTTCTTCACAGTCCAACTCTCACATCCATACATAGCTCTTCTCCTAAAGTTACAAACATACTCCCAGATCAAATCAAATCTACACTTCACTTTTATGGAACATCTGGTTTGTTGCCTCTTAGCAATTTGTTCATAAGCCATTTACTAACTCCTACAACCAGGAATCTGCCCCCATGTAGGCAACCCAATTTATTATTAAAATACTCTTAATGCCCCTAACAGGACCAGATAGTCCACTCCTTTGTCATTACCTCTGTTATTACCTAAAATGGGTTTTTGACAATGAAGTGTTTACTGTTGGAAACACCCTAACCTGCTCTTATGGAAGACTAGGGGAAGAAATCAATGACTTACATTCCCTCAGAACAATAAGAGGATAAGGGTTATGGCTATTTCTCCAGGTTCACAGTCTGAGTGCACAGGCTTGTATTGCTTTACGTCATGGTATCTATTCCCCTCTGCAGTAAACAAACCAGCAATGATTTAAGATTATAACCCCTTAATCCTACCCAGAACTAGTCATGCTGGAGATCTTGGGGACAACTCCAGTCTGGGCATCCCAGGAGTTCAACCTGCCTCGACCTGCCTAGGGATCTGGTCCCTAAGGGGCTATCACACCTCAAGCTGCCTGGGGATCTGCACCCTGACCCGGGGATGCCTGGCTGTCATGTTGAAACTCTACTGCATAGGATAATCTTCATAAAACACCTCTCAGTAAGTCCACACATGGAAATAGAAGGATGCCTTTTAGTTGTGGCATTGGGCCCAGTCTCAGCAACAACTCAGGAGCCCATTGCCTTTCTGGAAAGTCTAAAAGAGTCTAAAAGAGGCTCTCTAGATGTTTGCCAATCTGGACTCTTACAAGGGGTAGGTAATTTTTAAAGGACAAATTCCTGTCCTAATGTGCATCAGATATCAGGATAAAATTATAACAGGTATTTCAGCAGGATTTAGTTGTCTCTTCTAACAGAGAACAGGAGAGGGAGGACAAGGCACAGGAAAGGGAGAAAAGGAAAGAGACAAGGCAAGCCTAGATGCTGCTGTCCTCCAGGGAAGCCCTATGGCAAACCCCAAGTCTTTGAAGGGAAAGGCATGAAGCAATCCTAAACTGTAGATAGGCAGGATATTGGGCCAAAGAATGTCCAAACTGTGGCAAGTCTCCTAAAATGGCTTGATACAAATCCCATCAATTTTGACGTAGGGCAGAACTCTGCCCTTGGGGCCCACTAGACTCAAAGTCAAGCACCAAGCCTTCCATCATGATGGTTCAACAGAACTGAAGGGGCCTGCTTCATTCAGCCCACCTGTCACAGATAACCATCATGGGGCAGGAGCCAAGGGTGCACCTGGATGTGGCAGGAGGGTCCGAGAATTTCTTAGTTGACACAGGGGTTACCTCCTCTGTCCTGACCACCTACTCTGGAGGTTTCTTCTCGCAAACCTGTATCATTTTGGGTTCTACAGGAAAAACAGTTACGAAAAAATTCACCTGAGCACTTTTTTGCTGGGAGGGACAAATATTTTCCCACCAGTTTCTTGTGGTTCCTGAGTGTCCTACTCCCTTAATGTGATGAAATATCTCCCTGCTTTATAGCTGTTTCAGTCCTGATCGAAGATGCTTTAAAACTCTCTCTTGGGGGCAAACTGTTTTTACCAACCACCAAATGAAACGACTCTGAATGGGAGAGGACATGTACAGATGTCTGATTAAAGGATCCTCAGATATCAAGTAGAGTGCTGATGGAAAATCCAGGTCTGACTATATCCCCTTGTGAAGTTCCTAAGCCAGCTACCCTCGTGGCTACCCCCTAGGGTTCTCTCCCCTTTCACTCTTGCCTAGAAATTTGGACCATTGGGCCAAACCCCGAGAGGGATTGTCTAAAGATCCTNGTTTATTGGTTTTCAGTCTCAGCTTCTTGGGTGAGGATTTCTTGGAGCACATATTCAAGTTACATTGACATGCGTCTCCTATTTCTGAAGTAGGAGGAGACAAGCGAAATTTCAGAAAAAAAAAAAAATTGCTAACTAAGGACACAGATCTTCACCTTCTCATCTAGTCTGTGGACTCTGTGGAAACAGAAAACAAAAATGTAAATATTTTCAGATCCCTGATAATTATGTTTATTTAAGATATTGGATTGGCTAAAAAGTGCCTTCAGGTTTTTCCATAGGGTGTTACAGAAAAAACTAAGTGAGCTTTTTGACCAACTCACAGGTTTATTTGATAGGGGAAAAAAAAAAAAAAAAGATAAGTAAGTGGTAAATGTAATGGGTTGTGTGATGTGCAACACACATCTCTGTTCCAGAATGAAGATAATATTCTCCTGCCTACTGAGTGCTAACAACTGACAACTCCTGTCTATGAACCTATACTGAAGAAAATTACTTTTCTCAATATCATCTTCTGTCTATGGGAAGCCCCCTCCAATGACACATCATAAAGAAATATAAAGGCTTTCCTCTCAACTCAGGAAAACTCTTGTGTGCCATTTTTATTCCAGAAATATCTATAATGTTAGATGAAATCTTTATTGGGCCTGCATTGGCTCAACTTTTCCATACCTCCAAACTTCCTTCCTTTTATTCCTTTCTAAGGATGTTGATTTCAAGAGCATCCATCAGCAAGTTCAGTTGTGTCAAATTCTTTGTGACTCTATGGACTGTAGCCCACCAGGCTCCCCTGTCCATGGAATTTTCCAGGCAAGAATACTGCAATGGGTTGCCATTTCCTCCTCCAGGGTATATGCCAAGTTCAGGGGTCTACTTCGTGCATTCTTCATCTCCAGCATTAGCAGGCAGATAATTATTATTATTATTAACTTCTGAGCCACCTAGGAAGACTGATTCCAAGAGCACTACCCCATAAGTGTCCTTCACAGGTGAAGGACATCCCATAAGTGTCCTTCACAGGTAGTAGCTTGGATTCCTCCTCCTGTGGAATCCTACTTGAATGTGTGGGGGAAGGGATGATCAAAAAGCAATTTTAAGAGGGAATTTTGCAGCCAAAACACTTACTATAGTAACAACAATGAAAAGTCTGTCATTGGAGATAGTTGAAGCATAAATAGTACCTGACAAAAAGTAGCTATGTGACTTATAAAACTTTCAGTGGTGGGAAATCAATGCAGCATATTGTAGAGGGAACATATTCATTGACACAGAATATAAAATGTTTAAATGAGAAGTGTAATTAAAGACAAACAGTGGCAGCAAAGATGGTGGCCATACTATTTATTGTTAATACAATCTGGAAAAAAAAAATCTGAAGACAATTACTTACTGATGAATATAGAGTCCAATTAATTTCAAATTCAAGACCCTTTCTTTTCAAAATAACTTCATAGTTGAAGTTGAAGGACAATAGACAACAAATTAACCAAAATCTAAGGATAGATGATTTTTTTTAGGAAAGAAAAGATGTGAGTACTTGCTCAATGGGGTTGGTAGCAAGCGGATATTAGTAAGAAGGGTTTCAATACAGTGGTTGAAAATAGAAAAAGGCTGAATGGAACTTTTAAATATTTATATATAGAAAGAATAATTTTGTGGCCCGGGGCTACAGTAACTAAGAAGTTTATTATTTTGAAGGCTATTTATCTGTAAACTCTACCAGGCACTGTCAGAAAAGATCAGAAAGAGATCTAAGGAGGGTTCACTAAGGTGTAAACCTAAGATGTGGGAATAATAGCTGTTTAGAAAGTGCAAGGAATTTCACCTAGATCTTTCTCCTCAACCTCTGCCATGAAACAAAGCTTTACTTTGGTTTGACGGGCACAGGCATTGCTGCTTTTGAAAACTCATTGCACCAGCGCAATGAGGAAAGTGGAATGAAGATTTCTCCTAAGGGAAGGGCAAGAATACAAATCAGCTCACAACTACAGTCCCTGGAGGGTGAGGAGAGATAAGGATGCATTCTTGAGACATAGAAATGCAATGGATACTTAAGGGTGAGATCTAGTTAGAAAACCAGAGAATTAACTCCTCCAACTGACCTTATCACTGCCCAACTATCAAAGTTGGACTGATAAGCAATACCAGAGGACTCCAGGAAGGACAGAAAAGGAAGGAGAATATACCAGAAACCTATGAGGCATAGCACAAAGTGAAGCCTACATTTCACATTTCAACCCAATGTCTATGAAGAATCTATTTACACCTTAAACACTAGATATATCTATAGAAATCTGAAGCCAGTTGCTCATGGAGGGTAATTATAGAGCCAATTAAAAAAAAATAATAATAAAGAAAAGAAAACAAAGGGGAAAAAAAAACTCAACCATACCCTGATTATATTAATTTAATATATTGCATTAAAGGCTTAGTAGAAGAACAGCTGTTCCCAGGCAGACACCTCTTCACCTCTGCCTCTAACAATCTGTAAAAGACACTTGTGCACAAGATGCCTAAAAACAATAGAGACACAATGAATAACAAGAAAAAGATCACTCAAAGATAAAAGAATCACACACAGATATGACACTGATACTTAATTATCTAACAGAATATACAATAAGTGTAATTAATATTTTAGCAGTACTGATGAAAAAAGTATCAGGTGAGTAGGATTTTTCTTTTTCTTTTTTTTTTCTTTTTCTTAAGATGACAATCAAAAGAAAGATCAAATGAAAATGGCATATGTTTTTTAGACCACAAAGCAAATAGTTTTGGTAGACACTTTAGTAGGCTGATTGTAATCAAGGAAAGAATCAATGAACCTGAATATAAAACATTAAAAATTATCCTAAAACATTACTGTGAGACTCAGTGGGGATAAAGGGAGGAAGAAGGAAGACTACAAAAAATTTCATGAATAGCTGTAACTCAGTGTCACATATTGTAATAAATGTGTTTGAATCTCAGAAGGAAAATAAAATGTATTTCAAAACATAAAATTATAAACAGTGCTGCTATGAACATTGGGGTACACGTGTCTCTTTCAGTTCTGGTTTCCTCGGTGTGTATACTCAGCAGTGGGATTGCTGGGTCATAAGGCAGTTCTATTTTCGATTTTTTAATGAATCTCCACACTGTTCTCCATAGTGGCTGTACTAGTTTACATTCTCACCAACAGTGTAAGAGTGTTCCCTTTTCTCCACACCCTCTACAGCATTTATTGTTTATAGACATTTGGATTGCAGCCATTCTGACTGGCATGAAATGGTACCTCATTGTAGTTTTGATTTGTATTTCTCTGATAATGAGTAATGTTGAGCATGTTTTCATGTGTTTGTTAGCCATCTGTATGTCTTCTTTGGAGAAATGTCTGTTTAGTTCTTTGGCCCATTTTTTTTGATTGGGTTGTTTATTTGTCTGTAACTGAGCTGCAGGAGTTGCTTGCATATTTTTGAGATTAGTTGTTTTTCAGTTGCTTCATTTACCATTAGTTTCTCCCATTCAGAAGGCTGTCTTTTCACCTTGCTTATAGTTTCCTTTGTTGTGCAGAAGCTTTTAATTTT
>SJYW01018972.1:7579-17721 GCA_006410735.1 Raphicerus campestris | reverse complement strand
AAAAACACCACTACAGTATACTAACATATATATATATGGAATTTAGAAATATGGAACAATAACCCTGTATGTGAGATAGCAAAAGAGACACAGATATATAGAACAGTCTTTTGGGTTCTATGGGAGATGGAGAGGGTAGGATTATTTGGGAGAATGGCATTGAAATATGTATAATATCAGATAAGAAACAAATCACCAGTCTAGATTCAATGTAGGATACAGGATGCCTGGGGCTGGTGCACTGGGATGACCCAGAGAGATGGTATGGGGAGGGAGCTGAGGGGTGGTTCAGGATTGGGAATATGTGTACACCTGTGGCAGATTCATGTTGATGTATGGAAAAATCAATACAGTATTATAAAGTAAAATAAAGTAAAAAAAAAAAAAACATAAAATAAGGTTTTCCAAATTATTGACAAAGATTGATGAAAGTGAAAATGGAGAGTGAAAAAGTTGGCTTAAAGCTCAAAATTCAGAAAACAAAGATCATGGCATCCTGTCCCATCACTTCATGGGAAAAAGATGGGGAAACAATGTCAGACTACTTTTTGGGGCTCCAATATCACTGCAGATGATGACTGCAGCCATGAAATTAAAAGACATTTACTCCTTGGAAGAAAAGTTATGGCCAACCTAGATAGCATATTCAAAAGCAGAGACATTACTTTGCCAACAAAGGTCCATCTACTCAAGGCTATGCTTTTTTCAGTGGTCATGTATGGATGTGAGAATTGGACTGTGAAGTAAGCTAAGCACCGAAGAATTGATGTATTTGAACTGTGGTGTTGGAGAAGAGTCTTGAGAGTCCCTTGGACTGCAAAGAGATACAACCGGTTCATTCTGAAGGAGATCAGCCATGGGATTTGTTTGGAAGGAATCATGCTAAAGCTGAAATTCCAGTACTTTGGCCTCCTCATATGAAGAGTTGACTCATTAGAAAAGACTCTAATGCTGGGAGGGTTTGGGGGCAAGAGGAGAAGGGGACAACGGAGGATGAGATGGCTGGATGGCATCACTTACTCGATAGACATGAGTCTGAGTGGATGCCGGGAGCTGGTGTTGGACAGGGAGGTCTGGCTTCCTGCGATTCATGGGGCCGCAAAGAGTAGGACACAACTGAGTGACTGGACTGAACTGAACTGAACTGAGCTGAAAACATAGATTTTAAAAAACAAACAAACAAACAAACAAAAAACCTCTCAGAATAAGCTAACGCAAGCAAAATATATCCCCAGAGGGGGAAATATCATCTAGATATATCATACTCAAAGATAAAGAAATCTTTATAAAAGATGAAGAAAATTATTGAAAGAAACCAAAGAAAGAGACAATGTACATAGAGGGGAAAAAATAATTAAAAGACATTTAGAGTGAAACTGCACAAATTAAAAGACAATTCTATCAATAAATTAATAAAAGGGGAATAAAACTTTCAAGACATAGCCCCAAATTGTATCACCATCTAGACAGAAATGTGCTAAAAATAAAGGATCAGTTCAGTTCAGTCGCTCAGTCTTGACTGACTCCTTGTGACCCCATGAACCGCAGCATGCCAGGCCTCTCTGTCCCTCACCAACTTCCGGAGTTCACTCAGACTCACGTCAGTCTAGCCGGTGATGCCATCCATTCATCTCATCCTCTGTCATCCCCTTCTCCTCCTGCCCCCAATCCCTCCCAGCATCAGAGTCTTTTCCAGTGAGTTAACTCTTCGCATGAGATGGCCAAAGTATTGGAGTTTCAGTTTTAGCATCAGTCCTTCCAAAGAACACCCAAGACTAATATCCTTTAGAATGAAATTGTTGGGTCTCCTTGCAGTCCAAAGGACTCTCAAGACTCTTCTCCAACACCACAGTTCAAAAGCATCAATTCTTCAGTGCTCAGCTTACTTCACAGTACAACTCTCACATCCATACATGACCACTGTAAAAACCATAGCCTTTACTAGACAGACCTTAGTCAGCACAGTAATGTCTCTGCTTTTGAATATGCTATCTAGGTTGTCATAACTTTTCTTCCAAGGAATGTGTCTTTTAATTTCATGGCTGCAATCACCATCTGCAGTGATTTTGGAGCCCCCAAAAATAAATCAGCCACTGTTTCCACTGTTTCCCCATCTATTTGCCATGAAGTAATGGGACAAGATGTGATTATCTTAGTTTTCTTAATGCTGATCTTTAAGCCAACTTTTTCACTTTCCTCTTTCACTTTCATCAAGAGGCTCTTTAGGTCTTCTTTACTTTGTACCATATGGGTGATATCATCTGCATATCTGAGGTTATTGATATTTCTTGATTCCAACTTTCTTGGAATCTTGATTCCAACTTCTGAATCATCTAGCCCAGGGTTTCTCATGATGTACTCTGCATACAAGTTAAATAAGCAGGGTGACAATAAACAACCTTGACTTACTCCTTTTCCCATTTGGAAGCAGTCAGTTGTTCCATGTCCAGTTCTAACTGTTGCTCCCTGACCTGAATACAGGTTTCTCAAGAACAAGTCAGGTGATCTGGTCTCCCCATCTCTTTTAGAATTTTCCACAATTTATTGTGATACACAGACTTAAAGGCTTTGGCATAGTCAGTGAAGCAGAAATACATGTGTTTTTTTTTTTTTTTTTTTTTTGAGNCATACTCCTTTTCCCATTTGGAAGCAGTCAGTTGTTCCATGTCCAGTTCTAACTGTTGCTCCCACACCTGAATACAGGTTTCTCAAGAACAAGTCAGGTGGTCTGGTCTCCCCATCTCTTTTAGAATTTTTCACAATTTATTGTGATACACAGAGTTAAAGGCTTTGGCATAGTCAGTGAAGCAGAAATAGATGTTTGTTTGTTTGTTTTTTTTTTCTGAAACTTCCTTGAATTTTTGATGATACAGCGGATGTTAACAATTTGGTCTCTGTTTCTTCTGCCTTTTCTAAAACCAGCCTGAACATCCTGCATTTCATGGTTCATGCACTCTTGAAGCCTGGCTTGGAGAATTTTGAGCATTACTTTACTAGTGTGTGANAAGCTTGTTTTTCATATTTGGTCATATTAAAACTAAAATAGTGACATTATTGTCAGTTCTACTTTCAAAGAGATGACAGTACTTCTGTTTTACTCTCTGCCAATGGATTTTCCTAGTTAATATAAAAATTTAAATAGACAACTTATTTACACTATTTAAAAAAATGTAATAAATCATTTGATAATTTATTATTTTCATTCTTGCTGTAGTCTATTTGTGATATATGTAAAACTTTCTATAAATAATTTTATATTTGTTTTTATTTCAATCTCTCATTTATACATGACTACTATTTTTTATGAAATGCAAAACTGTCTTAAAAAGCATTGAAGTATTAATGAAAAACAAACTCATATAAATGTGTTTTATANTCTTTCATATCATAATATATATTATATATAGTATAGTAATACATATATATATATATTATATATATAATCGACATATATATATGTATATATAACATCTACATTACAGGAATCAATGAACTAAGATGGACTGGAATGGGTGAATTTAATTCAGATGACCATTATATAATTTACTATGGGCAGAAATCCTTTAGAAGAAATGGAGTAGCCATCATAGTTAACAAAGAGTCTGAAATGCTGTACTTGGATGCAATCTCAAAAACGACAGAATGATCTCTGTTCATTTCCAAGGCAAACCATTCAATATCATGGTTATCCAAGTCTATGACCTAACCAGTAATGCTGAAGAAGCTGAAGTTGAACAATTCTATGAAGACCTACAAGGCCTTTTAGAACTAGCACACAAAAAAATATGTCCTTTACATTATAGGGGACTGGAGAGCAAATATATATATATATATAATGTAAAAAGAAAGCATAAAAGAGTTGAAATGGTTAAATTAATCCCATTAAAGTGGGTCTTTAAACAGAACACGCTGCTAGATTCAAAGAGACATATTTCAGAATAACAAAAGTGTTCATTATTATGAAGATATAAAAATTGTAATTATATATAAAAATAAATGCAAAGCTCAAAAGTAGATAAAGTAGATATTAAGGAGTTGAAGGGTAAAATAAGCAAAGCAATAATAATGATTGGAGTTATCAATGATGAATAAATTTACTTGACTGAAAGTCAGCGAAGATGTAGAAGACATGAACAGTAAGTGAAATAGTGAAGCAACCCCAGCTTGAGAAGGACATGTCAACTGATGCCTTAAAATCCTCAGGCATAAAATGTGGTTTATAAGATTAAAGAAATCCCACGAAGGCAAGGGGGGTTGAGAATGGGTAGCAGAGGATGAAGATGATGACTGCCTTGCTGTGGTCCTGATATTAGCTTCAGAAGCAAAGACTTACAGTTATTCCACTAACCTTCATTTTTGAAGTATCTCATCAAGAAGGGTCCATTGGAAGATATTTAAGTTCTATTTGCAAATTGCTATGCTGGAAAATTTTGTCAGACCCACATTATTAATCCTTCCAGTGGCAGCCCCACATGGTGGCTGATCAACATGACCTCATTCTATTTCCAATTTGGGGAATTCTGGGGGGGAGGGGGGCTTCATACCACATAGCACCCAAGATTCCTTTTTTGTTGAGAGTGTAACTGATCTCCTCCCTCTGCCCAGTTTTTACTTCCCTCCATTTCATGGGTTTCAGTCTCACAAGAACTCAGGAATAAATGTCCTTCAGGCTAATCTCTGTCTCAGAATTTGTTTTCTAGCACCTGGGAACTCAACCTTCCAGTGAGGTTAGAAATTATTTTTTTTTCCTCATTTTTATTGTAGAGTATTAAGCTATTTTCTCCCGTCAGTGGGCACAGTTCTTGACTTTTCATAATGTGAGTCTTTGAAATAATGCATTTTCTGTTCTTTATCATTTTTAAGTCTCAGCTCAGCTTCAATCAGGTTTAACTAATTTAAAATGTTTGATAATTTTATGTGCATGAGCTTTCAGCACAGCAATGCCTTAAGAAACTACTCAGATTTCCTAAGTATTTCTTCCTTTTCTTCCTCACTGATATTGCCTCATACTATTTTAATCAGAAATTATTTTAACACATTTTTTCCACTAATTTTAAGCTATGGTCACAGCTACAGGCTGTTGAAATTGTATATTATCGTTCTCATGACCTTTTCTGTAATCTCATTTCCTAATATCTTTTGTTCAACTCTGAAGATTCTTCATATTACTTTCATTGTTTATTATAAATGCTAAAATGAAACAGTTTGTTCCTTTTAAGCTTTTTTCATATCATAAGCTTGTTTTTCATATTTGGTCATATTAAAACTAAAATAGTGACATTATTGTCAGTTCTACTTTCAAAGAGATGACAGTACTTCTGTTTTACTCTCTGCCAATGGATTTTCCTAGTTAATATAAAAATTTAAATAGACAACTTATTTACACTATTTAAAAAAATGTAATAAATCATTTGATAATTTATTATTTTCATTCTTGCTGTAGTCTATTTGTGATATATGTAAAACTTTCTATAAATAATTTTATATTTGTTTTTATTTCAATCTCTCATTTATACATGACTACTATTTTTTATGAAATGCAAAACTGTCTTAAAAAGCATTGAAGTATTAATGAAAAACAAACTCATATAAATGTGTTTTATAATAATAATAAACATTTATTTATTAATATGTTTACACATTAATAAAATAATCAACTTTTCACTCATTGTTTAATTTATTCACTCTTTATATATATTTAATAAGTGCTTTCTATTTTCCATATGCTATCAGAGAATTTGAAGTTATAGAAGTAATACAGTGGAAAAAATAAAACTAGAGAAAAAAAAATATCTGCTTCCTCTGCTTTTATAATATACAGCAATATGTGATACACAAGAAATAAGTTAATTGCTTAGGGCATGAGCTGACAATCACTTTTTCTGTAAAGGGCCAAAAAGTAAACAGTTTTTGGCCATATGGTATGTCTTTTAACTACACAAACCTGACACTATAAGGGAAAATCAACCAGAAACAATACATAAATAAGTAAACACTACTATGTGCCAATAAAATCTTACTTACAAATAAGTAATAGCATTAAGAGAAAAATTAAGTAAGACAAGGATATAAGGTTGTGTGTATGCAATTTTAAATAAAGTGGCCAAATAATGCTCACTTTGAGTGTGCTATTTGAGCAGATTAAAAAAGAAAAAGAAAAAATCTCAGGGTGTAAATCATTTGGATATCCAAAAGAGCAGCAGAGAGCAAAGGACACATGCAAAAAAAAAAAAATTGTTAATTACTAAGCAAAAATGTTAAATCAGTGAAATAAAATGGACAAGAATTAGTAAATTTAATTCATCTGACCATTATATCTACTGCTGTGAGCAAGGATCCCATAGAAGAAATGGAATAGTTCTCATACTCAACAAATGAGTTTGAAATGCAATACTGGGATGGAACCTCAAAAATGACAGAATGATCTCACTTTCCAAGGCAAAACATTCAACATCAGAGTAATTCAAGTCTGTGTCCCAACCACCAGAGTCTAAGAAGCTGAAGCTCATCAGCTCTATAAAGACCTGGAAAACCCCCTAGGTCTAAACCCCATAAAAGATGTTCTATTCATCCCTGGGGATTGGAATGCAAAGTAGGGAGTCAAGAGACACCTGGAATAATAGCAAGTTTGGACTTGGAGTATAAAATGAAGCAGGGCAAAGGCTAACAGAATTCTTCCAAGAGAATGAACTGGCCATAGAAAACACTATTTTTCAACCACACAGCAGATGACTTTACACATAAACATTACCAAATGGTCAATACTAAAGTTAGATTAATTGGATTCTTTGTATGTGAAGATGGTGAATTTGTGTACAATCATCAGAAACAAGACCTGGGGCTGACAGTTTACCATAGCAAAATTCAGGCTTAAACTAAATAAAGTGGGAAAACCACTAGCCCAGCTAGCTATGACTTAAATTAAATCCCCTATGAATATACAGTAGAGATGATAAATAGATTCAAGAGATTAGATCTAGTAAATTGTGCCTTTAAAACTACAGACAGAGGTCTGTGGTATTATACAAGTGGCAATGAACAAACCCATTTCAAAGCAAAAGAAAAGCAAGAAGACAGAGTGGCTATCTGAGGAAGCTTTACAAATAGCTGAAGAAAAAGATGAAAAGCAGGGGAGAAAGGGAAAGGTAAACTTAAATAAACACTGTATTCCAGAGAATGGCAAGGAGAGATAAGAAAGCCTTCTTCAACAAACAATGCAAATAAGTGGAGGAAAACAGCAGAAGGGGAAAGACTAAAGATTTCTTCAAGAAAATTGAAAATGTCAAATGAATGTTTCTTCTGAAGATAGGCACAATAAGGAAAGAAATGGTAAAGATCTATGGGAAGAGGAAGACATCAAGAAGAGATAGAAAGAATACACAGAAGCACTGTGTATTTTGTACAGAAAACTGTACCAGAAAGCNATGAATGTTTCTTCTGAAGATAGGCACAGTAAGGAAAGAAATGGTAAAGATCTATGGAAAGAGGAAGACATCAAGAAGAGATAGAAAGAATACACAGAAGCACTGTGTATTTTGTACAGAAAACTGTACCAAAAAGTTCTAAGTGACCCAGATAACCATGATGATGTGGTCACTCACCCAGAGCCAGACATTCTGGGTATGAATTCAAGTGGGCCTTAGGAAGCATATATGTCAATAAAGCTAGTGGAAGCAATGGAATTCCAGTAGAACTATTTAAAATCCTAGAAAATTATGCTATAAAAGTGTTCCACACACTATGTCAGGAAATCTGGAAAACCCAGAAGTGACCACAGCACTAGTAAAGATCAATACTCATCCCCATTTCCAAGAAGGGCAGTACTAAATAATGTTCAAATCATCAGGCAATTGCATTCATCTTCTATGCTCGTAAAGTTATATTCAAAAATCCTGCATGCTAGGCTTCAGCATTACATGAATTGAGAAATTTCAGATGTCCAACCTGGGTTTAGTAGAGGCAAAGGAACCGGAGATCAAATTGCCAACATCCACTGGTTCATAGAGAAAGCAAGGAAATTCCAGGTAGGCGGGGCGGGGGAAGCACTTGACTCTGTTTTATTGTTTCATCCTTTGACTGTGTGGATCATAAAAAGCTGAAAAATTTATAAAGAGATATGAATACCAGACCATCTTACCTGTCTCCCTAGAAACTGTATGTGTGTCAAAAAGCAATCTTAGACCCCTGTATGGAACAAATGACTAGTTCAGGACCAAGAAAGAAGTACAACAAGGCTGTCTGTTCTCAATCCATTCATTTAACTTATACACTGAAGACATCATGAGAAATATCTGGCTGGTTGAGTTACAGGCTGGAATTAAGATAGGTGGGAGAAACATCAACAATCTCAGATATGTGAACGATGGCAGAAAGCAGAGAAGAACTAGAGAACCTCTTGATGAAGGTGAAGGAAGAGAGCAAAAAAGCCAGCTTCCAACTAAACATTAAAAAAGCTGAAATCGTGGCATCTGGCCCCATTACTTCATGGCAAATAGAAGAGGAAAGATGCGAGCAGTGACAGATTTCCTCTTCTTGTACTCTAAATCACTTTGAATTGTGACTGCATCCATGAAATTAGAAAATGATTGCTTCTTGGCAGGAAAGTGATGACAAAACTAACAGTGAGTTAAAAAGCAAACATCACTTTGCCAAGAAAGGTCTATGTAGTTAAGACTATGGTCTTTCTAGTAATCATGTATGGTTCTGATAACTAGATGGAAAAGAAGGCAGAGCACCATAGAATTGATGCTTTTGATGATGGTGCTGGAGAAGTCTCTTGAGCATCCCTTGGACATCAAGGAAATCAGACCAGATAAACAAAAGGAAATCATTAATAATTATTAGAATGATTGATTCTGAAGCTGATGCTCTGATACTTTGGTCACCTGATGAAAACAGCTGACTCAGTGGAAAAGACCTTGGTGATGGGAAAGATTGAAGGCAGAAGGAGAAGAGAGTAACAGAGGATGAGATGGTTGGATGACATCACCAATACAATGGACATGAATTTGGGAAAACTCTGGAAGATGGTGAGGGACAGGGAGGCTTGGCATGCTGCAGTCCCTGGGACTGTAGAGAGTTGTACATGACTGGGTGACTGGGTACAACAACAATAATGTGAAATACCAAGGCTGATATTTTGTAAGTTTGTGCAATATGGTTGTATTTTTGTTTGTTTTTTCAACTAGTGTCTTTTCTGCGCCATATGACATTTTGCAAGTTCTTTAGACTTTCTGTGCCTTAGTTTTTTTCATCTTTAAAAGGAAATATTAATACTATCTATCTTTTAAGTTTGTTAAGTGGGTTAAATTACTTAAAACTAGTAGACAAAGTTTGACATAAAGTATAGGCTATTTAAGAAGTATTGGTTAAAAATATTTATTATTATTTTGGAAAATTGAAACCATACATAATATATTTCAGTTGTATCAATTCAGAGTTGTTGCGAGTCATGAGGAATGGGAATAAAAAATATGATTCTTCCAGTCAAAAATATAAATATAGCATGTGCATGTTCATTTGCTTCAGTCATGTCTAACTCTTTGCAACTCTATGTAGTTAAGACTATGGTCTTTCTAGTAATCATGTATGGTTCTGATAACTAGATGGAAAAGAAGGCAGAGCACCATAGAATTGATGCTTTTGATGATGGTGCTGGAGAAGTCTCTTGAGCATCCCTTGGACATCAAGGAAATCAGACCAGATAAACAAAAGGAAATCATTAATAATTATTAGAATGATTGATTCTGAAGCTGATGCTCTGATACTTTGGTCACCTGATGAAAACAGCTGACTCAGTGGAAAAGACCTTGGTGATGGGAAAGATTGAAGGCAGAAGGAGAAGAGAGTAACAGAGGATGAGATGGTTGGATGACATCACCAATACAATGGACATGAATTTGGGAAAACTCTGGAAGATGGTGAGGGACAGGGAGGCTTGGCATGCTGCAGTCCCTGGGACTGTAGAGAGTTGTACATGACTGGGTGACTGGGTACAACAACAATAATGTGAAATACCAAGGCTGATATTTTGTAAGTTTGTGCAATATGGTTGTATTTTTGTTTGTTTTTTCAACTAGTGTCTTTTCTGCGCCATATGACATTTTGCAAGTTCTTTAGACTTTCTGTGCCTTAGTTTTTTT
>SJYW01018971.1:0-16316 GCA_006410735.1 Raphicerus campestris | reverse complement strand
TGTGGAAAATTCTTCAAGTGATGGGAGTACCAGACCAACTTACCTGTATCCTGAAAAACCTGTATGCTGATTATGAAGCAAAATGTTAGAACCAGACATGAAACAAGTGACTGACTGTTCTAAATTGAACCCACTTGCTTCCAAATTGGGAAAGGATTACGTCAAGGCTGTTTATTGTCATCCTGTTTATTTAAAACATATATGGTGTACATTATGTGAAATGGGGAGCTCGATGAATCACAAGTTGGAATCAAGATTGCTGGGAGAAATATCAAGAACCTCAGATATGCAGATAATACCTCTGTAATGACAGAGGTGACGAGGAACTGAAGTTNCATATATGGTGTACATTATGTGAAATGGGGAGCTCGATGAATCACAAGTTGGAATCAAGATTGCTGGGAGAAATATCAAGAACCTCAGATATGCAGATAATACCTCTCTAATGACAGAGGTGACGAGGAACTGAAGTTTCTCTTGATGAAGGTGAAAGAGCAGAGTGAAAAAGCTGGTTTGAAACTGCATTAAAAAAATTAGATCATCGATCTGTTCTTAACACTTCATGGTAAACAGAAGGGGAAAAAGTGGAAACAGTGACAGATTTTATTTTCTTGGGCTCTGAAATCACTGCATGCAATGACTCCAGTCATAAAATTAAAAGATGTTTGTTCTTTGTAAAAACAGCTATGACAAACAGCATATTAAAAAGCAGAGACATCACTTTGCTGACAAAGGTCCATGTAGTCAAAGCTATGGTTGTCCAGTAGTCATGTGCAGATGTAAGAGTTTTACCATAAAGAAGGCTGAACACCAAAGAATTGATGCTTTTGAATTGTGCTGGGGGAAGACTTTCTTGGACAGCAAGGAGATCAAGCTAGTCAATCCTAAAGGAAATCAATCCTGAATATTCATTGAAAGGACCAAAGCTAAAGCTGAATCTCCAATCCTTTGACTACCTGTTGTGAAGAGCCGACTCATTGGAAAAGACCCTGATGCTGGAAAAGATTGAGCACAGGAGGAGAAGGGGGCAGCAGAGAATGAATTTATTAGATAGCATTATTGACTCAATGGACATGAATTTATGCAAACTCCAGGAGATACTGGATGATAGCGGAACCTGATGTGTTATAGTCCACGGGATTGCAGAGAGTGGGACATGACTTTGTGACTGAACAACAACAATTAAATGCCTACACTTTAAAAAAAATCAATTTATTTATTTTAATTGGAGGCTCATTACTTTACAATACTATGATTTTTTTGCCATATATTGACATGAATCAGCCATGGATGCACATGTGTCCTACCATCCTGAACCCCTCTAAGGATCAGCGCTTGTTTATCCAAGATTTCAGAAATGACTAATCACCTTAATTCAGAGTATACTTTGAGCGGATAATACATAGAATAAAGACGTTGTGAGGAAAAAGCAAGTAGTTTCTACTCACTAGAATACATTTGTGGAAAATTCTAAGGACTCAACGAAAGAATTGTTAGAACTAACAAATGAATTTAGTAAAGTTGCAGTATCCACAATCAATATACAAAAGCCTGGTGTTCTTATGTACAAACAACAATGACAAATGAGTAAACAATCCCATTCATACATAATAAGAAAAGGAATACAATACCTAGGAATAGACTTAACCAAAGAAGTGAAAGACTTATAACTAAAAATTGTAAGCTCTGATGAAATTAAAGAAGACACTGGAAAATGAAAATATGTTTCATGTTTATGGATTGGAACAATTTGTATTCAAATGTCCTTAACTACCCACAACTATCTACAGATTCAGTACAATCCTTATAAAAATCTAAAACGATGGCATTCTTTGCAGAAATAGGAAAAAATTACCCTAAAGTTCATGTGGAACTAGAAGTGACCCAAATAACCATAGCAATCTTAAGCAAGAAAAAACATAGCTGGAGGCATCACACTTCTTGACTTCAGTACATATATATTACAAAACTAAGTAATAATATGGTACTAGGAAAAAAAGACACGTAGACCAGTGGAACTGAATAAAGAGCCCAGGGATAAATCCATGAACTTTCTTTTAACTGATAGTCAATAAGGGTGTCAAAGATACGCATGAGGGAAAGATGATCTATTCAGTAAATGGTGCTGGAAAAATAGGACATTTACATGCAAAAGAATTAAATTGGATCATTATCTCACACCATGTTTATAGGCTTTTAAGTAAGTTTATTGGACTTTTCTTTATTGTGCTTTGCAGATAGTTTTTTTTTTTTTTTTAATACAATTGAAGGCTTGTGACAGTCCTCCATGAAGTTAAGTCTGTTGGCTTCACTTTCCAACAGTGTTGTTTACTTCATATCTCTGTGTCACATTTTAGCAATTCTTGCAGTATTTCAAACTTTTTTGTTATAAATGTATTTGTTATGATGCTTTGTGATCAGTGATCTTTGATATTACTATTATGACTTACTGAAGGCTCATGTGTTTCATCAGTAAAGTATTTTTAAATTAAGGTATGTACATTGTTTTTTAGACAAAATGCTCTTAGAGCATGATATTGTGTAGACATAGCTTTTATATGCATGGGAAAGCAAAAAAATTGTGTGACTTGCCTTATTGCCATAGTTTTTTTTCCTGTAGTCATCAACCTGAAGATGCATTATCTCTGAAGTATGTATGTATAATCGTAAATTAACTCAAAATGGATGAATGATTTTAATGTAAGACCTGAAACCATAAAAGTACTCGGAGGAAACACAGGGAAATGCTTCTTGACATTGGTCTGGGCAATAGTCTTTTGAATATGACCCTCAAATCATAGATAACAAAAGGAATAATAGACACGTAGGGCTATATTAAACTGAAAAAAAACTTCTGCACAGCAAATAAAACCATCAACAGAGTGAAAAGGCAGCCTATAAAATGATAGGAAATATTTCAAGCCATACATATGATATAGACTTAGTAACAAAAATATGTAAGGAACTCTCACTACTCAATAGCAAAAAAGAATAATTCAATTAAAAATAGGCAAAAGCTCTGAGTAGACTTTTTTAAAAAGGAGACTTACAAATGAACAGCAGGTATATTTGCAAATCAAAACAATAATGAGCTATCACCTCACACCTGTTAAGACTGTTGTTATCAAAAGGACAAGTGATAAGTGTAAGTGAGGATATGGAGAAAAGGGAACCTTTGTACACTGTTGATGGGAATGTAGATTGCTCTTATGGAAAATAGTACTGCTGCTACTGCTGCTAAGTCGCTTCAGTCGTGTCCAACTCTGTGCAACCCCATAGATGGCAGCCCACCAGCCTCCCCTGTCCCTGGGATTCTTCAGGCAAGAAAACTAGAGTGGGTTGCCATTTCCTTCTCCAGTGCATGAAAGTGAAAAGTAAAGTTGCTCAGTTGTGTCCGACTCCTAGCGACCCCATGGACTGCGGCCCACCAGGCTCTTCCATCCATGGGATTTTCCAGGCAAGAGAAAAACAGTACTAAGATTCCTCAAAAAATTAAAATAGAAGAACCATCTAAACAGTTAATCCCACTTCTTGGTATACATCAAAAGAAATGAAATCAGTATTTAAGATATCTTCACTCCAAAGATCCTTGCAGTAGTAGCCAGAATGCGGAAGCACCTTAAATGTTTGTTGACAGAAATAAATTTCTATATAAAATCTTTACAGATATTTTTACATTCTTGCCATTGCTCATTAAGTGTTATCGCATATGCATATATATATTTATGTGTATTTATCTGTAGTTAGTTGCTCAGTCATGTCTGACTCTTTGTGACCCCATGGACTTAGCCTGCCAGGCTCCTCTGTCCATGGAATTCTCCAGGCAAAACTACTGGAGTGGGTTTCCATTCTCTTCCCCAGGAGATCTTTCCAACCCAGAGATCGAACCCGAGTCTCCTACATTGCAAGCAGATTCTTTACCGTATGAGCCACCATGGAAGCATATTTATATATTTCTAAATGTATACATACATAATAGAATATTATTCAGTCTTTAAAAAGAAGAAATGTCCTCCTGAGTTCTCTGTCTTCTTCACACAGTGAGCACCAGCCAATCTGCCTACTCAGGAAGTCCTCCAATATTTCTAGGAAGGTCTCTGGACCTGCTGTGGATGCTATGTGGTTAGCTCAGACTCAGATCTGGCCTTACTGTAGCTTGCTCTTGCTTCCAAAGTCCACAGTTACCCCCTAAAGTCCACAGACTCAGGCTAAATTGCTGGGATTTAATCCACTGCACCAGCTACTACAGGAGTGAATTCCCTTCCCCTTTGCGCACACAGCCTCTGGTTCTCCAGTTTGGTTTTGGGCTCACTTCTGCTTGTCTGTGGGGTTACACAGAGTCAGACACGACTGGCGCGACTTGGCAGCAGCAGCTGCTGCTTGTGGGTTGCCTTTGGGTGTCCTTTCCCTGCGGAGACACAAGGGGCTGAAAGCAGTGGCTTATTAGGGCTTACTTATTCAGTTGGGCTTTTTGGAAGTCTGGAGTCTTCTGCCAGCCTTCAGAAGGTTGTTTCACATGCATATGTATTTTTGATGTAATTGTGAGGAGGAAGGTGATCTCCTCATCTTGCTTCTCCTCCAGTGGCATTGACATTTATTCACTATTGTATGTAAAATAGATAGCTGGTGAGAAGTTGCTGTATAACACAGCCTAGTTCTTTGTGATGACCTAGAGGGCTAGGGTTGGAGGATGAGAGGGAGGAGGCACAAGTCATGTCCGACTCTTTGCGACCCCATGGACTTTCACCTACCAGTCTCCTCTGTCCATGGGATTTTCCAGGCAATAGTACTAGAGTGAATTGCCATTTCCTTCCCCAGGGGATTTTCCCAACCCCGGGATCGAACTCAAGTCTCCTGCGTTGTAGACAGACGCTTAACTGTCTGAGCCACCAGGGAAGTCCCTGATATATGTATCAGTTCAGTTCAGTCGCTTAGTCATGTCCGACTCTTTTCGACCCCATTAATCTCAGCACACCAGGCCTCCCTGTCCATCACCATCACCCACAGTTCACTCAGACTCGCGTCCATCGAGTCAAATGATGCCATCCAGCCATCTCATCCTCTGTCATCCCCTTCTCCTCCTGCCCCCAATCCCTCCCAGCATCAGAGTCTTTTCCAATGAGTCAACTCTTCGCATGAGGTGGCCAGTGTACTGGAGTTTCCACTTCAGCATCATTCCCTCCAAAGAAATCCCAGGGCTTCTCTCCTTCAGAATGGACTGGTTGGATCTTCTTGCAGTCCAAGGGACTCTCAAGAGTCTTCTCCAACACCACAGTTCAAAATCATCAGTTCTTAGTTATGGCTAATTTGTGTTGTTGTATGGCAGAACAAACAGCATTGTAAAGCACTTTCCCTCCAATTAAAAAATAAATTAAAAAATAAAAAAAGGAACCTCTGCCATTTGTGGCAGCATAAATGAACCTGGAGGATTTTATGCTAAGTGAAATAAGCCAAAAGGCAAATACTGTATGATCTCATTTACGTGGAATGTAATATAGTCAGACTCATAAAAGCAGAGACTGGAAGGGTCCCCAGAGTCTGGTGAGAGAAGGATATTGGGAGACACTGGCCAAACAGTACAGTGATTTAGTTATGTAAGATTAATGTAATATGTTCTGGAAATGTATAGAGTGAAAACACTAATAATACTGTATTGGATATTTGATGTTTGCTAAGCGGGTATATCTTTAATGCTGTCACCACACACACACACACACACACAAATAACTATGTGAGTTGATGTATATTTAATTAGCTTGCTTGTGGTGATGATTTATTTCACAATGTATCTATGTATCAAAATATCAAGTTGTATACCTAAGTATATCTGATGTTTTTGTCATTCTTCAGTCAATCTAGAAAAAAATGAGCATGTGATTTTCTTTTATTCTTTTGTACTACTTTATTTTCATTATATTTCCTTTCATTTGCATGCAATTTGTTTTTTGAGAGATTTGACTTAACACAGCTAACACTGCAGAGCCTATTATTTAGTCGTTAGCTAAATATGTGTGAAATTGAGTGAAATTTTATATAGATTGTTTTAAGTTGAAGAACATATGTTCTATAATTCCTAGCATGAAATTCTCAGGGCCAACTGTTTATTTGTAGCACTACTAAATATATTGATAGATTGATACCATATGCTCATATTAAATTCCCNATTGAGTGAAATTTTATATAGATTGTTTTAAGTTGAAGAACATATGTTCTATAATTCCTAGCATGAAATTCTCAGGGCCAACTGTTTATTTGTAGCACTACTAAATATATTGATAGATTGATACCATATGCTCATATTGAATTCCCTTTAAATAAAACAATAAAGCTTGTTGATATCTCTGGAATTACTTGGAATAATGAAAAGCTCATTAATTTCGGATTTTTCATCAATACAGTATAATGTTTAAATGTTAATATTAAAAAAATTTGTATCATGCAGTCACACTAAATCTATTTTGTGAGAGCTGTGACTTATTTGGCAAATATTAAAGGCCAAATTGTACACATAGGGTTAAACATATTGTATATTCCCATATTTCAAAGAAATTTAAGTGAAGGAAATAAAATTTTATAAATTATAATGAGTTCATATAAAATTGTGTTCTATTAATATGAAGACATTTTTATATGCTCCCTCAAACATAATTGAAGTATATGAGCATTAGAAAAACAAGTTAGTTTTTATACTATTGATATTTACTCAATTATCAAAGTGTAATTTTGTTCTGTCAGAGAGTATATCATCTTTTCATGAGACTACATCTTCCTTAAGACAGTGTACTTTATTTTGATGGAAATAAACTTAATCACATTTTTACCTAGCTTCTTGTATCTCTTTGCTACTATTGGCGATAAAAGTTAATAATGAAACAGTTAAGTAAACACAAAGTTTCTAAGAAGCACTGAAGTGCATATGATCTAACATAATGTGCTTCACAGAAACTAGAAATTGGATTAATACTGCTTGCTCATGCTTGAAGCACAGAAAATTGCTCAAAGGCAGATGGATGGAAAGTGAAAATCTAAAAATAAAATTCCCAGTGGAAATGAGGATTTTCACAGTTCATATTGGTTTCTTCTAGGATATGAGTCTCAAGACACAGAAAAAACCTTACAAGCACACATTTAAGAATAGAATGAATTGTGTGTGTTTGTGTGTATAAAACATATATATGTGTGTGTGTGTGTGTGTGGAGGGCAGAGAAGAGAGAGATTGAGAGAGATGCTATGGGAATCTGAAAAACAATAAAGTTAGAACTATTTTTCATTTTTATGCAAGTGTTATTATTTATCCATCATACCTCTGATTTATTGTATATATTTCTATCAGCATTTTAATTTAAAAAAATTCAGTGTACCTTGGCATCATTTTTGTTGTTTTTTCTTTAATAAAACCTAGATAGGGGGTATATTCTCTTTATGATTTATATTTATTAACTTCACGAAAATTCAGGTGTCTAACTGCTGCAGTTACAGTATCTACAGATAAATCAGCTCAACTGTGTGTAATGTGATAAATTATCACAGTAATTATGGAAAAAGGATGAATTATGAATTAAAATATGTCTAAAATATTGCATTGTGCATAGATTGAAATAAATTCCTAACTACAAANATTAACTTCACGAAAATTCAGGTGTCTAACTGCTGCAGTTACAGTATCTACAGATAAATCAGCTCAACTGTGTGTAATGTGATAAATTATCACAGTAATTATGGAAAAAGGATGAATTATGAATTAAAATATGTCTAAAATATTGCATTGTGCATAGATTGAAATAAATTCCTAACCACAAAATGTTAAATAATATGATTTAAAACATAACTTTTAACATAAGCAAAAATATATAAAACTAGCAGTTTGTGTTGTTCGCATAATCATATACTATGTAGCAATTTAGTATAAATGAAAAGTAAATATGTCCATTTATTAAAAGTACATCTGTTATGTTTTCCTCTGTTTAGTTCTAGAAATTTTGTCTATGTGACAAGCAGATCATGCTTAAAGTGATAAGAATTACCTCAACTAAATCATATTCTTAGTGAAAACAGAAAAACTGTTTACAAATATTGTTTCCTNATGTAGCAATTTAGTATAAATGAAAAGTAAATATGTCCATTTATTAAAAGTACATCTGTTATGTTTTCCTCTGTTTAGTTCTAGAAATTTTGTCTACAAGCAGATCATGCTTAAAGTGATAAGAATTACCTCAACTATTTCATATTCTTAGTGAAAACAGAGAAACTGTTTACAAATATTGTGTCCTTCATTACCAATACACAAAATATACAGACAATTCCATAATTTCCTGCTGATTTGTTTCATAATGGCTTTATTTCAGTAAACCTTAAATATATGAGCTCCAATATCAACATAGACTCTTTATTCTGGAAGGGATTCTTAGATGATATATGATTCTTCCTTTTTAAACTTCGAGGAGGTAACCAACTTCAAAGGGGTTAAGCATTTTCTTTCATAGTTTATGAAGTTAGACTACACTGATATATTTTCTGCTTGTTTATCCAATGGTTCTGTGATTTAAAGTAAATCATAAAATCATTTCTTTTTCTTTAAACTGGAAAGAAAGAAGCTCTGGAGTGATTCACTAATGTACTTAAGCTTTGAAAACTAGAGAAAGCTCAGGCTTGTGAAAAGATTGCTCCTTCAGTCCAATCACACTGTGAATTTACTGGGTGACCTTCACTGTTACCCAACACCATAAGTAGAGAGGATCGATGATCTCCCAAGGCCCTTCTCAGGCTATAAATACATTTTCAGAGAAAGGATTGTGATAGCTGTTCTTCATTTTCACTGATAAGAAAGCAAAAATATAAAAGAGAAAATTGACTCACATTTCAGGAAGGTTTAATATATCAAGAAAAGGTAAGAACTTGAATGAACCCTAGTAATCAGTGTTGCCAGTGCCCTTATTTATAGGTGATGGCAGAATGGCAGGTCCTTCTTTAACAATAGAAAGTTTTACACATTCATATAACCCATCTCAATGAGAGTTTAGAATCAAGTTAGTTTTGTCATAGATACATAGGAAAGAAAATTAACATTTCGGTTTTTATGAAAGTAATATATAAACATTTCAGGCTTAGTGACATATATTAGAGAGGAACTATCTTTAATATTGACATTATGAATTCATTAAATAATTTCGGGGGCTAATCCAATTTCTTTTCGAGTCCTGACATGAGTTTCTGTATACCAATAAATGAAAGCTGTATACTAATGAATGTATTCTACAAAGTGTATAACCCATGGTCCACATGTATCCTCATTTATATTTAAAATATTTGTTTGCTGTTCTTTCTCATTCTAATATCTGCTAAATTTGTCAATTTCTAAACATAGCGCTATGCCAGCAAATTTGGAAAACTCAGCAGTGGCCACAGGACTGGTAACGGTCAATTTTCATTCCAATCCCAAAGAAAGGCAATGCCAAAGAATGCTCAAACTACTGCACAATTGCACTCATCTGGCACGCTAGTAAAGTAATGCTCAAAATTCTCCAAGCCAGGCTTCAGCAATATGTGAACTGTGAACTTCCAGATGTTCAAGCTGGTTTTAAAAAAGGCACAGGAACCAGAGATCAAATTGCCAACATCCGCTNAAATGCAAAATGTTAAGACTTTTTATTAGCTACATATGATATTATTATAGTCTTAAATATTTTGATTAACAAGTAAAATTTTCTATGCAGGCTCTTTGGTATATTTCAGATGTGTCTCCCTTTTTCAAATACCATCCACTGGGTTTCTTTGACTGTGTTTCTAGTCTGCTGTTTCTGCTCAGTTTGTAGGATGCCTATGAGACTGACTCACCACCATGCTAACTATTCTGTCTTATCAAGCACAACAGCCACAGTTAAAAAATAAAGGTAGAAAGTGCTAGTTTTCTATAATTCCAATAATTATAACTCCAATAATTCAACTGATTAAAATTTAAATCACTGTTCATAATGCTAAAATGTACTTCCTCAAATTGTAATCCTAGAACTTAATCTTTTTCTGCAACTCTATGGTAAACATATGATTTTTTCCCTTAAACCAAACGCTTTTCAACCTTGCCCTGCTAGTTAGTATTCTGTACCACAAACAAGCTTTATCTCTTTTTCAAACATTGATTTATTTTATGAAATGAAACATTTTTAAATGTCCAATAAAATATTTCACTATTAAATCAAAGCTGGAACTAGAATTGGAGTATCCAAGCAAAAAAAGGATATACCTTGTGGCATACAAGTTTTGTTTTATGAGAGAAGAAAATATATACTTTTATTGTCAGAGATAAGTTTTGTCAGGGTACAGCCGAGGAAGGAATATGAGTTTTAAAATGTCATAGAAAGGTCTAGATTTGATCATGACTGAGCGTGAGACACTTAGGTCATATGGACTGCTTGCCTGAGTGCTCAGTGCTCAGTTGCTCAGTCATGTCCGACTCTGAGATCCCATGGACTATAGCCTGCCAGGTTCCTCTGTCCACAGAATTTTTTCAGGCAAGAATACTGAGTGTTGTCACTTCCTATTCCAGAGGATCTTCCTGACCTGGGGATCGAACCCCCGCCTCCTGCATCTCAGCACTGGCAGGTGTATTCTTTACCACTGAGCCACCTTGGAAACCTTGGACAGCTTATGTAGCTGTAAAGTGAGTACATAACATTTGGTAAAGCTGCTGAGATGCTTAACAGATTATGGCACATAGTACATACTCAATAAATAATAGGTATTATGAAATTCATTACACTGAATCTTATATATAATATAAAGTATAATAGATAACTAAAAGGATAATAATTTCAAATATAAACTAGAATATTGCTCAAACGGACAAATTTAACAGCAGCTTTCAATATATTCAAAAGAAACAAAAGGAAGACAAAACTGACTGAAGGCATTCTTTGAGTCTGAGTTTGGGGCTGAGGGATGAGGATAATAAAATCTAGAAGTTACTTTATAATTTATAGGGACAGACTTATCATTCTGCAGGGAGTCAGGGCTGAGAGGCAAAACACAATCAATTGGCTGTGGAAGCTTTTTACAATTTTTTCTTTCCTTTTTTAATAAAAATATTGATGCCTGGGGTCTAACTCAGACCTACACCATCCAAATCAGTAGGGTGGAGCTGGAAATTCATGCACATTTAGGAAAAACTTCTCAAATGAGTCTGGTTTGGAAAGCATTGGCTACAGCATTCATAAGTTACATTCTCTGAGTCTCTGTCTCAGTCAAACTCCAGATAAATGGTTCATGGCAGTCAAGGGACCGACCTGAGTCTTGGTCAATTCAAGCTTTAGTTTCCCTAACAAGGGCATGCAGTGCAGACATTACATAGAAAGTCAAAGTTAACTGTGCATTTTAAATATCGAATGAGATAAGCAAAGTTGCTTTCCTATTATGAAACTGAAGAGATTAATATGTATTTCTCTCTAAAGAAGGGGCTTCCCTGATGGCTCAGGTGGTAAAGAACCTACCTGCAATGCAGGAGACCCGGGTTCGATCCCTGTGTCAGGAAGATCCTCTGGAGAATGGACTAGCAACTCACTCCACTATTCTTGTCTGGAGAATTTCATGGACAGAGGAGCCTGAAGGGCTACAGCCCACAGGGTTGCAAAAGAGCTGGGCATGACTTAGCGACTAAACAACGAAGCACAGGTTACACATTATATTTCCCACATAATAATTCCAATCTCCTTTCACTTTTCTGACCACATCTAGGAAATTGTCATCTGTTTGGAAAGAAGACAGTCAAAGAATCTTGTAGTATATGAATGAAAAATTAAGGGAAGGAGCAGTTTGAACAAAAAGTAGAAAAGGATCTTATACCTGTCTAAAGAATCTGGAAGTCTTTAATACTAAAGATGTCACAATATTTATTTTGTGCATCTATTTTGTATGCCTCCAAGAAAGAAGAAATAAGAAAAATAGTTAGAAGTTATAGGGGATGGCAGATTTATGGCAGATTCAGCTTTAATATGAGGAAGAACTTCTAACAGAGTTGGCTGGAAGGAGAACTGGTTTTGTGCATTACTAGAGGAAATCACAGGGAATTTTCATGACAGATGAGCACTGTGGCATGGTCATCTCATGATGGAGTCTGAATTCAGTAAGGGCNATGCCTCCAAGAAAGAAGAAATAAGAAAAATAGTTAGAAGTTATAGGGGATGGCAGATTTATGGCAGATTCAGCTTTAATACGAGGAAGAACTTCTAACAGAGTTGGCTGGAAGGGGAACTGGTTATTTTGTGCATTACTAGAGGAAATCACAGGGAATTTTCATGACAGAGGAGCACTGTGGCATGGTCATCTCATGATGGAGTTTGAATTCAGTAAGGGATGAATTAGATGACTTCCAAAATTCCTTTCATTTCTAAAATTTTATGAGTCTATGACTCAAAATACTTATTAGGTCTCCCACCATCAGGAAGCACAAAAGCTGGAAAGCAAGTTAAAGAAAGAGCAGCCAAACAGTCAGAAGGTAGGCTGGGTATGCAGTAAAAAATTTAAAATCCATTTTTAGTGTACCTTTCAGTACTTAACTCTTTCAGAGCATGAAGTACAGTTACTCTCATTAATGACTTACCATCTCTTTGCTGCCTGGACTTATTTCTGCATAGTAAGATCTGTTAGGCACAATTAACTTACTCCTCTGGCTTGAATCTGAAACTAAATCATGCTTCTTGACATGACTGCTTGCCAGATGGCCAGCTAAATTTTGTTTCAGATAGAATACCCTTGTGGCTCAGCAGGTAAAGAATCCCCCTGCAATGTGGGAGACCTGGGTTCGATCCCTGGATTGGGAAGATCCCCTGGAGAAGGGAAAGGCTACCCACTCCAGTATTCTGGCCTAGAGAATTCCATGGACTGTATGTATAGTCCATGGGATCACAGTCAGACACGACTTGAGTGGCTTTCACTCACTTCACCTCTGCTTGGATACAAGTGAGAAAAGTGACAAATAAGCTAAATATAGCTACCATTTCCTGTTACCTACGGTCCTCTAATAAATTTATGTTGATTNGGGAAGATCCCCTGGAGAAGGGAAAGGCTACCCACTCCAGTATTCTGGCCTAGAGAATTCCATGGACTGTATGTATAGTCCGTGGGGTCACAGTCAGACACGACTTGAGTGGCTTTCACTTTCACTTCACCTCTGCTTGGATACAAGTGAGAAAAGTGACAAGCTAAATATAGCTACCATTTCCTGTTACCTACGGTCCTCTAATAAATTTATGTTGATCCTACGGTCCTCTCTTTAATAAATTTATGTTAATGTGATACTTTTAAACCTCTACTTTGTAGCACTGTGCTACACTATACATAACAGGCATTTGATCACGTCTGTGGAAGACTATAATCAATACACTGGAGAAGGAAATGGCAACCCACTCAAATATTCTTGCCTGGGAAATCTCACAGACAGAGAGCCTAGCGATCTACAGTCTGTGGAGTCACAAAGAGTCAGACACAACTAAGTGATTGAGCACGTGCACGTGCACACACACAGTGAATATATATTCTCAGTTCAGTTCAGTTCAGTTCAGTCGCTCAGTCGTGTCCTACTCTTTGCAACCCCATGAATCGCAGCACGCCAGGTCTCCCTGTCCATCACCAACTCCTGGAGTTCACTCAGACTCACGTCCATCGAGTCAGTGATGGCATTCAGCCATCTTATCCTCTGTCGTTCCCTTCTCCTCCTGCCTCCAATCCCTCCCAGCATCAGGGTCTTTTCCAATGAGTCAACTCTCTTCGCATGAGGTGGCCAAAATACTGGAGTTTCAGCTTCAGCATCATTCCCTCCAAAGAAATCCCCAAGTGCTGCACAAAACTTCTGCAACTGGTTCTGTAAACTGGGAGTCTACATTTGACCCCAGTGCATTCCACCACCAGTCATATGTGTCTTAACTGAGCTCCAGTCTCAGTGCCACATGGATTTATTCAAAGTCCTGAGAGCAGCCTGTGTGTTGTCAGAAGGTTATAGGATGCTGCACATGCTGCCCGATCGCTGGGTCCTTCCTGGCAGAACAGGAATGTGACTGCACAGTGACCAGAGNAACTGGGAGTCTACATTTGACCCCAGTGCATTCCACCACCAGTCATATGTGTCTTAACTGAGCTCCAGTCTCAGTGCCACACGGATTTATTCAAAGTCCTGAGAGCAGCTTGTGTGTTGTCAGAAGGTTATAGGATGCTGCACATGCTGCCCGATCACTGGGTCCTTCCTGGCAGAACAGGAATGTGACTGCACAGTGACCAGAGGCTTCTGATTAGCCAGTTGAAGATTTTTTTTTTTTTTTTTGCTTCCAATTTAAGAAAAGTAGTTGTTTCCTATTAACAGCTAAAGAAAGCCACTGTTTATTGGTTTATCATTCAGTGGTAATTCGGACCATGATAACAAACTGACAGTGTCTAAAAACAATTCTGCTCCCCTGTTTACTTATGCAAACAATTCTATGATCATTATGTAACACTGGGCAAGGTTATTTTTATTGTAAAAAGGGAATCACCACAGTATCTATCTCCTAGGACTGCTGAGAAGCTGTCCAAGAGAAAGCAAATAAAGGACGGAGGAAGCGTTCAGCGTGAGTCTAGTTTGGACAGGCCTTGCTTTAACAAAGCAATAGTTCAGGCATATAACTTGCTCCATCGCAAGTAACGCAGGCCTGGCTGTAAGGCTCACTGGGGATAGATACTGGTAGATAAAGTTTTCAAAGATTTCCCGCTCAAAGAGATTAGGTTTAACTTTTGGCTGATTGCTTATCTCCTGGATACGCAGCTGGACTCTTGATGAAGCAGTGTGTTCCTAGGCCCTAAATGGCCTTTCTGTGGCTAGCAGGACTCCTGTGACTAAGGATACAAGAACAGTATATGAACCCTGAGAAAGGTGGCCCACATGAGTGCTTGCCAGGGACCCGGGGCTCCAACCTGTCAGTTTGTTCATTGCTTCATCCATTCAACAAATATTTCTTAAAGGCCCATCTGTGGCAGGCACTCTTCCACATGCTGGAGTAACCAACAAGAAAGACAAGGTTCCAGTGCTCACTGGCTCATGGAGCTTACGTTGTAGCAGGAAGGAAAAGACAAATAAATCAGACAGGAGTAAGAGCTATGCAGAAAATTAAAACAAAGTGGTATTACAGAAAGGAGACATATAATGGGGTGGTGAAGGAAGGAATCTCTGAAGAGTGACATTTCAGTGGAGCCTGGAATGGTAAATCAGGGGCCAGCTGTGTAAAGACAGGGGCAGAGCCTTTCAGGAGGAGGCACAGTGAATTCAAAGGCTCAAAGGCAAGGACAAGTTGGCATGTCGAGAGAAGCAAGAGAAGGCCACTGTGGCTGGAGAGCACCCAGTGACAGGGACACTGGGAGGAGTCAGATGGCGGACAGGAAGGCAGGAGGCAGGCCACCCATAGTGCCTCAGACGCCAATGGAAAGTGTGTGGGGNGAGAAGCAAGAGAAGGCCACTGTGGCTGGAGAGCACCCAGTGACAGGGACACTGGGAGGAGTCAGATGGCGGACAGGAAGGCAGGAGGCAGGCCACCCATAGTGCCTCAGACGCCAATGGAAAGCGTGTGGGGAAACGCACACCAAATTTGTTTTTAAGATCTTTCTGGCTACTCTTCGCAAAGTGAATTGTAGGAGATGAGGATGGAAAGATGCTGGGTGTGGAGGACTGAAGTGCTAAGTAGGAACTTATCCATGGGCAAGGGTGTTGCAGATACACCTGTGTTGGCACACCACAATCCAGGCTCAAAGATCTAATCCTAATGATAATGTTGTGTGTCTTGGTTACACTTCATCCAGGATCACAGTAGAACTCGGCTGAATCTTTTAATACACCGCTTGTATTCTTGTTTTAACCAACAATTTATGCCAGTGCAGAGTCACCTACTTCCTGTTATAATTGGCAGAGCCTGCCTGCAAGGTTCTCTGGGCTGGCAAACTGCCTTGGAAATACAGTTGGATTCTTATGGAGATAGACAGTGGTTGACAAAAATTTTCAGAGATGTGTGGTGGGATCTGGGGAGGCATGGCTTCTGAGATTTCCTAAAGCAATGTCTGCTCCTATATTTGTTTATGGAAGTGCATACTAGTGTGTTAGGGCTGCTGTAACAAAACTAGGTGTTCAAACATCAGGAATTCATTTTCTCACAGTTCTGGAGGCCTGAAGTCCAAGGTCAAGGTTCTGGCTGATCTGGCCTCTGGAAGAGACTCTCTCTCAGCTTGCAGACTGCTGTGCTCTTGCACACAGCAAGAGAGGACTCTTGTGTCTCCCCCTCCTTTTATTGCAGGAAGGGGGACCCCTT
>SJYW01018970.1:84050-120465 GCA_006410735.1 Raphicerus campestris | reverse complement strand
CAGATGGTGACTGCAGCCATGAAATTAAAAGACGCTCACTCCTTGGAAGAAAAGTTATGACCAACCTAGATAGCATATTCAAAAGCAGAGACATCACTTTGCCAACAAAGGTCCGTCTAGTCAAGGCTATGGTTTTTCCAGTGGTCATGCATGGATATGAGAGTTGGACTGTGAAGAAAGCTGAGCACTGAAAAATTGATGCTTTTGAACTGTGATGTTGGAGAAGACTCTTGAGAGTCGCTTGGACTGCAAGGAGATCCAACCAGTCCATCCTAAAGGAGACCAGTCCTTGGTGTTCATTGGAAGGACTGATGCTGAAGCTGAAACTCCAATAGTTTTGCCACCTCATGTGAAGTGTTGACTCATTGGAAAAGACTGATGCTGGGAGGGATTGGGGGCAGGAGGAGAAGGGGATGACAGAGGATGAGATGGCTGGATGTCATCACCGACTCAATGGACATGGGTTTGGGTAGACTCCGGGAGTTGGTGATGGACAGGGAGGTCTGGCATGCTGCAATTCATGGGGTTGCAAAGAGTCAGACACGACTGAGCAACTGAACTGAACTGAGTCTGTAGAGTCAGGTGTGGCCCAGAGAAATACCTTTTGGAATAGGTTGACACAAAGGGAGTGGTGAGGGCTAATAGCAGAGGGGAATCTTGGAGTAAGAGAGACACTACTAAACACTCCAGGGGCTGTAGAGGGAAAAGTAATCAGTTATTTGGAGACACTAACTTCTAATATTGCTAATGTATATTTAGTAAAGCTCTGTGCCACTGGGCTGACTACCACTAATCCTGCCTTTCTCAAACCTTTGCCCTTTGTCAATGTTGTTGGAGCCCAATTTAAAACTCCACTAAAGAGCAAAGAAAAATGAGATTTCACTATATATATATAATTGGATGGGTTGTACTTTTAAAGGATGCCTACCACAATATCCCACATGTTTTTCTGCAGTGTGACCCACCACACCTCCATCAGGTAGAGAGGTCTGTTTCTTTACTGCTTTGAACCCAGGTGGATCCTATGCTTGTTTTGACTGATAGAATGGGGTGGATTCAGCTCTCGGGCAATGAGTCCCTGACATTCTAGAGCAGTACTGTTTCAGTTCACATCTGCTGCTTCTGATCAAAACACTGTCTTACACTTCCTGAGAGAGAGAGAGAGAGCAAGCACTTCCTGCCAGGTGTCCCCTTGTGTCCTCCTCTGTGTGACTGTGGGGTTCAGTGTCTCTCACATAGTCTAGCATGGTGCTTGGTGCCTTATTTGCAGGCCATGAGAGAGAACCCATGCTCTTGCCTCCAGAAGGTCTTGTGGGTGGGATTCTGCATTAGATAGCAAGAGTCCACCCACACATTTTCTTTTCATCAACTTTAGTGATAATTTACACATAATAAAATACACCCATTTTAAGTAGACAGATTGATGAGCTTTGACAAACAGCCTATGTGACCACCAGCCATGTAACCCTGTCTCTTATACACATCTTGATGTGTATAAGAGACAGGAGTGNTACACCCATTTTAAGTAGACAGATTGATGAGCTTTGACAAACAGCCTATGTGACCACCAGCCATGTAACCACTACCATAATCAAAGTGAAGTCGCTCAGTCATGTCTAACTCTGGGCGACCCCATGAACTGTAGCCTACAGGCTCCTCTCTCCATGGGATTTTCCAGGCAAGAGTACTGGAGTGGGTTGCCATTGCCTTCTGCAGGGGATCTTCCCAACCCAGGGATCGAACCCAGGTCTCCCACACTGTAGGCAGATGCTTTACCATCTGAGCCACCAGGGAAGTCCCATAATCAAAGTCTAGAACATTTTCATCACCCCAGAGTTTCCTCATGCCCCCTTTGCAGTCAATCCCCTCCTCCCACCCCGCAGCCAAGCACTGATTTGCTTTGCCCATAGAGATCAATTTTTGTCTTTTCTGGTATTTCATATAAATGTAATCATATAGGATGTCCTCTTATGTGACTTGTACTTATGTGACTACACAATATTTTGTTCAGCATATTTTAGAGGTTCATCTATGTTGTGTGTACCTGTAGTTAATTCCTTTTTGTTGCTGATAGTCTATCTTTGTGTGGATATATCACAATCTGTCTGTTCTTCTATTGATGGACATTTGGGTCAGTTATAAATAGAAGTGCTATGAGTGTTCGTCTACAAGGATTTGTGATCATATGTTTTCCTTTCTTCTAGGTGAATATCTAAGAGTGCTAATACAGCTTTATATGACAAGTGTATATTTCACTTTATAAGAAATTGACAAATTATTTTACATGCCCAGCAGCAAAGTATGAGAGTTCTGGTTGCTCCATATTCTTATCAGCACTCAACGTTGTCAGTCTTTTTACTTGTAGCATCCCTGGTGAGTGTAATGGTACCTCATTTGCCCATACGTTGTTTTGTTTCTTAGTTTTAAAAAAATTGATTTATTTTTAATTGCCCACAGGTTTTTAATTGTGTCCTCCATTAGAAAGTGAGCAGAAACTTGGTTTTTCACTGCTCCATCCCCTAGCACCTGGAATGGTGCCAACACCTGGAACAGCCCCCAGTACATGGAATAGCATGCAATAAAGATTTCTGGAATGAATGAATTCATGTCTCTTTCAGTTTTTGTGTTTCCTTAAGATTGATTTTTGTAGGGGATATTGAGCAAAGAGAATTTATACACTTACAGTAGTGAAAGATACTGCCAAATTGCTTTACAAAAAATACTGAACCAATTTACCCTCCCACCAACTTGAGCTACTGTCAATTGTTTCTTTTCTTTTTTTTGCCAGGGGAACAGTTAAAAAATGGTATTTCATTTTGGTTTTAATTTTGTATATTACTCATCACTAGGTGAAATTGAACATCTTTTCATATATTTTCGGGTCCTATGTACTTCTTCATCTGTGATTTGTGTTCCTATGCTTTGCTTTTTTTAATTGGGCTATTTTTTTTTCTAATTTGTAGAAACTCTTTGCTTATCTGAGATAGTACCATTTTGCCAGTTATGTACGTTGCAAACATTTTGTGGAGTTACAAGCAGAATGGTTCAATGATGGCTCCTGGAATCCTTCTGTTGTTGGTTGCTCAGGCTGAGGATCTCTGCCCTTCCTTCAGTGGGAGTGGCTGTGATGAACCCAAGTTTGCTTTAGGCTGAGGGCTCCCCTTCCTCCTATGCATACCTCCAAGTCTTGACTGTTTCCTGTATGTAAAGCCTCTTCAAGCCTGCACAATTAAAAGGCAGCACCCAGCGTGGACTGACTAGAACACAGGGTCCGTGTACCTCATCTTGCTGAGTGTTTACTTGAAAATTTTCCCAATAAAACCTGCTCTTCATACCCTTTCCGTGTGGCATTGTGGTGTTTGCCTTCGCTTTCTCCACATTTTTTCTCCCAGTGTTATTTATCTTAGACATTGTTCCTGATGTCTTCTTTTCATATGCAAGGTTTTACTTCTACATCATCAAATCTGTCCATCTTCTCCATGACTTCTGGATCTCATGGCTTGCCTAGGAAATGTTTTGTTACCCCGATCATGTAAAATATTAGTTTCTGTTTTCTTCTAGTTCTTTCATAGGTTTTTAATGTATCCCTCCTTATCCACCTGGAAGACAGTTTTGGATGTGGAGATGCCCACCTCCCAGGGGTCAACATTAGGGTCTCTATCCTCAGAGCTGCTCTTGGATTAGGTCACCGTGCTATATTAGTTATCTATTGTTGTATAACAAATTATACCAAAACTTAGTGGCTTAAAACAACAGCAGATCTTAATTACCTCACTATTTCTGTGGATCAAGAATTTAGGAGCNGAGAATTTATACACTTACAGTAGTGAAAGATACTGCCAAATTGCTTTACAAAAAATACTGAACCAATTTACCCTCCCACCAACTTGAGCTACTGTCAATTGTTTCTTTTCTTTTTTTTGCCAGGGGAACAGTTAAAAAATGGTATTTCATTTTGGTTTTAATTTTGTATATTACTCATCACTAGGTGAAATTGAACATCTTTTCATATATTTTCGGGTCCTATGTACTTCTTCATCTGTGATTTGTGTTCCTATGCTTTGCTTTTTTTAATTGGGCTATTTTTTTTTCTAATTTGTAGAAACTCTTTGCTTATCTGAGATAGTACCATTTTGCCAGTTATGTACGTTGCAAACATTTTGTGGAGTTACAAGCAGAATGGTTCAATGATGGCTCCTGGAATCCTTCTGTTGTTGGTTGCTCAGGCTGAGGATCTCTGCCCTTCCTTCAGTGGGAGTGGCTGTGATGAACCCAAGTTTGCTTTAGGCTGAGGGCTCCCCTTCCTCCTATGCATACCTCCAAGTCTTGACTGTTTCCTGTATGTAAAGCCTCTTCAAGCCTGCACAATTAAAAGGCAGCACCCAGCGTGGACTGACTAGAACACAGGGTCCGTGTACCTCATCTTGCTGAGTGTTTACTTGAAAATTTTCCCAATAAAACCTGCTCTTCATACCCTTTCCGTGTGGCATTGTGGTGTTTGCCTTCGCTTTCTCCACATTTTTTCTCCCAGTGTTATTTATCTTAGACATTGTTCCTGATGTCTTCTTTTCATATGCAAGGTTTTACTTCTACATCATCAAATCTGTCCATCTTCTCCATGACTTCTGGATCTCATGGCTTGCCTAGGAAATGTTTTGTTACCCCGATCATGTAAAATATTAGTTTCTGTTTTCTTCTAGTTCTTTCATAGGTTTTTAATGTATCCCTCCTTATCCACCTGGAAGACAGTTTTGGATGTGGAGATGCCCACCTCCCAGGGGTCAACATTAGGGTCTCTATCCTCAGAGCTGCTCTTGGATTAGGTCACCGTGCTATATTAGTTATCTATTGTTGTATAACAAATTATACCAAAACTTAGTGGCTTAAAACAACAGCAGATCTTAATTACCTCACTATTTCTGTGGATCAAGAATTTAGGAGCAGCTTGGCTTCATGGTCTGGCTCAAGATTCTCATGAGGTTGTAGTTAAGATGCTGGCTGGGGTCACCAGTCAACTGAAGGCTTGACTGGGGCTGAGGGATCCACTTCCAAGATAGCCCACTTTTATGGATATTGGCAGGAGGCCTCAGTTCCTCACTGTATGGACATCTCCATAGGACTCTGTAAAGTATCCTCACAACATGGTAGCTGGCTTGCCCCAGATAGGTTGATCAACAGAGAGCAGGGTGCTAGCCACAGTATTTTTTTTTTTTAATATTTATTTTTGGCAGTGTTGTGTCTTCACTGCTGCATGGGCTTTGCTCTAGTTGTGGTGAGTGAGGGCTACTCTCTAGTTGCAATGCTTGGCTTCTCGTTGCAGTGGCTTCTCTTGTTGTGGAGCACTGGCTCTTGGGCATGAGGGCTTCAGTAGCTGCGGCTCCCAGGCCCTAGAGCACAGGCCCAGTAGTTGTGGCACACAGGCTTAGTTGCTCCGAGGCATGTGAGATCTTCCCGGAGCAGGGATCAAACTCAAGCCTCCTGCATTGGCAGGCGGACTCTTTACCACTGAGCCACCAGGGGAGCCGGGGCTCAGGGGTCAACCTCAGGAGGAACTCCAGGTCATGCCAAGAGTCAAGTAGAGGAGCATAAGGACTAAAGGAAACCACTCACACTGTACCACTGTTATAGAATTCCTCCCCTAGGGTCAGCCATGAGTGACCACAGGTTGGCAGCCCTCACATCCTCCGAGGTGGTCTCAGGGAATTTAAGGCTGTAGCATGAGAGGACAGGTCTCTTTAGGAGATGAGAAGTCAGTGTGAGGACGTGGAGAGAGGACAGTAATAGTGAAGAGAGGGAGGAAATACAGCTCCTCCTAGGAGCCTGACTGAGGACAGGTGCAGCCAGCCATCAGAAGGCCTCAATTTCTAGTCACAGCTTTCTGTCCTGAGAAACCACTGTATTTTTGATCTAGCCTCAGAAATCACACTCTGTCTTTGCCTACAAGATCCATTGATCAAGGAAGGAATATACAGGGATGTGAGTAATGGGATGTGAGTAATGGGAGGTGGGGCTCTCTGGAGGTGAGCTACCACATGCACTATAGTCAACATTTTTGGCTTTCTGGTCCCTGGCGCTGTGAATGAGGGTCCTGTGGGTCCAAAGTATGCTCGAGAAAGAGAAGAGCTGGGAAAGTGAAGAGTGATCCGGTGGTTAGGACTTTGTGCTTACACTGCCAGCACTACGGTTCAATGGCTGGGAAAAAAAAAAAAACCCAGTGAAGACCTATTAGTATCAAAGTCAGACAACTACTCTAAATGTCTGAAAAGCAAAATGAAAATTCAGTCTATGAACACAGGGGTCCCAAAGACTCTTAATTTTGCTGTTTTAGAATTCAGGAGAAAGACAGACCATTCAGAATCAAAGGGAGTGACAGGGGAGAGCATGACCTCATCTGCATTCCTGCAAGCTCTCTCTGGCCCTTGCTAGTTATGTTGGTCAAAGTCCAATCAAGGATACAGGAACTATTCTAGGTGTTTGGAGCAGTTGGAAATTAATGCATAAAATTGTCTACACATGTGATGGAAAATGGAGAAGGGGGGGCAACGCCGAGATAAGTGCATACAGGAAGTGTCTATTGGCCCTGAAGCTGGAGGGAGGCTGGAAGCCTTGGACCAATGGGGCCCGGAAGTGGGCTCGGGGCAGACGCTGGAGCTGTGGTGGTTCTACCCTCTGGAATCTGCAGCCACAGAGGAACTCCAGCTCCTGAAGCAGAGAGCAAGGAGAAGCCATACCCTAAATTGTCCCTTCCTCCTGTCCTGCAGTGTCCTTCCAGTGCCTTCCACCGACTCCAGGAATCACGTAGGCAAAGCTGAGCCGAGGAAGGGGAGGGGTGGGGAGGAGAGTGAGGGCATGAGAGTGGGGACTGGCACATTGGTGTCAGGCGGGTGGCAGACTTTATTTCCCCCTAAAATGCCCACAACAATATTTCTGGTCCCACCTCTTTTTCTAGAACCATAGCACCCCTCCCATAAACAGGTGGTGTCTGAGTCCTCCTCCTCCATCCTGTGTGGAACTTTACAATTAACTCTATAAATGGAAGGAGTCACAGGTGATGCTCACTGACGGCTGGGGCTGGGTCATGAAAGGTGATACAGCTTCCCACCTGGGATGCTTCTCTTCCAACCCAGCGGCCAAGCTGTGAAGCAAATCCAAAGCAGCCCAAGTGACAGACTGCACGGGGAGGCTCATGGGGAGAGAAATTGACGCCCCAGCTGATAACCCACATCATCCCTCAGTGCCCCACCTCTCCAGTCTCCGAGCTTTCCAGTTGAGGTCCAGACATGGCGGAGAAGAGACAAGTTGTCCCTGCTGTCTGAATTCCTGACCTGCAGTATCTGTGAGCATAATTATTATTATTTTTTTTTATGTTACTGAGTCTCGAGAAAATTCATTTTGCAGTGTACTGTAACTGAGACAGCTGGGGTGAGGGGCAGGGGCATTCGGGTACATCTTTGGAGCTCCAGAGCAATATCAGCCTCCTCTCAGATCTTCTGTTTTGGGGCGAATCCCAACCAATAATTGGAATTGGTTTGCGGGTACGTGGCAGCTGGTCTCATTCTCCTGCAAGTTCTTATAACTTTGTTTTTGTACCCGTTCCCTTGGAGAATTCATGAGTTCATTTTATGCGTATTTATTGAGGGCCTAAGCTGTGCTGGGCAATGGCTAGAGTCTGGAAAACAAAACAGGCACAGTTCCTAACTTCAGCTGGAAAACAAATTGCCTTATAAGTAAATGCATAATTACAAATTGAGATAAATGCTCTGGAGGAAAAATGTCCGACGCAGAGAGAATGTAACAGGGGATTTAGATTTTGTATGGGGTGTTGACGAAACCTCTCACAGGAAGTGAGCTCTTCCCATCTCTCTCCCGGCCCCCACCTTCTCCCTTTGCTCTCCGATGCTTATTTCTTCCAAGCCATGAAAGCTTTTATGATACACTTTTAAAGCTCAGGGAAGCTACTAAATGCTCTGTGGTGACCTAAATGGCAAGGGAATTCAAAACAGAGGGTATACATGGATACATATAGCTGATTCACTTTGCTGCAGAGCCGAAACTGACACAACATTGTCAAACAACTATTACATACTCCAATAAAATTTAATTTAAAAAAAAGCCAAAACAGGATTTCCTATTGAAAAGGCTAGCCGGACACACCTATACTAAAACGCATTTACTCATAAAGAAACCCAAATCACCAGGTTGTTTTTTTCTGGGTGATGCATGAAAACTAGGACTCTCTCCCTCAAAGAGTGCCCAGACAGTGCCTACACATCAATTTGTCATCGAGTTTTAGGAGAGTGGCTGACCGGTGTGTGCGGCCGCTATCAGCTGTAGTGTTTTCTTGAAGGGCGACAGAGGATGAAATGGTTGGATGGCATCATCAACTCAATGGACATGTGTTTGAGCAAGCTCCGGGAGTTGGTGATGGACAGGGAAGCCTGGCGTGCTGCAGTCCATGGGGTTGCAAAGAGTCGGACACGACTGAGTGACTGAACTGAATTGAATGAAGCTCAAGCGTAGTGAGACCTCTTCGGGGAAAGAGAAGAAGGGGGGGCTTCGGGGAGGCAGGGGAGCTGCACATGGAAAGCCCCGGGCACAGGGACTGGTTTGCCAGCTAGGGGTGAGATTAAGGAGCAGGTCAGGTCCCCTCACAGCCACTGTGGTGTGCTCCATGTCTGTCCCTGCAGAGAGAGATGGGCCTGAACTGCTATTTCCAGCAGGCTCTATGGGGAAAGGGGCAGCTCTGAGACCATCCCCAAGGCTCTTATTTCCCTGTGACTGGAGAAGTAGGGGTTCCTTCAGAGATGGGACTGGGTCTTTCCATATGCTGCCTTTCCACAGGGCTGTCCTGTGGGTGTGGTGGCATCCGTGTGGTCCATCAGAACTAAGCTCACACCCAGCCTCTTGTATGTGGTTCCCTGTGGACTTGAGAGCAGACATGGGTGGATGACTCCATCCCCTCCACCACTAGCAGTGCCTGCATTTGCACAGCCTGGTTCACCAGCCCCAGAAGATATGCTCATTCAAGATCCCTTGCAGGGACCAGGGTGGTCCTTAAACAACACACAGCCAGACTTCAGAGCCCCAGCCCTGCTTCATGATACTGTCAGGGCTCCCACAGCAGACAGGAATATCTACCTCCTGGGCCTCGATCCTGGCTCACTCCATCTCGATCTGCTCTCAGCTCTGATTATTCCTGCTCAAGATAACAGGCCAGACGTACAAATGGGTGATCATTGTGGACATGCCTACCCCTATCTTTTGTCAGTGGCCAGGACAGGAATACACACAAAAGCCCACATTCTGTGTCTAAATAACTAAAAATTAAAATCAAGCTTTCCAAAGTTTGTTGACAAATGTAACTTCACAGTGATGGGAAAGGTCAGGTGTGAATTTCAGTCTTGGATTCTGCAGCGTCTGGCACTGGAGCACCGATGACTCCTAACCACCACCACTCCCCACCGCCCTGCCCATTCCCATCCCACCCGGGAAAGGGCCTGCTGTGTGTATATGCTCACCCTCTAGCCCACCAGTCCAGTGCTGTCTGTTTTCTGCCCTCCCCAAATTGCCCCTGCACACATGCACCTCTGGGCCACCTAAGGGTGTGGAGAAAGAGTGATGTGTCCCCTTGGGAGGATAGACGAGGGGATGAGGTCCCGGCAGTCCCTGGTAGTGAACTTAGGGCTGTCTGGGGGGGAATTCTGGGGTCCCAGGATCCCAGAGCATGACTAGAGGGGAGAAGAGGCTCCAAGTGGGTATCCCTCTGGTCTGATGGATGCTTTGCTCCATGGGCAGAGAAATGGCCAGAGCAGGACCCTCTAGAGCATGGGACCGAGGCCAGGGGCCATGATTGCCCAGTGCTAATGGTTCTTATCCTAGAAAGCAGACCAAGTCGTGCTGGGTAGAATTGCTCTTTGTCCTTTGAACTGTCACTCATTTCTTTTCTGTCTTCCTTTGCAGCTACTAGGAATCTTCATTTGGGCTATTCACCGGCTTGGCACCCATCCTTCCAAGGCTGATGTCTGAAATATTTCACCACCCTTTAGGACAGGCAATTGAGCAATCAAAGCAGATCCTGCCCGGTGCTGAAGCGGAGTTCTGGAGGCCTTCCTCTGGGCTAGGCATTGACTCTTCTGTTGCTAGGTGACAGGGAGATAGAGGAGGAGTCAGGGCCCAAGAAGGGACACTGGGGACAAGGCTTGGGAAACAGGCCATTTATCATCAGAATGGAGATATTTTACTATTTTAACCACAGTGCTGCTGTGCTTGTGAATATCGGCTCTGCCTTCTCCCCATCTTCCTTTGACGTTATTAGGGGCAGCATTCTCTGCAGCTAAAAGATTATATTCCCAGTTTTGCTTGAAGCTTAGAGATGGCTCATAATATATATAAGGACAAGTTTTCAAAGGGCTCTTTTGACTGAGAAGAGTCCTCTTTGCCCCTTGCCCTTCTTTCTATACCTCTCCTGCCTGTGATGATGATGGCTGGAGCTGCAGCAGCCATCTTGTGATCTTGAGAATAGATGCCCCATGCTGAAGAAAGTAAAGCAAAAACATAGAAGAAACTTGGGACCCTGATGACTGTAAAACTGCCATACCAGCTCTAGACTACCCACTGCTGGACTTTTTTTATGAGGATAAACTTCAAATTTGTAAGACTCTGTAGTTAGGTCTCTGTTATTACCATTTAAATTTGATTGCTAATTCACTTGAGTTCCAGTCCTCAAGGCCCATCTCTCCAGGGTCAGCGATGTGGCCAGAAGAGGAATCCATTTGGCGTGTGTCTTCCATGGGCTAGATGTATTTTGTCAGCTAATCCTTAAAACCTTTCTGGCAACTGGTGTTACTTTCCTCACTTTGACAGTTGAGAAAACTGGTCTGAGAGGTTATGTGGCTTGATTGGTGGCAGAACTAGTGCCAAGGCCTGGGTCTTGCACCATCTCCACCACACTTGTCATCTATACAGGCTGGACAGTGTGGGAATGCCCTTTGTAGGTCCAGCAATGCACCTGGCACTCAGACAGGCATCTCTCTGCCCAGAAAATGTTGTGTGTAGTGTGTGAAAGGGGACTTTAAAAATCTCCTGTCTTTCCCTGTTGCTATTCTTGAAAGAAAAGCTCAGAAAATCTCAGTGGAGCTATGAAATAGAGGGTAGGGAGTTGCTGTGAGGCAGGTGGCAGGCAGCCTTCTGCCTTCCAAGTTCAGTGAAGGAAAAATCCCTGGGCAGAGGGGGAGCATGGAGGGAGCCATCTCTGAGGTGGGGGCCTCGGAGGGGCCTGCCAAGGTGTTCGGGCTCCTTAGGCTTGGAGGTTGCTCAGCCCAGTACACTTGTTCCCTCCAAGCCTGAAAACCCAGCTTCTCCCTGGTCTCTAAGGGCAGCCGCAGTAGGAGGACCATTCTCTGAGGCAGCTTTATTGTCCCAAAGGTCGCTAGTGGATGCTGATGGAGGCCCAGAACCTGGAGGCTAGTCTTCATCCCTTCTCAGACGTCTCTGCCTGACACTTCCATTCTTAATACATTTTGAACGAATAGAGAACTGTCCATAAGCCTGAAGCCCTCACCTTCCTGCAGCTCGGCCGATGTTCTACATGACCTGTTTATCTCTTCAGGGCCCCAGGCCTCTCCCTCATCCTCCCCTCCCTCTGCCTGACAGCCCCCACAGACAGCATGCCCTAGGCAAACCAGCTTCCCCAGCACTGGAGAAGGAGCGAGCAGACGCAGGGCCTCCCTGTCCCTGACTCCCCTCGGAAAACGTGACCCACCAGGCTCTCCCGATAAGCCCCCCAAGCCTCCTCCCCCTTCGCAGGCTCCCAGGCAGAGGAGATGGAAAACAGAGCCTCCTGAATGTTTAACTTCAGCGGAGATGATAATAACTTTCCCATGGACACAACTGTATCCTTTCCCTGTGTTCCTGCGGGGATCCCGAAACTCCATACGGTTCTCATTTGCAGCTCGTTCCTGAGGAGGCCTCATTTCCTCACCACACACCCCTGATGTGGTCAGGGTCTCCCTCCCACAGCCCAGCCCAAGTGGGGGCGGGGTGCAGACGCCCCTGAGCTGCTCCCTCTTGGCTGTCCCCACTCCCTTACCTCCCCCAGGCCCCTCTCTTGGCCTCTGCCTTTCCTCTAACCACCTCCCTTCCCAAGGCCTCAGACCTTTAAGTCTCTACTCCCCATACCCAGGGGTTGTGGTCAGGACTAGGCTGTTCCCCAGGCCGTTGTCCCCTTTGGAGAAACTTCTCCCACTCAGCCTGGTAGGCACGTTGAAGGATTCCATGGTCCCCATTAGTGCAGCATCCTATGTGAATGGCGCCTCCTGGAGTTAGAGACAAATGGCTCTGCTGGTAGGCCCTAAAAGAAAAATAGGTTCAAAATTAGGAAAAGACTCCAACCCCTTCTTGCCCGGCAGCTCTGCCCCCTCACCCACCAAACTCTTTTCAGCACACACCTCTCATAACTTTGATCTCGCAGGAAGCCCAGAGGAGTTGAGAGGAGGAAACAAAAGAACAATAGACGTTTGGTGGTTTTTTTAAAAACATGTTCACATTCCTGGCATCTCCCAAGCTTCAACTGCCACCCACCCTCCTGCCTCCATGCGGGTATGGAGTGGGCGTCTGTTATCAGCATTTGAGAAAATGGATGAGGCAAAGGACTCAGGGAGGTGAAATGATGAACCCGGATGTTAAGAGTCAGATCAGGGCCCCTGAGGGCCTAGTTCTGCCCGCTAGACTCTAGTTCAGAGTCAGAAGGCAGGAGGGCAAGAAACAGTGAGGAGGTCGTGGGCTTAGTAGTGAGACATGTGGATGGTGGGGCCAGAGGCTCTAGGGGGAAGCCTCCTGCTCCATCATTTGCAAATTGGGTAACCTTTTGTGAGTCACTAAGCCTCGCTGTGCCTCAGCTCACTCATTTGTAAAACAGGGATTAAAATAGGATGGCCATGGGTTAGTAAAGGGAAAATCTGAAGAAAACTGCCAGATGTGAAGTAAGTGCTGTGATGGCTGTCGTCATTAGATGTGGGGAGGTCGGATGAAAGGCTACTTTGAAATTGGCTTCTCTCACCCTCTGGCCCACCTCCCCACAGTGCACACTTGGAGGTCTTTGAGGACAAGTAAGCCCCATGGGGGCTTCTCTGGTGCCTCAGATGGTAAAAGATCCATCTGCAATGCAGGAGAACCAGGTTCGATCCTTAGGTTGGGAAGATGCTCTGGAGGAGAGCATGGCAACCCACTCCAGTATTCTTGCCTACAGAATCCCATGGGCAGAGAAGCGTGGCGGGCTACAGTCCTGGGGTCCCAAAGAGTCAGACATGACTGAGTGACTAACGCTTTCAAGCCCCATAGACATTGCTGCTCTTGCCTCTGCGTCTGGCTGCCATTGAGGTCACGGCCCAGTGGCTTCTGCACCCCCGTGCCCCCGCCACATTGGCAGCTCTCTTGGCTCCAGTAGTGCCCAAGAAACACCCACAGAATTCTGAGTGTCTCCAAAGAAGCAAGAGCTTTGAGCAGTCCTCAGGAGCCTGGCTCGCCATCACAGGCTGGTCCTTCTGGGCAGTTCTTTTGTCTCAGGCTGGACCCAAGATAAATAGATGTGATTAGGAGATCAAAATGCTTTCCACAGGTTTGGCCTGAGGGGGCCCTTTGATCTGCTGCCATGCCTTCAACACCCACCACATCATCTCCACCACCCCTGGAGTCCTCTCTGCTAGGAAACCTCTCCTGCTTTCGTTCCTGGTCTTATCAAAATGCTGTCTCAGCACTCAGTGCCAGGTTGGTGAGACTTGCCTGTTGATGGCGACCTGGGTGCCCCGCCTCCCAGGTGTTTGCTAAATCACCAATATGAAGCTGAAGCCAGCATGTTCTAGCAGGTCTGCCAAACCCAAACTGTCTCATTTTGAGCCTTAGTTGCCAAACATGAAATTTCGACATGCTTGTGAGTGGTGGATGGCTGAATCTCGTCTGCTTCTTGGGCTATCTAAGAAGATGCAGGGCCTGCCTGGTCTCCCAGAACTTGGCCCATTGCAGGAAGAAATCATTTCAACTATTTTTTTTTTTCTTTTGCAAAGGGTACACGTTCTAGTTAGTGCTTACTGTGGAGAACCTGTGGAATTTTCCTGAAGACTTGAGAGATGGCTTGGAAGGATTATGTTGTAACTGCTCAAAATGGACCCTCTGTCACCCATGGGCTCCTCTTCAGGATGTTTAGGCCGCTAGGCCCCAGAATTCTAAGGGAGGTGTGTGCTGAGGTGGCGAGGCCTCTCCTAGCCTTTGGGGTACATATCAGGATAGGCCACCATGGCCAGGTTTCCCTGCTACCAACAGAGGCCATGGGGGCTTCCACCGGCCTGCTCCTGGGACCCTCGTCCCGTCACCAGGTCTCAGCCCTGCTTGGGGAGTTGAGGGTATGCAGTGCAGCTGGGTTCCTGTGGGGGAAGAACTTCCTCATTAAAGGAAAGCTGTCGTAAGAGACATGGAGGAGCATTGCTGGGAGAATCTCTAGGAAGGAGGGAGATCCCTGCCCTGAGCTTCCCTAGGGGGCAAACAAATTGGGGGCTCTGGCTGCTTTTATGCTTTTACTTTCAGGAGGGCCAGATTACTTTTTTGAATCCAAGAGGGATCTATAACCTAGGTTCCTTTATTCGACAAATATTTTGTGAGTGATTACCAGGTGCTAGGAGCTGGCCTAGGTGCTGGGAATGTATTGGTGAACGAAATGGACAGAAGACTCCATCCCCTTGTGGATTTTGCATTCTAGGAATGGGGCAAGGCAATGAGTATACTACAGGAGAAATGATGGCATTTTTAAAAAAGAGAAATGCTAAGGAAAATGTAAAAGAAGAGGAGAAAAGGAGGATGAGACGTGGGTGGTGGCTGCATTGAATAGGGTGGTCAGGGAGGCCTCATCAAGAAGGTGACATTGGAGCAAAGGCTCAAAGGAGGTGAAGGAGTAGGCCAGACAATTATCTGGATGAAGAGTGTTTCAGCTAGAGAAAACAGCCAGTGCAAAGGTCCTAAGGCAGGATGGCCTGGGACATTCCAGGAGCACCAAGGAGGCCAGGCTGGCTGGGGCAGAGGGGGGGGGTGGAATGAGATATGAGCAGAGGTGCAAGAGGTGGGGCAGATTCTTGTACCCGATGGTGTCCAGATCACTGTCAGCGCCTTGGCTTTTACTTCGAGTAAAATGGGGAGTCACTGTAAGGCTTTGAGCAAAGGAGTGACATCATCTGACTTAGATTTTTTATTTTATTTTTTAAATTTAATTTTAATTTTATATTGGAGTATACTTGATTTACAATGTTGTTAGTGTCATGTGTACACTTATGTGATTCAGTTTTACATAGCCATGTATCCATTCTTTTTCAGATTCTTTTCCCTTATAGATTATTGCAGAGTATGTAGTAGAGTTCACTGTGCTTTATAATAGGTCCCTGTTGATTATTTTTTATATAGTAGTGTATATATGTTAATCCTAAATTCCTAATTTATACTTCCTCCTCAATTTTCCCCTTTGGTAACTATAAGTTTGTTTTTGAAGTCTGTGAACCTATTTCTGTTTTGTAAATAAGTTCATTTGTATCATTTATTTTTTAGATTTAGCATATAAGTGATATCGTATTTGTCTTTGACTTACTTCACTTAGTAATAATCTCTAGGTTCATCCACATTGCTGCAAATGGCAATATCTTGCTCTTTTTAATTGCTGAATAATATTCCACTATATATATGTATCACATCTTCTTTATCCTTTCATCTATCTATGGACATTTAGGTTGCTTCTGTGTCCTGGATATTGCAAATAGTGCTGCAATGAACATTGGGGTGAATGTAATTTTTTGAATTATGATTTTCTCTAGATATATGCCCAGAAGTGGGATTACTAGATCATATGGTAGCTCTATTTTTAGTTTTTAGGGAACTTCTATACCATTCTTCATAGTGGTTGTACCAATTTACATTCCTACCAACAGTGTAGGGGGATTCCCTTTTCTCCATGCCCTCTCCACATTTATGTTTTGTAGACTTTTTGATGATGGCCATTCTGACCAGTGTGAGGTAATACCTCAGTGTGGGTTTGTTTTGCATTTCATTTCAACATCATTAGTGATGTTAAGCATCTTTTCATATGCTTTTTGGCCTCCTATATGTCTTATTTGGAAAAAAATGTCTATTTAGATCTGCTGTTTGTTTGACTGGATTGTTGTTTTTTATATAGAGCTGCAGTCCATGGGGTTGCTAAGAGTCGGACACAACTGAGCGACTTCACTTTCACTTTTCACTTTCATGCATTGCAGAAGGAAATGGCAACCCACTCCAGTGTTCTTGCCTGGAGAATCCCAGGGACAGAGGAGCCTGGTGGGCTTCCGTCTATGGGGTTGCACAGAGTCAGACAAGACTGACGTGACTTAGCAGCAGCAGCAGTGCAATTATCTGTTTGAATCTCTGCTTGCAGTTCTTTGGGGTCTGTACCTAGAAGTGGAATTTCTGGGTCACAGTGCAATTCGATGTGTAACTTGTTGAAAAACCATCATCCTGTTTTACACAAAGGCTGTACCATTTTCCATTCCCTCCAGAAATACATAAGAATCTCCTTTAAAGACACTTGGGTACTGCTCTTACCACCAGCTGGGGTGGTATGGAGGATAAGGACCCTCCCTACTCCACAGAAGGATTGTGGCAGGTTCAAGTGAGGACCTGGACTTCCCAGGTGGCTCAGTGGTAAAGAATCTGCCTGCCACTGTAGGAGATGTGGGTTTGATCCCTGGGTCGGGAAGATCCCCTGGAAGAGGACATGGCAACCCACTCCAGTATTCTTGCTGGGAAAATACCACAGACAGAGAAGCCTAGTGGGCAACAGCCCATGGGATCACAAAGAGTCAGATATGACTGAGCAACTAAACAAGTGAGGATACACCCAGACTTACATGGCAAGGGTTGGTGACAGCTGAGGGCGCCCTTTGGTCTCTGAGTGTCCAGTTCACTCAGCTATGGGCTGCATCATTTCAGTTGGACTATGTCATGGTGCTGGTCAGCTAGGAGGGCATGGGCTTGAATCCGCCTTTCCTGGGGCTGGGTGACTGCCGACAAAGGAGTTTGCCATCCTTAGCCTCCGTTTCCTTCTCTGTTCAAACAAATGGGAAGCGTAATTGGGCAGGGGCGGCCACTCAGTGAGGTCATGTGAGTCTCAGGCTTAGCATGCAGGGCCTGGCAGATAGTATGTGCTCAGTCAGTGGACAGCACTATCATGATCTGTTTCCGGGGATCCCTCTGTGGGTGAGTGTCTAGGTGTCAATGCAAGAATGTAAAGTCAAGGTTATGAGACTCCTTGATGTCCATTTTTGTGCTAGGATTTGGGGCTGGAGTACAGTGGGGGATGCCATAATACACTGCCCAGGTTACCTTTAAGAAAGCACTTGGGACTTTCCTGGTGGTCCAGTGGCTAAGACTCCACTCTCCCAATGCAGGGGGCCTGGGTTCGATCCCTGGTCAGGGAACTTGATCCCACCATGCTGTAACAAAGGTCAAAGATCCCGTGTACTGCAACTAGACTTGGTGCAGCCAAATGAGTAAATAATTAAAATAAATATATTGGAAAAAAAGAAAGCACTTGCTGCTCTGGTTTGTGGGTTTTTTTCAGTGGTCCCCTCTGGCTATAAGGACCTTCATGGGCAGCCTCAGCTACAGAGTGCCTTGGTCAAAGTCATGCCCTTCCAGTAACCTTTTAATGTGGGGATATAAAGGTCTAGGCATCTAGGCCCACCTCTGGACAACTCGGTGGAAGACTGAATGATGCCCCACAGCCCCCCAAGGTGTCCATGCCCTAGTTCCAGGAATCTGTGTGTGTTACCTCACATGGCAAAAGGGACTGTGCAGATATGATTAAGGATCTGGAGGTGGGGAGGTTATCCAGGTAGAACCAATGGGGGGCTTCTAAGAGGATGATGTGATGATGGAAGCAGGGGTCAGAGTGATGTGCCTGCTGACTCTGAGGTTGAAGCTTGCACCCAGGGCCAAGGGATGTCTGCCAATGGCCTCTGGAAGCTGGAAAATGCAAAGAAACAAATGCTCCCCTGATGCCTCCAGAAGGAATGCAGTCCGGTTGACACCTTGATTTTGGATTTCTGATCTCTTGAATTCTAAGAGAATAAACGTGTGGTGGCGGAAGGCAGCAAGTCTGAGAGAATTTGCTCTAACAGTAATAGGAAACTAGTACCACTCTGAGTGTGGGGCCAGCTCCAGCCCTCCCTCTGCTCAGTCCTGCTCTCCTCCTGCCCTTCCACAGGGGTTGGTGCAGCAGGCTCTCCCTGATAAGCATCCTGTGTCTTCAACTGCATCTCAGAGTTTGCTTCCCAGGAAACCCAACCTGCCACAGCTCACACACACACACACGTGTGCACGTGTACATGCACGTGTTTGTGTGTATATATGTATATTGTCGTTTAGTCGCTCAGTCATGTCTGACTCCTGCAACCTCATGGATTGTAGCCCACCAGGCTCCTCTCTCCATGGGATTCCCCAGGCAAGAATACTGGAGTGGGTTGTCATTTCCTTTTCCAGGGGATATTCCCAATCCAGGTATCAAACCCACGTCTCCTGCTTGGCAGGTGGATTCTTTACCACTGAGCCACTGGGGCAGCCCATGTGTCTGTAATATGTGTATATGTATATAACACATATATTTATATATTTTACAGCTTTATTATGGACAATTTGAAACAGACACAAAAGTAGCATGAATAATGATCTTCTGTGATCTCACACCCCCAAATCAGATAATCGCCAATTCATGGTTAATCTTATTTGATTCATGTGGGAATGGTAATTTAAAGGGCGAAGCATGTGTCTCTTTCAATTCAGGTTTCCTCGGTGTGTATGCCCAGCAGTGGGATTGCTGTGTCATAAGGCAGTTCTATTTGCAATTCTTTAAGGAATCTCNGAAGTGAAGCACCAGTCTATGTTCAAAACAGGATGCAGGATGCTTGGGGCTGGTGTATGGGATGAGTTGGGGAGATGGGGTGGGAAGGGAGGTGGGAGGGGGCTTCGGCATTGGGAGATCGTGTATACCTGTGGCTGATTCATGTCAATGTATGGCAAAACCAATACAGTACTGTAAAAATAGAATAAAAAAAATAAATAAAATAAAAAGAGAAAAAAAAAATAAAGGGCGAAGCAAAGCTCTCATCCTAGAAAATGTTCTGGTCCACGTGGGGACTTCAGAAGGTGCAGATATCTCTGAGGCCAAGAGAATGCCAGGCCACAGTCCCCATGTCAGTGAATACGGGCCCAGGGCACAGAGAAGCAGCCTTAGAGAAAGGCAAGGCACAGGAGACGCAGCCAGAGCAGCAGGGCAGTTCCGCCTTGGAGAGTGGGTCCTAGGTCATGGGCAAGCTCGCCTAAAGGGTCCCAAGTCTGGGCAGGAGGCAGGTGATGTGTGAAGGGACAGTGGCAGGCAGCACTTACCTTTGTGTTACACTCCATTGTCTTTCTGATCTTCCCTTTAAAAAGTAAGCCTCTCCTGCTTCTACATGACCCTGTCAACAATAGCAATGTGAGAATAGTGCCAGGTGCTGGGCCAAGCACTTTACACAGGTCTTCTCACAAGTCTGCCCAACAACCCTAGGAAAGTGAAAGTGAAAGTGAAGTCGCTCAGTCGTGTCCGACTCTTTGTGACCCCGTGGACTGTAGCCCACCAAGCTCCTCTCTCCATGGGATTCTCCAGGCAAGAGTACTGGAGTGGGTTGCCATTTCCTTCTCCCGGGGATCTTCCCGACCCAAGGATTGAACCCAGGTCTCCCGCATTGCAGGCAGATGCTTTAACCTCTGAGCTAACAACCCTAGGAGGCAGACACTATTTTTATCCCCATTTCAGTGAGACTCAATGAAGTAAGGCCACTTGGCCAAGGTCCCATGGATGGTGTATTAGTTTCCTAGGACTGTTGTAACAAATGACCACAGACTGGGTGGTTTACAACAATAGAAATAGATTCGCTCACAGTCCAAGAGGCCAGCAGTTTGAAAACAAGGTGTTGGCTAGGCTGCACTCCCTCCAGTGGCTTTAGGGCAGAATGCTTCCTTGTCTCTTCCCACTTCTGGTGGCACCAGGCATCCCTTGGCTTGTAGCTGCATCACTCCATCTCTGCCTCTGTCTTCACATAGCCTCCTTTCCTCTTCCTATGTCTTCTCTGTATGTCTTTTACCAGGACACTTGTCACTGGATCCAGGATCCACTTGGATAATTCAAGATCTCATCTCAAGATCCTTACTTGAAACACATCAGCAAGCATCCTTTTTTCCAAATAAGCTCGCATTCCCTGGTTCCAGGGGTTAAGACACGGACATACCTTTTTTGATGCCGGCAGTCAACCCACGACAGGTAGGAAGAGGGGGACTAGGGGTCTGAACCTAAGAAAAAGGATCTGCTGTTCCTGGCATGTGATACAGTCTTGCCAAGAAGAGCAGGACCAGTAGGAGCCCCTTGTCCTAGTTTTATGACGTGGCCACAAGGTCTTTGACACACCTCCCATGGAAAGGTGGTGTCACTGCCTTTCACCTTGAATCTGGGTGGGCTTGCAACTCATTTGTAACCAAAAGAATGTGACATGACCTCCAATGGTGCATCAGAAAAGGCGTCGCGATGTCTGCCTTTTTTGTGGAACCATTTGCTCTTGGAGCCCTGAGCTGCCATGTGGACTAACTGACTGCCCTGAGGCTGCCATGCTGGGAGGAAGCCCAGACCACATGGAGAGGTCCCACCTAGGTATTCTGCCCAGTAGCTCTAGCTGAGACAGCTGACAACCAGCACCCCCTGCCTCCAGATAATTCCAGCCCCATCTATCCAGTCTCCCCGCTAAGGCCGCAGAAATGATGGAGCAGAGACAAGCTGTCCCCACTGTCCCCTGTTTGAGTTCCTGACCCACAGAATCTGAAGATAATAAAACGGCTGATCTGTGCCACTAAGTCTGGGGGTGGTTGGTCACACAGCAGTAGTAATCAGGACACCCACTCCTTGTCTAGAGAAAGTCCCAAATTGGAGGTCATCAGTTCCTTAGAAATAAATCTGATTCAGAGAGAGACAAAGAAAATGTATCCTGTTTGAACCAGCACCCCTGCCCCAATTCCCCGTGGTTCTGTGATGAGAGATGGGGCGGGGGTAGGGCATAGAAAAAGGAAACAGCTCCTTTCAAGCATGAGAAACCGCCCTTCCCCAAACTCACTCACAGACAGAGCCTTGGGGCCTGAGGCTGCAGCCAAGCCTCCCCCCAGCTGCCTTCCCTCCAGCCTCTGCCAGTGGAGCCCAGCAGCAGTTACCATTTCCCATGCAGCTGACAGCAGGCCTCCCCTACCCCCAACATCGGCCCCATCCCTCCACAGGCCCTGACTGCATGCCCCCAGGGGCCCGACCTGCCCTAGCCCAAGGGGCTGAGCGCTCCTCCATTCCTGCCTTTGCCAGGGCTTGGGGTCTGTCTGCAGCGCCGGCTGCCAATTATAGCACAGGCTCACTCACTCGCTGGGTTGGATCTTGGGATTTTTGTCATTTGCTATGCGGAGGTTTTCTTTCTGACTAATTTGTTTACCAGGTTTAATTCTTCAATCATGTTTTCATTTTACGAGATTTCAGGGTAATTATGAACTTTGAATAAATCCATCTGAGGTACCAAAGTGCGCTCCGCTACACGAGGGCCTGCCATTCTGTTGCTACACTTGAGATTTAGTGTGAATAGGACCTTTCCTGCCCGCCCCCACCCCACAACGCCAGCAATTGAAAACAGCTGGGCCTCTAGGAGCCAAGGTCGGGATTTGAGAAAAAGCCACAAGCTGAAAACCACATCGGAGTTGGGGAGAGATGGAATCAGGCGAGTGTGTGAGTGAGGCTCCAAAACCTGTGAGAATCTGGCCTCTCTCCACCCACCTCGCCCAGGCTGCTCCCCCCACCCCAGGGCATCTGGCAGAGACACCCAAGGCCCCAGCTGCCCCAGTGTTGCCAGCTGAATGTCTGCCGCGGCAAGATGCAGTGATTCCTGGGAGAGGACCAGATGCAGAGGCCGGAGCCTCGGGCCCTAGTTCCAGTTGCATAGCCCTCAGCAGCGCGGCCATAGGCAAACTTTCTGACCCCCAGGAATAAAATAGAAATAGATCGAGGGGATGATGACCCCCTCCACTTTGCAGGCTTGTCACAAAGGACTTGCTGTATGAAGCGGCATTTTGTAAGCTGTGTCATTTGGCACAGTTGTGAGGTGGTGGTGCTGTGGAACAAAGTCTCATGGTCGTATCGGCAGCGTCACACTGGCAGGATGGGGCGACGTGACACCCAAACAATGGCTCTAAAGGCAGGAAAGGCCACCAGGCCCCTAGATGTCTTGACTCCATCACCGTTTCACAACCAGTGTGTCCAGGCTCCTGCTTGTGCAGTGATGGTCTTTATGGAGTGTGTAAGCCTGTGAACTGTGACTCTGATTCCCAGCACCTTATCAATGCTACACAGGAGGACTGCGTTAGTCCCACATCTTATCGGTACCAACAAATTAGAATTGCCTAATTTGCATATCCATACCAAGCCTGCAGCCAGCCCAGCCGGGTGGGTAGTGCAGGGTGCCCTAATCACAACTAAGATCAATGGTTTAGGCTTAGCTAATTTACATGCAGCCAATCATAGCCAAGGAATGAACAGCAAAGCTGCTAGGGGAACCAATTGTGTGAAGGGAATTCTCCACCACAGAGTATAAGCCCCTGAACTTCCTCAGCTGGGTGGTGCTCACTCCCACCTCAGGAGAGATGCCACAGGGGCTTCGGACTTGCTCTGACAAGGATCGGTGCTGGATCCCATCCACAGTGACAGCCTCAGTGGCCCAGGACAAGAGGAAGGGAGTGGGTGTACCATCGTTCTGTTTGGGATCTCTCAGAAGCAAGCCTGAGACCAAGATTCAAGGGCAGGAAGCACCAGCAGGGGCATGCTGATATGCGGGAAGACAGTTAATAAAGGATGCAGGAGCCAGCCAGGCACCTCTGTGGGGAACCATAATGGGCTGAATTGTGCCCTTCTACAAACTCATAGATTGAAGTCCTAACCCCTAGGACCTCCGAACGTGACCGCATCTGGAGATAGGATCTTTAACGAGGTGATTAAAGTAACATGAGGTCATTATGATGAGCCCTGATCCAATCTGACCGGTATCCATAGGACAGACACATACACAGAGGGATGATTGTGTGAAGATAGGAAGTGAGGAAGCTGGGGAATCCATCCACTAACTTGCACCAGTCATTCACTGGGGGCTGTTTGCGGGGGGCACTGATTTGCAGCCCTAGTCTGTCTGGGGGCAGGCAGAGCAGCATTGGTCACCAGTTGAAGCCCCCAGGGGAAGAAACTCAGGTATTACCATTTGAAAGTCGGGCCTGGATGCCCAAAATGGTAAGACCGAGGGGACTTATGGGTGGCAAAAGTGATGGTGGCTCCTGAGATGTATAATAGGCTATCTTATCTTATTAGGCACCTGCCTAATAAGCAGTAAGCTTGTTGTTGTCCAGTTGCTCAGTCATGTCCGACTCTTTGTGACCCTATGGACTGCAGCACACTAGGCCTCCCTGTCCTTCATCATCTCCCGGAGCTTCCTCAAACTCATGTCCATTCGGTGATGCCATCCAAGCATCTCATTCTCTGTCATCCCCTTCTCCTGCCTTCAATCTTTTCCAGCATCAGGGTCTTTTCCAGTGAGTCAGCTCTTCCCATCAGGTGGCCAAAGTACTGGAACTTCAGCTTCATCATCAGTCCTTCCAATGAATATTTAGGGTTGATTTCCTTTAGGATGGACGGTTTGATCTCTTTGAAATCCAAGGGAATATGGCACTAAGCTGCTATGGTCTTTAATCTGTGCCCCAAAGGACTATATGTGTATGTGGTGTGTCTGTTCATTGGAAACTTTAGCTAGAATATATACTTTTATATTGGATTATCCATGTAATATTGCATGACCCTGTAATACAGTGCAAAGGTGACCTCTGGTTAGTTTTCATGCCAGAGCCCGTGGGCTGAACGGACATGGACACAACTCACTGTGGTCTTGAATTCCTGCAACTTTGGTGTCCTCCCTTGTGAGACTGAGAGCACATCAGTGCCTCTTGCTAATTTTAGACTCGTACACTTGGCTCTGGTAGGATGAGGATGCTTTGAGTCAGGCTTCTTGGTTTCAAGCCACTGCAACTGATGTTACCCAAGTTCAGTAGGAAAGGGATTTCTGGAAGGTGTGGGGTGGTCCACCGACTTGAGAGAAAGCAATAAGACTCATAGCCGAGAGCGCTCTAGTAGGTGTGGGGAATGACCAGCACCTGCCCCAACCCTCACCAGCCTCTGGAGGGCACTGTCACTGCTGGCCCTTTGAGGTTGCTACTGTGGGGTCATTGTCCCTGCCTCTCTACGACATTCCCTGGAGATTCAGTTGGGGCTCTCTGGGTCGCCCTGTCAGAGTGGCCTGTCCACGTGGTCTTTCCAACATGGCAGCTTAGAACAATGGGATTTCTTACACATCAGCCCAGGGCTTCCAAGAAAGAACACCAGACAGAAGCTGTATCATTGATTATGATCTATTGTTGTAAATCAGAATGCATCACTTCTACCACATTCTATCCATCCCATGTAAATCTGAAAAGCCAGTCTATATTGACTTTTCTAACCCTCAGGGAAGGGGTTAGACTCCTCCATCCTTTGATGAGAGGACTGTGAAAGAATTCACGGACGTGCTTTAAAACCGCCACAGTAGGCTAGGAGATGGCAAACAGCCACTTGGCTTGACAGTTTGATTGGACCAACACATTTTTCCTTCTTGATTTTCTAATTTGGCTGCTTGTTTCCCATGATGCAGATAGGCCTGGCTCAAACTCCAGGCCACATGTTAGTAACTAACATGTTTGCACCCTGTTGGTTGGACCGACAGACTCCAGTTCATCCAGCTTCATCATTATGCCAGGAGAGCTCATTCCAACTGAAATTTGACTATTGGTTTTTAATTTTGGTGCCATTTTTCATGCTGATGGCTCTTCTGGCTGACAGTGAATTACCCTGGGTGCAAATTAAATACAATAGAATTGCTAATAAGGCCATTAGAATACGCTGACAGGAGGAAATCTACAAGTTGTCAGACCTGGGTGGGCTCTCCACTTGCCTTTGGGACAGAATTCACTTGACTTCAAACGGACCTGTGCCTGGGATGGGTTCAAATATTGGAAACAGACACCTGCAGTCACCCGGAGGGACTGAGCGAGTGACTGCAAGGCCCTCGAGCCTACACTGGTTCTGCTGTTTCTCTTTGCAGGAAAAATCTTGTCCTGTGAGTACACGTGTCCCTAGGGATCTCTGTCTAATGTTCCATACACTCTTCTCATGCAGGGAAGTGTGGAGATTTAATTCTCCACCTCCAGGCCCACAAGGAAGGCACCAAATATCTGGAACAATGAACAATGTTTCCAGATTTCTAAATTTAGACGGAAGGTGGGAACACACCAGCAGTTTTCCTCTTGTGTCTAATTCTGAGCAAAGATAGAGTCTTTATCTGTTAGAGACTTTGTCGTTGCATGGTCAGTTCCAGTTCCAGTTTTTTTTTTTAATCCCTACAAAAACTGACTGAGAGCTATAGATTCAGGAGCTGGACTCTAAGGATGGGCTCGCTGCTGAAGAGTGGTTCTGTAATACATCAGGAGGTGTTAGACCTTCAGAGAAGATAGGAGGTGGTCTTGAAGGGTGAAGCTGTAAACCCGGAGGCTGTGCAGTGCTATTGTTTGGGGAGGGGCATTGATAAGAGGAGGACCCCACTGCATCAGTAACGGCTAACAATTATTGAACCCTGCCTGCTGTATCTAGCCACTTGAAACACATTTCATCATCACATCAGCCCTCTTCNATACAAATTTTGAATCATACACATGAAACTAATATAATGTTATATGTCAATTATACTTCTATTAAAAATTTGAAAAAATATGACACAGGGAAATCCGGTTGGAAAGACTGCATTTAACCTGCTAGCAATCTGTTAATGTTTTGTATGCTTTGAGAAATAAGTTGTGGCGAATCTTCCCATTGAAAATGGGTTTAAATCAAGACTTTGGGGCCCTCTGTCTGACTTTGGGTCTGGAATGTTCTCATGGTAATAATGCAGACCTGGTACTTGCATCTCAATTACTCACCCACAGTTTATGCTTGTGATCTCACTGTGGTAGAATTTATACAGATCTTCCTGTTATATCCTGCTGCTGCTAAGTAGCTGGTTGCCAGTAAAAAGTCCTTCCAGGTATAGTAGAAAGTTTAGAAGCATCAAATGATTAAAACTCTGGATGGGAGCCTATGACTGGTAGAGATGCCACTTGAGGGCTCCTCACCCTATCTGCCATAAAGTCCTGTGCATTCTTCATCTCTCTTGATTCTATTGCCTTCTCTTTCTCCATGGCCCTTTATGTTTTCAGTCTTTGTAATTTCTCTCCTGGACTCCCCATCCTCAGTCCCATCCCCTCAAATCTACTCTCTGCTCAGCAGCCACAGTGATTTCTCTAGAAAGTATATCAGATACATGACATACCTGTGTTGAAAGCCTAGTAAGTCTCCCCAGATTCTTCCATAAGAAGTACGAATCCTCATTCAGGTTCTGCGTGATCTAGCGCCAGTTTCTCTCCCTACCTCATCCCTCTATTCTTCTTTCACATGCTGGCTATGCTCCAGCTACACTGCATGACTTGAAAACTCCTCAAGCAGCCCATTTTGCTTGTGAAAGCCTGTGAAATCCAGGAAGATTCCACATAATCTGTGAAAGCCTCAGGGGCTCTTCCCCAGCTCCTTCTTCTAGGCCAACCCTTGGCTGCCTTTTAAGATTCCATTTATGTGTTAGGTTACCTCCTTAAGGAGGCCTCTCAGATCAGGGACTTCTTTGTGTTCCAAGCACGCCTCTGTCATTGCGCGTGTCAGGCTGATGGTCACCCTTCCCCTCAATACTGGAAAGCGCTTGATGTGAGGGGAGCACCTACAGCCAGTGGGCCTTCCCTGCCCCGTATCCTCTCAGCAATTACCATTCCTGTGCCCAGCAGCAGAGAGCAGGCTGAAAGTGCCAGGGACTGACAATGGCTCCTGAGCACAGCTCTCAACCAATGAGTGATAGGAGCTTGTATATAAATACCCCAATTCTATTGTCCCTTGGGTGGGATAATGCTGAGGCATGTGGTCTACACCATCTTCCCAAGTTTCCCCTGTGGGCATGAGTTCCTGTTGCCCACACTGGTAGCCAGTAAAGCCTACCCTTCATTGACTGACTTCCTTTCCCTGTCTCTCCTTTGCAATTCCCCAAACCTCCCAAGTAGACTTTTTAGCTAGCACTTACCTCTTATCTCAGGACCTGCTTCTGGGGGAATCCAAACCATGGTGGTCCCTTGTCTCATTTGTCTGTGTCTCTTTCCATAGCACCTAGTTTAATCACTTGCATAGAGTAGGTCCTTGATAATAACTTGTCGACTGGTTGGCTGTCTGTCTGAATGAATAACAGAATTAAGTAATGGTTGGGAGGACCACTTTTCTGGTATCATCCCCAATTCTGCTTGTGGTAGGCACAGAGATATGTGCCCTGATCTGAACCTTTAAGGAAGTTCTTAGGATTTCCCAGGTGGTGCAGTGGATAAGAATCCATCTGCCAATGCTGGGGACATGGGTTCAATCCTTGGTCCAGGAAGATTCCACATGCCATGGAATCTACTGAGCCCATGTGCTGCGACTACGGAAGCCTGCACACCCTAGAGCCTTTGCTCCTCAGGAGAAGTCACTGCCACGAGAAGCTGGTATACCACAATGAAGGCTAGCCCCCACTCGCAGCAACTGGAGAAAGCCCATGCAAACAACGAAGACCCAGCATAGCCAAAAATAAGTAAGTTTTAAAAAAGGAAGTTCTTATTGCCCATCCCTGGGTATGCGATGAGCAGACAGCGCCCAGCTGTCTCAGTACAGACAGCCACCTCGCTCCAGGTCACACCCTTCCCAGGCAGCCCGTGCTTGGTGACTGAGTATAAAAAGATGCCTTAGTAGAAACTATAAAAAGGATATGATGATATGGCAATTTTTATCTCTGGCAGGAAAACTCCAGTGGGGGGTCCTTGTTCTGAGGCTTTGTGGGGCCCCTGCCATAGCGGAGCTTCCCCTTCTACCCTATCCTGCCTCCCCCTGTGTCTTTTCACAAGACGTCATCCCTAATAAACATCATGCCCTTCAAAGCCATCTCATCACCTTCTTCTGGAGAGTCTAAACTGCGATGCTTCTCTCCCATCCATTCTGTGGCTTGGTCACCCTGATGCCCTTGCTATTGCCTCTAGAGACTATGCTTTTCTGATCCCACTCTACAGTTCACATTAATATCCACACCTTCCGCCCAGTAATAATACCTAGGTAGTGCTTTGCAGACTACAAAGTATCTCCCCAGGTGATATCACATTCAATCCTCACAGTTGTTGTTCAGTTGCTCAGTTGTGTCCAACTCTTTGCCACCGCATGGACTGCAGCACGCCAGGTTTCCCTGTCCTTCACTATCTCCTGGAGTTTGCTCAAATTCATGTCCATTGAATCGATAAGGCCATCCAACCATTTCACCCTCTGTCACCCACTTCTCCTCCTGCCTTCAATCTTTCCCAGCTTCAGGGTCTTTCCCAATGAATCACCTCTTTGCATCAGGTGGCCAATGTATTGGAACTTCAACATCAGTTCTTCCAATGAATATTCAGGGTTGATTTCCTTTAGGATGGACTGATTTGCTCTCCTTGCAGTCCAAGGGACCCTCAAGAGTCTTCTCCAACACCACTGTTTGCAAGCATCAATTCTTTGGTGCTCAGCCTTCTTTATGGTCCAACTCTCACATCCATACATGACTACTGGAAAAACCATAGCTTTGACTATATGGACCTTTGCTGGCAAAGTGATGTCTCTGCTTTTTAATATGCTGTCTAGGTCTGTCATAGCTTTTTCCCCAAGGAGCAAGTGTCTTTTAATTTCATGGCTGCAGCGCAGTAGAAAGGTGGAGTAGGTGTTTTTATTCCCATTTTGCAGATGGGGACCCTAAAGTTTAAAAAAAAAAACACAAAAATTTGCCCAGGACCACACAGCTTTGCAATGGAAACTGGAAAAGAAAGTGAAAGTCACTCAGTCGTATTCGACTCTGCGACTCCAGGGACTGTAGCCTGCCAGGCTGCTCTGTCTATGGGATTTCCCATGCAAGAATACTGGAGTGGATTGCTATTTCTTTCTCCAGGGGATCTTCTCAACTCAGGGATCAAACACATGTCTCCTGTGTCGGCAGGCGATTCTTTACTGTCTGAGCCATCCAGGGAAGCCACCGGGGAAATTGGAAGTGAGAAGCTGTTGGCAAGCACGGGGATGTCAGCAAACGACGTCCCTCTGGGTGGCTTGCGGGGATACTGGCTGTGCAATATCTGCTCCAGGAAATATCTGGTATTTGGGTCCAGATGCTGACTATCCCCATTGACTCTTTCCTGGGAACAGTTATGGCCCTCAGTACCTGAAGCTGAATTAATGTGTGAGATTTGCTCTGGGGTCACCTGTGCAGGTGAAATAGCTGAGGGGGAAAGACTGAGACAGATCGAAGGGTGAAGGCTCGGGAGGGGGTGGTTGCCAGTGGACAGCCCCCGGTGCTTGCACAGGCTGGGTGAGGGAGGAAGCTCTATGGGGAGGAGGGACTCTATCAGGATTCCACCTGGGGGCCGCCCCCACACCTTCTGCTGAGGGCTGCCTGGTGAAAGGGGCCCGTCGACAGGAGAGACAGGAGAAAGGGGTGTCAGGGTGAGAGATTTCCATCTGGAATTTGAGAGTCCCTCCCTCAGTTGATACAAGTCTACAACACTCTGCCCAGGAGCTTTAGAAGAGCGGCTACTGAATACATGAATTGAAAACAAAGGCTGTTTATGTCTTATCAGCTAGTGCTCCCCGCAGGCGCTGAATGGACACCTAGGGAGGGAAACTAACTCAGATGAATGGGCAGCTTAGGCTGGGGGAAGAAAGCAGGGGGCCATTTCAGATAAAGTCCTGTGGCTTCATTCAGCCTGACCCTGGGGGTCCAGGGTGGCTCCAGAGTATGAGGTACGCCTTAGGGGGGGGTCCCACCCATGCTGAGGGAGCTGGGCTATCATACTCCCCCACCCATCAGTCCTTGGCAGGGCTGCCCTGCCCTTGGAAGAGAGACACTTGTAGCCAGAATAAAGCTGCTCCAGGAGCACAGGGCTGTAGAGAACAGACAGGTGCTAGTTATTTGTAACAAAAGCTCACTGAAGCCAGTGGGTGACCCCAAACAGTACAAATATCCAGGGGAAGCCAGGAGGACACTGACATTGGCAAAAATGATTCTTTGCTCTTGTTGTGAGCTCCATGGGGCAATTTCATATCCCCAGCCATCTTAGGCACAGTATACAGCCCACCTAAATCACTCTTGCCGAGGGATGGAAGATAGAATGCCCACCCATGCAGGGGACCAAGATGAACCATGACTCTCTGGGAACAAGACAGAAGTCAAGGCATGGGCTAGGGTCTTAGCTGGCTTTGCAATGATCGTTTTAAACCGGGGGCCAGTTGGGCAGCCTCTCAGCCACCAGCTCATTCCTTTGAATGAGTGATGCCTTCAAGGAGTCAATTTTGTGTGTGTGGATGGGGTGGAGGGTCCGGGAGCAAAGATGTCTCTTAGCTTCCCCTCAAAGAGCCCAGATGGTTCTGAGCTTAGAGAAGAGTGAGATCAGAGAGAAGCAGACTTCTAGATTAGGTGAGAAGTCTCCTGTGCAGAGCTCAATCAACTGAAAATAGCCGGAAAGAGGACTCTGGTGGGTCTGCTTACCCCTGCTGTCGCCCTGGCTTGCACACTTCTTATTCCTTTAAGCTTTTGGTATTTTATTCTTTCTAAGTCTGATTGTTACTCTACTTCACAAGCAGGTGGGCTCAAGGGACTAATGGTAATTAAAATCACTGGAGAGTGGTCTAAAAAAACCTAGAACGTCATTATTAATTTACAGTGAGAAATTCCAATGATTTACTCATTTATTTATTCCATGAATATCTGAGTGCTGATCTAAACCAGTTTGATCATGCATAACCCTAAAGTTCTTTCCGGAAGGTAACATAGCCTTCAGGCCAGAGACAAAAATCACACTGGTTATTTTAACAGACAGAATTTAATATAGAGAACTGTTAGCTAGTGATGGAGATACCTTGTTTTATTGTGCTTCACTTTATTTTTTTTTTTTTAACAAATTGAAGGTTTGTGGCAACCCTTGAGTTGATCAAGTTATTGGCTCCATTTTTCCAGCAGCATTTGCTAACTTCTTGTCTCTGCCTTTTGATAATTCTTGCAATATTTTAATTTTTCCCACTACTACTGTATTTGTTGTGATATTTTGTTGTTGTGTTTTTGGTTTGTTTTGGTTTATTTGTTTTTTGGCTGCACTGTATGGCATGTGGGATCTTATTTCCCCAATTGGGGATTGAACCCATGCCCCCTGCATTGGGAGCACAGAGTCTTTACCACTTGACCGCCAGGGAAGTCCCCTGTTATGGTGATTGGTGAATAGAGATCTTTGTTACTGCTACCACTTGTTGAAGGTTCACATGATGGTTAGCATTTCTGAGCACTCAAGTTCTTTTTAATCAAGGTATACACATTAGTTTTTTAGACATGATGCTGTTGCACATTTAATAGACTGAAGTATCATGTAATTTAACTTTGATATGCACTGGGAAGCCAGAAACTTCATGTGACTCATTTTATTGCCATAGTCACTTTGTTGTGTGCCCTGGAACTGAACCTGCAATATCTCTAAGATCTGCCGGTATCAGGAATTATTAACTAGTCACCAAAGAACCAAAAAAGCAAACAGGATGCTCTAAGGCATCATGGAGGTTGTAATTTCAGGCAGTAACTTCCACTCCTGGGGGATCAAAGGAACAAGTTGGAATGATTAAAACCTGGAAGCTTGGAGTGGGGATCACATGGGGCTGAAATTCAGATGCTTGAGGAAAGGGCACCTGCTGGCTGGCTGGTACTGGTGTCTGAGCTCAGAGAAGGTGCCCCTCAAGGGAGGGACCCTGACCCCTGAGGAAGCCAGCTGATTTTGATGTCTCTGAACTCAGAAAAGCAATCTGATGGAGCTGGAATCAGCATCATAAAGAAGAGTATGTTTGAAGGTGAGGCACAATATCTTAACAACTGACCCATCTCCAAAAAGTTTGAGGTTGAGTGAGAGTGAGCTAAGCAAACCCCTTTGCCAAAACCCCACTACCAGTTCACACAAAAGCAGGTCTCTGACCAAATATCCACAGAGACATTCATTAAACATACATTCATTAGTAACCAGGTACAAAAAAAGTCCTAGCAACTTATTTTCTAGGCTTGAGGAGTCCCTGCACCCAACCAACTCTTTTCATGAAAGGTCCACTCAAGACAGATACAATTTTCCAGAAGCATCAGGGAACCAGCAATCCTCCCAAATTAAAGGCTGGATGAATCTGCAGATGCCATCTCTAAGGTGCAGCCTACAGGCCTTACTAGGTTCTGAGAACCTCTTCATGTAAAGGTGGAGAGTGTCTCAAACATATGTAAGCAAATCAATAGATCCTGAATCTCTTTAATTTCACCAATAGGAGCCTATTTCTAACATGTGTCATGCTAATTAACAAGGCACCAGTTTCATCAATGAAAACTACTTCTGACTTTCACTTTGCTAATTAGCAAAGCCTCAGGTATTGATGAAGCTCTTGTGATCTTGCATTTGGATGTGGCCTTTCTGATACAGAGCTAGCTGACTAACTAGAGAGGGGATTTTTCAATGAGGGCCAATGACTACCTCCAGAATTGAAGTTTCAGCTGACACAGACATAATGTCACACTATTTATTTCAAAAATAAAATGCACACATTGTAAGAATGTTTGTACCAAGTGCCTCCGGGATTTGGCTGTAGATCAGACTCTGTTCCTACTCTGAAGGACCTCCTGGCCTGGAGACAAATGATAAATAGGAGACTGCAGGATGTATGAAGTGCGTGGGTGGGATGGTGGTCAGCCAGCATGGTCTGGGTGCTTTTGTGAAAACATGAGCGGTTGTTCCACTCAGCTGTCAGCAAACTCCCTGTGTAGGCTGAGTTACCAGATAAAATACAGGATTGTTGCTGTTGTTCAGTTGCTAAGTTGTGTCCTACTCTTTGGGAGCCCATGGACTGTAGCATGCCAGGCTCCTCTCTTCTCCACTGTCTCCTGGAGTTTGCTCTAACTCATGTCCATTGAGTCAGTGATGCCATCCAACCATCTCATCCTCTGCTGGCTGCTCCCCTTTTGCTTTCAGTCTTTCCCAGCATCAGGTCTTTTCCAATGAGTCTGCACTTTGCATCAGATGGCCAAAGTATTGGAGCTTCAGCTTCAGTCCTTCCAATGAATAGTCAGTGCTGATTTCCTTTAGGATTGACTGGTTTGATCTCTTTGCAGTCCAAGGGACTCTCAAGAGTCTTCTCCAACACTGCAGTTCAAAGCATCAATTCTTTGGTGTTCAGCCTTCTTTATGGTCCAACTCTCACATCCATATATGACTACTGGAAAAAAACCATAGCTTTGACTGTATGGACCTTTGTCAGCAAAGTGATATCTCTGGTTTTTATTTATTTATTTTTTCTCTGGTTTTTAATACACTGTCTAGATTTGTCATTTCTTTCCTTCCAAGGAGCAAGCATCTTTTAATTTCAAGGATGCAGTCACCATACGTAGTGATTTTGGAGCCCAAGAAAAGAAAATCTGTCACTACTTCCACTTTTCCCCCTTCTATTTGCCATGATGTATTTAGGATGTCCAGTTCGATTTGCATTTCAGATCAATAACAAATAATCGTTTTAGTGTAAGTACTTGTATTTTATTTGCTAAATCTTGTGAACCAACGTCTAGGCAAAAACAGAAGGAAAGCCAAATGGGCAGGATTTGGTTTGGTGGGTATAGATCAGTCAAGACAGGAGGGTAAGATAGTTCTAGGCTCTGTGCTGGACACATCCATTGCCTTCTGCCTCCCCAGACAAACCCAAGTGTTTTGAAGATCAGGGGGTCCCCTCCCCTGAGCAAAGCTGATCCCAAGCCACGTGTGGCCTCTCTGAGCTCTCCTTTTATAAATGTTGCAGAGTAAACCCCTTCTGCCAGCACATTCTTTCCTTAACAGACCCTAAGTAGCTGATTATGTTTGTTTTCATAATGACAATACCGTTTTGCTTTCCTCTTCTAAATAGTTCCCCTGGATGGGATGTGTTTGCTCACAGCCTTCATTTTCTTTTTCCGCTGATGGCTGATCTTATTTTCCATTTACCCAGGTCTACTCAGCTGGGGCCTCTTCTCACCTCTGACTTCTAGTCCTGTGCCCTTTCTGCTGTTTGTTGGCCATCTGTGTCCTGGAAATCATGATTCTCATCATAGAGAGGTAGTTGTTAGGTAAAGTGAAGGTCTCTAGGCTTAGAGTCAGTATGAGACTGTACAACTCAGATTGAGACTTGAATTCACAGGCTAGGACTCAAACCCAGCCACAAACCCAGTTTTGGGACTCGGACCCATGATCTCTTCATTGAAATCGAACACCTGGTCTCAGGACTTAATGAAGTTCAGGTTCTTTATATCTCATTGCAGAAGTCAGTGAGAGACAAAGTGATAGGTAACAAGGGGATTTATTGAGAAAGATACACATTCCGTAGACAGAAAGCAATCTGTCTCAAGGCCAGAGTGGCCTTGAGGTATGGAGTGGTTACTTTGTAATTTCATAGGGTAGTAAGTGGGAGGGGATGGAGCAGAGATTTGGAATTGGACCACAGACTACTTTTGGCCTTTTATGGTTGGCCTTGGAACTGTCATGGCATCTGGGGATGTGTTATTTAGCATCTGGTAATACATTACAATGAGTGTATAATGAGATTCAAGGTCTACTGGAAGTTGATTCTTCTGCCATCTTGGGCCTAATCAGTTTTAACCAGTTACGTCATAGCTTCAAAAGCCATGTCATTCTTTTAAAAGTTGTGCCCTGCCCTCTTGCCTCCTGTTTCAAGAGGGGCTTGTGCTGTGTGCTTAGTTATTCAGTTGTGCCTGACTCTTTGCAATCCCATGGACTGTAGCCTGCCAGGCTCCTCTGTCCACGGGGATTCTCCAGGCAAGAATACTGGAGTGGGTTGCCATGCCCTCCTCCAGAGGATCTTCCCAAACCAGAGATCGAACCCAAGTCTCTTGCACTGCAGGTAGATTCTTTACCTTCTGAGCCACCAGGGAAGCCCCTCTGGAGGGCTTGGACCCTGTTTAGAAATGGAGCCATCAGAGGCGGGATCAGCAACATGGGGAGAGCTTTGAGGCTTAGGGTGTACATATGTTCTGTGACTCATGCAGGTTGACGTATTAGAACCTCTTGATAAACCTGAACTCTGGGCATACAGAGGGACCCAGGGATAGGCCTTTTCAGTGATGTCCCAGCTCCAGGCGATGCAGCAATGAAAGGAGCAGCCTTTGGGTCAAAGGCTAGAGATGCTGCTGGTGGGATATCNGAGGATCTTCCCAAACCAGAGATCGAACCCAAGTCTCTTGCACTGCAGGTAGATTCTTTACCTTCTGAGCCACCAGGGAAGCCCCTCTGGAGGGCTTGGACCCTGTTTAGAAATGGAGCCATCAGAGGCGGGATCAGCAACATGGGGAGAGCTTTGAGGCTTAGGGTGTACATATGTTCTGTGACTCATGCAGGTTGACGTATTAGAACCTCTTGATAAACCTGAACTCTGGGCATACAGAGGGACCCAGGGATAGGCCTTTTCAGTGATGTCCCAGCTCCAGGCGATGCAGCAATGAAAGGAGCAGCCTTTGGGTCAAAGGCTAGAGATGCTGCTGGTGGGATATCAGGGCAGGGTTGGAGGCTTTCATCTCACCTTTGCAAAACCAGCTCCATTATTTTAGTCCTGTAGCTTAGCCATACCTGTGCCATCTGGAAGATGGGGGGCAGGTTCATGATGTACCTGAGGATCATGATGTTTCAAATCTACCAGGTCGGGGCCAGGAAGTGATGGCAGGGCCGAGGGGCAGGGGTTAAACGAGTGCAGACTATGGCCAGCCAGCTGGGAACTCAGAACAGAACTTTTCTTTACTAGCTGTGTTCTAGGGTGACTAGACAATCTCTCTGATCAGCAGTTTTCCCAAATCAAAATGAGAATTACACTATGCACCTTTTGGGCTTTTAAAATTTTTTTTAATTTTATTTTTTTTTACTTTACAATACTATATTGGTTTTGCCATACATTAACATGAATCCACCACAGGTGTACATGAGTTCCCAACCCTGAACCCCCCTCCCACCACCCTCCCCATATCATCTCTCTGGGTCATCCCAATGCACCAGCCCCAAGGATCCTATA
>SJYW01018970.1:29605-84033 GCA_006410735.1 Raphicerus campestris | reverse complement strand
TCAAGCTGGATTTAGAAAAGGCAGAGGAATCAGAGATCAAATTGACAACATCCACTGGATCATCAAAAAAGCAACAGAGTTTCAGAAAAACATCTATTTCTGCTTTATTGACTATGCGAAAGCTTTTGACTGTGTGGATTACAATAAACTGGAAAATTCTAAAAGACATGGAACACCAGACCACCTGACCTACCTCTTGAGAAATCTGTATGCAGGTCAGGAATCAATAGTAGAACTGGACATGGAACAACAGACTGGTTCCAAATAGGGAAAGGAGTATGTCAAGGCTGTATATTGTCACCGTACTTATTTAACTTATATGCAGAGTACATCATGAGAAACGCTGGGCTGGAGGAAGCACGAGCTGGAATCAGGATTGCTGGGAGAAATATCAATAACCTCAGATATGCAGATGACACTACCGTAATGGCAGAAAGTGAAGAAGAACTAAAGAGCCTTNTATGCAGAGTACATCATGAGAAACGCTGGGCTGGAGGAAGCACGAGCTGGAATCAGGATTGCTGGGAGAAATATCAATAACCTCAGATATGCAGATGACACTACCGTAATGGCAGAAAGTGAAGAAGAACTAAAGAGCCTTTTGATGAAAGTGAAAGTGGAGAGTGAAAAAGTTGGCTTCAAGCTCAACACTCAGAAAACTAAGATCATGGCATCTGGTCCCATCACTTCATGGCATATAGATGGGGAAACAATGGAAACAGTGGCTGAGTTTATTTTGGGGGGCTCCAAAATCACTGCAGATGGTGACTGCAGCCATGAAATTAGAAGACGCTTACTCTTTGGAAAGAAAGTTATAACCAACCTAGAAAGCATACTAAAAAGCAGAGCCGTTACTTTGCCAACAAAGGTCTGTCTAGTCAAGGCTATGGTTTTTCCAGGAGTCATGTATGGATGTGAGAGTTGGACTGTAAAGAGAGCTGAGCATCAAAGAATTGATGCTTTTGAAGTGTGTTTTTGGAGAAGATTCTTTAGAGTCCCTTGGACTGCAAGGAGGATCCAACCAGTCCATCCTAAAGGAGATTTGTCCTGAGTATTCATTGGAGGGATGGATCTTGAAGCTGAAACTCCAATATTTTGGCCACCTGATGCAAAGAACTGACTCATTTGAAAAGACCTTGATGCTGGGAACGATTGAGGGCAGAAGGAGAAGGGGACGACAGAGAATGAGATGGTTGGATGGCATCACCAACTCAATGGGCATGAGTTTGAGTGAACCCCAGGAGTTGATGATGGACAGGGAAGTGCTGCAGTCCATGGGGCTGCAAAGAGTCGGACACACGATTGAGCGACTGAACTGATATACCAGGAGGGGAACTGAGGGGTCTTTCTCTATGTGTTTACCTAATTTGTGTCAAAGCTGCTAGATTCCATTCCAGAATGGCTACACCAGTCTATACTCCTGCCCCACAGTTCCTCAACACTTGGCATCCTTCATCTAGTTTTTGCAATCTAATGTACAAACAGTAATATCTAATTTTTAAAAATTTGCATCTCCCTGATTGCAAATGATTTGAGCATCTCTCCAAGTGAGTTCCTCTTCTCTACACCGCCTGTAGATATTTTTTTGCCCAGTTTTTGATCAGGGTGCTGTTTTTCTTCCTGTTAATTCATGGGTATTTCTTGTTGACCTCTGAATCTCTTGTTACTTTTAAGGACTGCCAACATTTTCTTCCTTTTTTTTTTTTTTGCCATCTATTCATTTGTGCTCTCTTTCAATAAACCAAAAGTATTGATTTTGAAGCAATCACATTTCTTCTTTCATGTTAAGGTTTGTGCCTTTGAAGCTTTATTTAAGAAGTCTTTCCCTGCCCGTAGATCATAAATATATTCTTCTACATTTTCATGGATTAACTTTACGGTTCTAACTTTCACATTTTGGTTCTACATAGGAAAAAAATTCTCAACTTTCTACCAGTGTCAGGATAAAACCCAGTTCTTCCCAACTGTATCTTTATTATCAATCTGCTTTACTTCTCACTCAAAACATCCCCATGGGGTCACAGAGTTGGACATGACTGAGTGACTTCACTTTTTTTTTTTTTTTTTTTACTCCTTCCTATACTTACTTGACACCTGAGTAACTTCTACCTTGCTTTCGATGTTCTCAGGTAATCATTGTCACTATTTACCCTTCCAACGTTTATTTCTGAATGTATAAGCTAATACAAATACAGTCTTTTAAAAAAATTCAACTTATTTAAACTAAAAGCAAAAGCAAAACCAAGATATACATTTCTTATAAATAATAGTATCAAAGGTTTTTAATCCAAAGCATTGGGATCCAGTTTTAATTTTTCCCATTTTGTGTGGACTGGTTTTAAAGTCTTGATTGAATTTGTTACAATACTGCTTCTGTTTTATATATATATATATATATTTTTTGGCTGTGCCACGAAATTTGAGGTTCTTAGTTCCCCAACCAGGGATCAAACTTGCAACTCCCTGCATTGGAAAGCTTAGTCTTAACCACTGGACTGCCAGGGAAGTCCCTTAATTTTTCCCATTTGGCATGCCAATCTCTTTTTTCTCACCTCCATACCGATGCAAACCTTGGCTCTGACATGAGTAGTTTGAAAACAGAAATCTCTTATTTAGAATTTGTTTGAACTTTTTCTTAGAGTGTGGATTACATATATAAAAGTTCTCAAATCATAAATGATTTGGTGGATTTCCAGCTGAAAATGCCATGAAACAGACCCTCTGCCTGCACTCCAGAAGCCCTCCAATTGCGACTTGTCATAGATTAGTTTTGCTTTTGTTTTTCTGTTGTTATTTTGCTTCATGCAAATGGAATCATGCTGTATGTTCTCACTTGTGTCTAGCATTTTTCACTCAATATTATGTTTATAAAGTTCATCCATACTGTTGTATCTAATTGCAGTTTGTTCATTCTTATTTCTGTATAAGTATTCCATTATATAATTATTCATTTCACTGTTAATGGGAATTTGGGAAGTTTCCGGTTTGGGACCGTAAAGAATAGTGCTGCTATGAAAATTCTTGTACACACCTTTTGTTGAACTTTTGTTTACATTTCTACTGGGTCATAGGCTCTACATATGTTCAGTTTTAATATTTTTTGCCAAACGGTTTTTCAGAGTTGTTGTACTGATTTACACTCTTGACAGAATGGTTTGAGAGTTCTGGATGTTCCACATCTTTGTTAATACTTGGTATTTTCCATCTTCTTTTCATTTTAGCCATTCTGGCAAGAATATAATTGTATCTCATTATAGTTTTAATTGGCATTTTCCTAATTCCTAATTAAGTTGAATGCCTTTTAGATATTAATTGCCACTTGAATATATTCTTCTTTGAAGTATCTGCTGAAGACTTTTGTCCATTTCTCTTTTTCTTATTAATTTGCGAATATTCTTTCTATAACCTAGATATGAATCTTCTGATGTATGTACTGACAATATCTTCTTTCAGTCTGTAGATTCCCTTTTAATTATTTTAATTTCAAATACTCCAATAGTCCTTTTTGTGCCCTGTTAACGACATCTTTGGCCACACTGAGCCTTGAAGATTTTTTCTCTAAAAGCTTTATTATTTTATCTTTCATATTTAGATTTGCAATTCTTCTGAAATTAATCTATAGGTATGGTATGAGATAGGGATCCAGATTCTTTTCTTTTCCCCATTAGGTATAAAATTAACCCAGTACCACTTATTTAAAAAGTTATCATTTTCTTCCCCACTGCACATGAGTCACACTGTCATAAATCCAATGATCTAAATGTATGTCTGCTTCTATTCTTTTCCATTGATCAGCTTATCCTCATTCTAGTACCTCAATGGATTCCATAGAGAGCACTTATATACTCTTGATTAACTTAATTCTTAGACACTCTATAGTTTTATAGCTATTATAAATGATCTTTTGTTTTTATTACATTTACTAGTTACTTCTAGAAGTTGATTTTCTAGCTGGAAACCTTTATGTATGTCTTCTATTAGAGTTAAGAGTTTGTTGATTGAATTTTTATTTCTAGATAGATGATCATATCACCTGCAAATAATAGTCTAATATTTTTTCTTCCAAAAATAATACTTCTGTGATGCTTAATTTTGTGTGTCAACTTGGCTAGACTATGGTGCCCAGCTTTTTGGTCAAACACCAATCAAGATATTACTGTGAAAGGATTTTTTTAGACATGCTTAACACTGAAATCTATAGACTTTGAATAAAGCAGGATGGTATGGATGGGCTGTATCTAATCACTTGAAGGCCTTAAGAGAAAAAAGACTGACGTTCCTAAGGAAGGGAGAATTCTGCATCTAACGTGTCTTTGGAATTGAGCTACAACACTTCCTTGGATCTTTATTCTGCCAGCCTACCTAGCATATTTCAGATTTTCTAGCCCCCATAATTGCATGAACCAATTTCTTAAGATAAATCTCTATCCCTTTCTATCATCTATCTAAGGCACTTAGACATATAATCTCTTATTAATTTTTATTTTCTAACATTAGCCAAGGCTTTCACATTATGTTAAACAGTAGCAGTGATAAGAACACCTTTGTTTTATTCACAGCCTTAAAATGAATCTGTCTAAAGTTTGCCCACTGAGTGCACTTACTGTAGGTTTTGATATATAATCTTTATCAAAGTTTCTTTGTATTCCTAGTTTGCTAGGCTTACTGATATTGAACCTTAGTTGAATTTCTGGGATAAAACTTTTATTATGATGAATTAAAAAAAAATCTCTTGATTTCAGTTAGCTTTTGTTCAGGATTTCTACATCTGTGTTCATATATGAAAAATCCCTATAAGTATCTTTTAAAAATTTTGTCACTTACTAGTTTTGAAATTAAGATTATACTGGCCTCATAATATAAGTTGGACAACTTTCACTCTTTTTCTCATTCCCTGAAACAATTTCTATAAAATAGGAATTGTGTTTCTTAAGAATTTCAAAGAACTCACCTATAAAACCATCGGGGCCTGAAGTTTGGGGGAGGGGATTATTTGACTTCCATTTCAATCACTTCATCTTCTTCTTGATTAAATTTTGACATTTTATATATTTCTAGAACTTTATTTCATTTTTATTTTCAATATTAGTAGTACAGAGTTAATCATACTGCTTTTCTCTTTTTTAATCGTCACTTTTGTGTTTGTAGTTATTTCTTCCATATCTTTCTGTATTTTATTTATTCACATTTTCTTTCTTTTATTCTTGATAATGCTTGCCAGAGTTTTTTTTTTAGTATCTTTTTATAGAACCAGCTCTTGACTTTTAAAATAATGCCTATGGTTTTTGCTACTGTTCTCTATTTCATAGAGTTCTGCCAGGATGGAGCCAAATATCTGTAGTTGTTTTCAATAAGAGCTGAACACACAAGAAGAAGGTCAACTGCAGTTTCAGTGTATCAATAATTGGTAACTATAGCTGTCACAATTTAGTCTCACCAAAGCTGCAATTATTCTATAAGGATGGTCAAAATTTTACCTTGGCCACAGTACATACATCAGGGAACCCTTCACAGGAAACAAGAGACTAGAGTCTAATATCGGAAAACCAGCAAAATTGATGACACATGCCTGGACTTCCTAGGACTTGTGGTCTATTCAGCAAATGTACCTTGAGAAGGCCATGAAATCTTGGCCAAGAATTTTGCAGGACCAATTCAGAGACAGAACTACTTGATCGTGATAGGCGTCTTTGCAGAATCGTTTGATATGCTCATTGTTCCAGCTCAGACCCATGCTCTCACATGCTCATATCTTCAACAGGCAATTTAATAGCATGGACATCGTAAGTCACTTATCTCTGGTAATGGTCTGCTTTTGCTTCAGTTGAATATAGAGTATTTATGGACAGGAACTTTATCCAACTGTGGCCATCCTCCCTGCTACCCCCAGATAAGTGGGCAAATGATAAAGCTGGTACAGCGTGCTAAGGATGCTCTGAAGTAGATTACTGTAAAGATGAGCCGTAAGACATCCCAGGTTTCTCTGCACCATATGTCACACAGTATTCAAACTTTCCAGCCAGTCCTGCTGAATTGGGGCTATGGGACAATCCTATCAGAGTGATCTCAGCTATCTCCACACAGATAAATAAGTATGATGTCTGAATGCCATTTTGTCTGTAACTACATTTCACTTATTTTACCCTATGAGTTAGTCTTTGCAAACTCGTCTTTGCAGGAGTCAGCCAAAGGTGGGGTCTGCTGTTAGAATAATTAATGACAGGACCCTCAAAGTGCAGTTAGGTCAATGTGGAATTGTCCAGTTGATCAGTGGTAAAATCTCCCTCTCAGTTATTACTTGAGAAAGACAGACGAATAGAATGTCTCCTTCAGAGTCACTGGTGCTGATTTTTCAGACACTCATGAGGATTCCTCAAAGCTGTAAGGATGGAAGAAATAACTGTTCAGTCACTGCAACTATATCCAGTATTTTACTTGGGTAGTTCCCCAAAGTACTACTGCAGAACAGTTTGTCACAGCCCTGATTTCCTGGGAAGTCACACCAAGACAGATATTTGCAAGCAGGAAGTTTATTGAGCAGTGCTCTCAGGATCTCCACCTAAGGGGCATGAAGGATGCAGAACTGGGCAGAGGAAATTTAACTGTGATGAGGTTGCAACCAAGGCCCAGCAGACCCCATGGGGAGCTCTGCAGCTGCGATGGTCCTTCAGAGTTATCTCAAATTGAGATGAGGGGGCCAGGCCTTTGTATTTCCACATTGACCAGTCATTGGATGTGGACTTGCCCCTGGGAAGGGAACAAGAGGTAGGCATCTTCAGCTGAAGGCACTCCCCAGGGAGGAAAAGCTTATGGCTGTTACCTGCCAACACTCCCAGCAGCAGAGGAAATGGGTTTTTCAGTCCCAAAGTGGGACATTTAAGCAGTGTTGCCCAGCATCCTCTACAGTCCACCCCTCCCGCCATTCAGAGAACCAGGCTGGGGAGCAGCTCCTCCAAGATTCAGGTGGGCTTCAGTTCCTGGAAAAACTTACCAGAAGAAGGTTAGTGAGATGAACTGCAGACCCTGGCCTCCAGGTCACAACAGATATTCACTGTCTCCTTTCTCCACTATCTATTCTAGATTCCATGTTTCGAGAACAATTCTGTCAGTGTAGGTGACTTATCTGGTAATATAATGCAGTCTCTTATCCATGAGGAGTCTGGGCCCTGGTCACTCTGCCCTTTTTAGGCCAGGGTTGTGACATTTGTCCATATCTTATCAACATTGGCCAAGGAAGTGCCAAGAAGTGCCCAAGGTTACCATCTGAATGCCAAATATAATCCTCCCTATCTCCATTGTGTAACTCAGCCCTACCTCCTTTTGAAGATCAAGGCCAATTAAACCTACCAGGCAAGTGACTCTTTGTCACCTGTTATCTTAGATGGCTCTAATTTTTTATTCCTTAGTTCCTCTATTACTGCTTTTTCTCACAGCAAATGGAAATTTTCTAGTATACCACTTAAATTTCCTGGTCATTACTTATATGTTTTTGTTATTTCTTAGCAGTTGCCCCAGGGATTACAATTAACATGTTAAATTCTAATAATCGGTATAGATTAATGCCAGTTTAATTTCAGTAGTATACAAAACCTTTTCTCCTATAGAATTCTGTTCCCCCTTATATTGTTATTGTCACAAACTACATAGTTATATGGTACATGCCTATCAATACAGATTTCTAATTATGTTATACAGATGTCTTTAAAATCAGATAGGAAAAAGAGGAGTTACAAATAGAAAATACATAGATAAACAACAAGGTCCTATTGTATAGCACAGGGAACTATATTCAATGTCTTGTAAGAAACTATAATGGGAAAGAATATGAAAAACTTTCAGTATTGTGCCGTTCAACTCCAGATTTTTTATTTGCTTCTCTTTTATAATTTCTCTCTCTCTTAGGGACTATTTTCATTATTACTGTTTTCTGTCTATGGGTTATACGTTCTTGTTTCTTTGCATGCCTCAAATACTTTTGTTGAAAACTGGACATATTGAATATTATAATGTGGCAACTTGGGAAATTAGACTTTCATCCCAGGATATTTTTGTTGCTGCTTGCTGCAGTAATAGTTGGTATGTGTTTGTGTTTCACAGGCTTTTTTGAACTAAGTTTTTAAAGACTGTATTCTCTGTGCGGCCAATGAAGTCTCTGTCTCATTAGCTTAGTTGTCAACTAGAATTGGAGAAAAAATTTTTTTAATTCCTAGAATCAAGAAACAGACAAAAGGAAAAAAGCTCTATGCCTATGTTGGAGTACACCTTCAGTGCTCAGCCAGGTAGATTGCAACTCTGCCTTAGTTTTCACTTCCTGCTTGTGCAGAGCCTGAAGGTCAGCCAGAGATCAGAACTTAGAGCCTTTACAGGTCTTTCCTGAGCACCCACACAGCCCTGGGCAGGCATGTGCCCTTCTATAATCCTAGGAATACATCAGAGTCTTTCAAAGCCCTGACCCCAAAGCACCTCATTACCCAGCTTTTTCCTCCCAAGCTTTTAGAAAGTCTACGGTTTGTTTGCCCCCAGCTGTTTTCTATTGCCCCAGACAACAGTGACTAACATGTGCTGGGCTGTGCTAAGTCGCTTCAGTCGTGTCCTTCAGATTCTTTGTGACGCTATGGACCACAGCGCACCAGGCTCCTCTGTCCACAAGATTCTTCAGGCAAGTATACCGGAGTGTTTTGCCACGTCCTTCTCCAAGTGACTAACATAGCTGCCTATAAATATTTTCAAGAAATGCCTCTGGTAGTCATCTCAGAAGGAGAGTTCTGAGTTAGATGAGATAAAGGCCAACCCTTTGAGTTGGTTCTCCAGGAAGCCATCAGACAGGTCAAAAGAAGCACCATTCTTTGTGAGTGAGGTTCCTTCTCGCTCTAGTACCAGTATGAATATTGGGAATGTGGGCTGTTATCATCAAGGACACCATGATGGGAGTAGGTGATAGGAGCAGAGTTAGTTAAAAAGTCACAAAGTACATTGTTCTTATTGAGACTCAACCTGCTTTTCTTGATTAAACATTCCCCTGGTTGCTGCAACGTTTAGGTTACTTTCCAGAGTTCTGCAAAAGTTGATTATGATAGTTTTTGCCAGTTATTTTCATTACCTTGATGTAAGGATGAACTTTTTGGCTTTTGCTATTTTGCCATTTTTTGCTAGCATTAGCCTTTATTTTAAAAATATTTATTATTTATTTGGGTGTGCTGGGTCTTAGTTGCAGCACGTGAGATCTTCAGTCTTCATTGCAGCATGTGAGATCTGTAGCTGTAGCATGTGGGATCTAGTTCCCTGACCAAGGATCAAACCCAGACCGCCTGCATTGGGAGCGCAGAGTCTTAGCCACTGGACCACCAAGGAAGTCCCTAGCGTTAGCTTCTAACACGGAGAAGTGGGTCATATTCTGAAGGCTCAGAGAGTTTAGGGGTATATGGCAAGTTAAAAAAATTTTTTATTGCACTGATCCGAATGTCCCTGTTTTATATCTCAAGGTCCCACTCTCCCAGTCAGGGCCATGATCTTGGTATAGCACACCTGCTGGAGTTGAGCATTTTACTTTCTCTAGAGCTCTGCTACTCTTATAATTAAGTCCTGGACCTGACTCTCAGCTTTTTCTACCTGGTGGCTGCAGGAGATGAGTTTCTTTCAGTGTAGTTGGGATGGGACACTGATAGAAGGGAATTTACTGGCCTGGTGCAATGTCTCAGGCATTTAAGAGATACAAGGAAAATAATAATTATAAAGACTATGGAATTGGAAGAATGTTTCTGAGAGCTGTTGATTCATTGAAGGAAAACAATGAAAAGTTGTGGATGACAAATCACAAATTAAAAGCAAAAAGTAAAAGCCGTGGAGCCTCCATAATGATGCTAATAAATACAATAATACTAAACCCACTAATTATTTCAAAGAAGCCACAAAAGGAGAGAAAAGAAAACACAGAAGTTGTAGGACAAATAGAATGTCTTCAGCAGACTTAAAATTAAATATGTCATTAATTGTAATACTTGTAGAGCAATAAGATAAATATATATTCACTAAAGGAAAGCAGACATGACTATATTCTCAAAGAAATAAGTTTTATGGAAAGTATTACTACATTCTGGCAAAGATTGAGGGCAGGAGGAGAAGAGGGCGACAGAGAGGATGAGATGGTTCAGTGGCATCATCAACTCAATGAACATGAGTTTGAACAAACTCCGGGAGATGGTGAAGGACAGGGAAGCCTGGCATGCTNCATAACAAACACACTCTTCCAACAACACAAGAGAAGACTCTACACATGGACATTACCAGATGGTCAACACTGAAATCAGATTGATTATATTCTTTGCAGCCAAAGATGGAGAAGCTCTATACAGTCAACAAAAACAAGACCAGGAGCTGACTGTGGCTCAGATCATGAGCTCCTTATTATATAGCACATATTCTTTATCCTTTCATCTGTCAATGGACATTTAGTTTGCTTCCATGTCTTGGCTATAGTAAATAGTGCTACTATGAACATTGATGTGCATGTATCTTTTTGCATTAGGGTTTTCTCTGTCTATATGCCCAGGAATGGGATTGATGGATCATATGATAGCTCAGATTGTTCTCCATAGTGGCTGCACCAACTTATATTCCCACCAACAATGTAGGAGGGCTCCCTTTTCTCCCTCCCAAATGTAGGTGGGCCTCATCCAATCAGTTGAAGGCCTGAATAGAACAAAAGACTGTCCTCTCCTAAGCAAGAGAGAATTCTCCCAGAAGATGGCCTTTGTACTTCATTCACACCATCAGTTCTTTGTGGGTCTCTGGCCTGCTGGCTCACCTTGTATGTAGATTTTGGACTTACCAGCCCCTATAATCTCATGATCTTGTAAGCCAATTTCTTATGCTCAGTCTCTGTATCTACCTATATACCCATGCACACGAACACACACACACACACACACACACACACACACACACACACACACACACACATATATATTTACACCATATATCATATTGATTCTGTTTTCTCTGGAAGAAGCCTGATAATACCTGCTTCCTCCCAGAGCCTAGGTTTGCTCCAGTATCCATGCCCCAGGGTAGGACAGAGGCTTTGTGCCCATAAAGCGGGAGGTTACTTAAAACCTTGCCCCAAGTCACAATTTTTCTGTGGCCTTGGAATTGGAGCAGCGCTCATCAAACTGAGCAGCTAGTCATCCTCTCTGAGCTCTCCCTCTCCATCACTTGCCAGCTTGCCCTTAGGCTTCAGAGCCTTCTGTTCTGCCCACCCTGCTGGACCCAGATGTCAGCATGAAGCATAGCTCTTCCCCATGCCTTGGGAGCCCAGCTCCTTCCTTTGTGCCAGGGAGCATTTGAATTTATGGGAAGGCACTCTCTTTGGACATCTGGGGCCCAGTCACCCTCAGTTTTAATCTGCTTTAACCAAATACCATAGTCTGGGTAGCTTAACAGAAACTTATTTCTTATAGCTCTTGAGAAGGCTGAGATCAGGGTGCCAGCCTGGTTGGATTCCTAGTTCGGGCTCTCTTCCTGGCTTGTGAATGGCTGTTTTCTCTCTGTGTCCTTGCAAGGAGAGGTGGAGAGCTAGAGGAAGGAAGCTCCCTGGTGTCTCTTCTTATAAGGGCACCTTTCCTATTGAACCAGGCCCCCACCCTCATCATCTCATTTAACCTTAATGACTTCCTTATAGACCCTTTCTTCAAATACAGTCACACTGGGGGTTAGGGCTTCAGTATGTGGGTTTGGGAGGGATGTGATTCAGCCCATAGCCCTTGGAGATGGGTTCCTTCACTCGAAAGCTTCTATATGAGTAAGATCCCAGGGCTCTCATGTGGAGAAATAGGAAGTGCCTTGAAAGGCAGTCTGGGTATTTAATAACACTTGTAAAGCTTTAGTAAGCCCAGTCTGTCTCAGGTCCCACCCAGGGTTGCCCTGATGCCTGGTGGATGCTGTGAGGGCCCACATGCAGGACTGGGGTTGGGGTCCAGCTTAGGTCAGGGGTGGTTTTGTCAAGGGACTCAATGTTCATATTGAATCAAGGGGGAGTAAAACTGCGTGTGTGTGTGTGTGTGTGAGAGAGAGGGAGAGTGAAAGTGAGAGTATTTGTGGTGGAGAAAGGTAAGCTACCTGTACACAAACTTTTTAAAAAGTGTTTTATGATGGATCTTTGCCCATGGGGAATTTTTCTTCCTAAGCTTTTCTGCTTGCTGGCTAAAACTTCTGGGTAGAGTTGCCAGAGAAAATACAGATGCCCAGTTAAATGAGAACTTCAGATAAACAACAAATAATATTTTCAGTCTAAGTATGGCCTGGCCATGCACTATTGGTGGGCATACTTCCACCAAAAAATTCTTCATTCTTTCCCTGGAATTCCAATGGAACTGGGTGCCCTGTATTTTTATTTGCTAAATCTGGCAGCCCTACTTATGAAGGCTGGGTAGGCCACATGCAGAAATGCAAATTGGGGAGTATTAATAGATCACTGGGCCAGCACTGTGACTTCCGCATCTAGGCAAGCAAGCCCTGGATTGTGGGAGGGGGTAGTTGCTGTCTGCAGAAACCCCGGGAGGGAAGCTGGCATAACTCAGCCCCACCTCCACTGCTGGTTGCTGCTGCCCCCCACCCGCACCCTGCCGTCTCACTCATTTCTGGACCTTCACTGCACAGCTGGGCCTTTAGGAAGAGCTAGCCCTACCTGGTCTCTAGCTGACTGATGGCCTAAGACAGGCTGTTTGGACACCCCTTTTTAGCATGGGGCTTGTAGACACCCTGGGTTGTGTGGTGTCAAAGATGAAGGTTTTGGGGGGAGGTCTCAACTCATACTACCTTTTAGGTAGACCCGTAATGAGGATAAGTCTGAAGGTAAGTCCCCCTTGGACCAAAGGGCATAGGATGTGGCCTCCGTGGGTCAGCAGATTACAAGAGAAAGCACATGCTCAACCTTTTGCTGAGCTGGGATATCCACTTTGCTTTCTCCTAATCTCAGCCTCCCCCTTTGGGGAAGAGATTATGCAAATATATCCCTTGTACGACAGTTGTAAGACTTCAGGTAGAAATAATACATAAAAAGAGATTGGCATAATTTCTAGCCAATGGAGCCAAGAGAAGGTGAGTTGGGACCTCAGTGGTTCCAGGTACTAATAAGGTACTTGTCTAAGTCAGCTTGGTCTGACTTCTTTTAACTCTGTCTCCTCACCCCAGATAGTGTCATTTCTCTCTTCTTCAAAGTCCCAAGTTTCTTGAGAGAGGAGTCTACACCTTCTTACTTCCACTAGCTTACCACAACTGGCATTGCCACTTTGCCAACAGAAGGTTGCTAATGACCTTCTGATGATCATGGCCAATGGCTTCCACACCATCCTCTGTCTCTCAGAATAGATGGTTCTTATAGACACTCATTGCTTACTCATCTAGCTTCCATTCACCCTTCATAAGAGCACCTGGATTGTCCTTCCCAGACCCATTTTCCTCTGTTGTCTAGCAACTGTGTAATTTGGGAGGAAATTACCCCTCCAGGGATGGATCCAATTGGCCTAAGTCAATCAACCTGATCTTCTCCCTTTTACCACCATGATTGCTTCAAGAGTGGGCATGGAAAGATGAAAAGAAAAAGAACAAGGTCCTTGGTGATATCATTAAAGTGCTGGATTAAACTCATCCTGAAGCTTATGCTAGTCATGCACTTTCCAGTGTGTGAGCCAATAATTCTCTTCAAGGCTTACATTAACATGAGTTGTCTTTTCTGTTACGTAAAGGGTCTTCACTGACACACATCTCCATAGCACTGAATGTTGTTGACTATCTTCTGCTTGAGTAATGGAAAACCCAAATCATTGTGGCTTAAATGTATTAGAAGTTTTGTTCATTTTTCTCTTGAATGATAAGAGTTCTTCAGGGAATTTGTTGCTACCATTTATTGTCATTTCAGCATCTCAGAAATGATCTTCCTGACCCAGGAATTGAACCTGAGTCTCCTGCACTGCAGGCAGATTCTTTACTATCTGAGCCAGAGTCAAGTCTCATAACAGCATCTCAAAGATGAGCTAGATCCTGGGAATTAACTCCTCAAAGATGAGTTAGAGCAATTCTCTCAACTTTCCTCTCAGGAGGCCAAGATGGTTTCTGCAGGTGCAGCCATCACGTCTGTAGTCAAGACACAAGAAAGAGAGCAGGAGAGGTACCTTCACCAATTGGTTTCTGTTAATGACTCATTGGCCAGAGCCACATCATATGGCTGCCACTAGCTGCAAGGGAGTCTGGGAAAACATGGTTTTAGCTTTCTGGACCCTGGGGTAGAGGCAGGTTGGCTAGAGAAGAGAGTCAGAGTGAAGTCAGAATGAGCCACTTAGAGGGTCCACCTCAAGGCTCCAGGGCTCCTTCACAGAGCCTCACTGTCGGACTCCTGGGCATCTTCTCTGGATCTCTGCTGTCCTGGGCAGGGTTATCAGCTGCTGGAAGACTCCAGATGTCTATCCCCAGGCCCACTCTCTCTCCCATTGGCTCAGTCATCTGTGTATGCCATCCACCTAATGTCCCACAAAGAGCTCCTGGCTCTTTATACCACCTCCCTCAAGTCGCTATTAAGCCCAAAGTCAACATCACCTTCTCAACTCTCATCAGACTTGCCCAGAGTTAGTGGCCCTTACTCAATATCCAGGACCTGAGAATTGTGCTGGTACTTGTGGAAGGAAGGAGAGCTACCTTCTAGAGCCTCCCTGTTGGAGGAGAGGCAAGTGGGGGAGGACTGGTGTATCTGAAGGGAGAGAGCTTTGGAAGAAAGACTGCACTATCACCGTGAACCTCATTTCTGGTTTTGACTAAAATTCCCAGGTGGCGCTAGTAGTAAAAAAAAAAACCCTGCCCGCCAATCAGGAGACAGAAGAGATGTGCATTCCATTCCTGGGTCAGGAAGATCCCCTGGAGGAGGACATGGCAACCCACTCCAGTATTCTTGTCTGGAGAATCCCATGGACAGAGGAGCCTGGCAGGCTACAGTCCATGGGGTCACAGAGTTGGACATGACTGAAGTGACTTTGCACACACAAAATTATGTAAGCCTGCAGTGTGATATATGTGTGTGTGTGTGTGTGTGTGTGTGTGTGTGTGTGTGTGTGTGTGTGTGTGTGTGTGTGTGTATGTATGTATATATATAGTAAATCTACCTGCCTTCTGGGCTTCAAGACCATGTAATGATCCCAGGAATGGGTCTCTGATTTCTCAAGGCCTACCCAGACCTCAGATGGTCCCCAACCTCCAGAGGGTGTGAGGGTAGCCTGCAGTGTATCCCTTACCTTCCTCGACCTTGCTTGAAAAGGAACAGAAAGTAAGCACCCAGATGTGTTGAAAGAAAGGGGAGGGGGGAGGGGGAGAGAGGCAGGCATATGCCCGGGAGTGTGAGCAGCCCGGGACTCACAGGGCTGGCTGTCTTCATCTGTAATCTCAGGTCACCTCCCTCTGTGGGCCTCAATTTCCTCTTCAGCAAAGAAGGCCTGGATCAGATCACTCCCCAGGCCTCTTCTAACTCTGACATTCTGTGATTTTCTAATTTCCTTCAGACTCCGGGGGCCCACAGACCCCATGCTAACGTGGATGAATAAAACATGGGCATATCCTAAAGCTCTAAATATCACAAGTATTTGCTTTGGATTTGTTCTCACTTAACTGCGCGGTAAGCAGCATCCAGCTGGGGCCCCATAGCCTCCTGTCTGGATTGTTCGAGGGTGGCCGGGCTCCCTGAGGAGGCTGATGGCGCGTGGCAGAGGCCCTCCCTCTGGGGACCCTTGCCCACTCTGACTCTGGCCTCTATCCCAAACCCTCCTCATGCAGCCCCCTAACCACTGGCGCTCTAGACCCTGATCTACCGCCTTGGGGACATTTCCCTTGGATGCCTGCACTGGCAGCTTCATACATTACCTGTCCGCCGTCCACACGCTGCAGAGAGACCCTTCAGTGACCCTCTGGAGGCCGTGTATCCTATGTCTCTTCTGTGGGAACTCAACAGAGATAATTGTGTTTCTTATTTTTAAGTGAAAATTATTTTATAGAGCAGTTTTAGGGTTATAGAAAAATTACACAGCAAATATAAAGAGTTCCCATGTCCTCCTTTCCCTTCTCCCATAGTTTCTGCTGTCATTAATACCTTGCATTAGTTGTGGTATGTTTACTACATCTGATAAGCCAATAGTGGCCCATTATTATTTACAGAAGTCCATGATTTACATTAGGGTTCACTCTTGGTCTTTTACATGCTGTGGGTTGTGCCAAATGCATAATGTCATGTATCCACCTTGACAGTATCATATGGAATAATTTCGCCACCCTGAACACCAGCTGTGCTCCATCTATTCATCCCTTCCTACTTCCCTCCCCCATGACTCCTGGCAACCACTGATTTTTTTTTTTTTACTTTTTTTAAGAAATTGAACTATAGTTGATTTCCAATGTTGTGTTAGTTTCAGATGTACAACAGAGTGATTCAGTTATACATATGCATATATATTCCTTCATACATATATGTATATATGCACATATATGATGAGGGCATGGCAACCCACTCCAGTATTCTTGCCTGGGAAATCCCATACATAGAGGAGCCTGGTGGGCTACAGTCCATGGGGTCAAAAACAGCTGGACGTGACTGAGTGACTAAGCAAAACACATACACATATAGATTCTTTTTCATATTCTTTTCCACTATAGATTATTCTAAGATATTAAACATAGTTCCCTGTGGTATACAGTAAGGTCCTTGTTGTTTATTTTATATATAATGGTGTCTGTCTGTAAATCCCAAACTCCTAATTTACATCCCAGGAATGGGCCTCTGATTTCTCAAGGCCTAGCTAGACCTCAGATGGTCCCTAACCTCCAGAGGTTGAGAGGGTAGCCTCCAATGTATCCCTTACTTTCTTCGACCTTGCTTGAGAAGTACACAAAATTAATCCTTAATCTTGAGCATCCAAGGATTTTGGCACCTAAGGAAGATCCTGGAACCAATCCCCTGCTGATACCAAGGTACAGCTGTATAATATGAGCCATAAATCTGAGTGTTTGTAAGTCTTAAAACTTAATCCTAAATTTTGGATTAACAGACAGAGAGCGACTAACACTTTCCTTTTGGTGACTATAAGTCTGTTTTCTATGTCTGTGGGTGTTTCTGTTTTATAAATAAGTTCATTTGTATCATTTTTTTAAGATTCCACATGTGAGTGATATCACATATTATTTGTCTTTGTCTGACTTAACTTCATTTAGTATGATAATCTCTAGGCCCATCCATGTTGCTGGAAATAGCATTATTTCATTCTTTTTTTAATGGCTGAGTAATATTCCACATTGGGCTTCCCTGGTGGTTCAGATGGTAAAGAATCCGCCTGCAGTGCAGGAGACCCAGGTTCAGGATGATTCCCTGGAGAAGGGAATGGCTACCTACTCTAGTATACTTGCCTGGAGAATCCCATGGACAGAGGAGCCTGATGGGCTACAGTCCAAGGGGTTGCAAAGAGCTGGACATGACTGAGTGACTAAGAAATATCCCATATTACTCCATGTGGGGTGTGTGTGTGTGTATACATACATACATACACAGAACATCTTCTTTATCCATTCATTTGTTTGTGGGCACTTGGGTTTTTTTCCATGTCTTGGGTGTTATAAATAGTGCTGCTATGAGTATTGGGGTGCATGTATGTTTTCAAATAGACATTGTGTCTTTTCTGGACATATGCCCAGGAGTGGGATTCCAGGCTCATACGGTAGCTCTATTTTTAATTTTTAAAGGACCCTCCATACTGTTCTCCATAGTGGCTGCACCAATTTACTTATATTCCTACCAACAGATCTTTTTACTCTATAATTTTCTCTTTCCCAGAATGTCATATAGTTGAAATCATATAGCATATAACCTTTTTAGACTGAGTTCTTTCACTCCTAGCAGTGTGCATTTAAGTTTCCTTCATGTTTTTTTATGACTTGATAGCTCATTTCTTTTTAGCAATGAATAATATTTCATTGTATAGATGGACCACTCAATAGATATAATTTTTGATTGATCAGTTGGTGGAAAAGACCACAAATACAAGAAGAACAGCAATCCTCTCAACACAAAGTCTGTAAGAAAGCTAGATTTCAGGATGGTTCTGCGTAATGTACAGTGTGGCCAACAAAGAAAATTCAACAACCTGAGAGTTGAATTTAGAGTATTAGCTATGAGACAAATTATGTTTATTACAGAAAATTCTCTCTTAAGTAATTGTGTTTGTAACAGGATTCAGGTGGGACTTCCCTGGCTGTCTAGCGGTTAAGAGTTTGCATTTCCACTACAGGGATCATGGGTTCCAGCCCCTAAAATTAATGAATAAAACAGGATTCAATGAATCTTTCTACGACACTTTAGGCATGCATTCACACTAGAAATTATCTACACCATGTTAGATATTGTGCAAACAGGGACACTTTGGAGAGTAAAAGGGAGTGCTATTAATAATTATGCCCAAACAACAGATGGAAGCCAGGACTATCCCAGATAATATATAGTCTTTCTATTTATGACTATTATCTGTCTTCTTAAAATAGCTGAGGGGCCATAGGATATCTTTGTGTTTCTTCAAAAGTATTGGATGGTGTATGAGTTAAGGTTACACCAGTGGTGGTAACACATCAAGGAGCAAACCCCAGTTTATTTTTCACTCACATGAAGTCCAAAACACATATTGTGGACTGGTGGGAATGGGCGGTAGATGGGGGTGGGCTCAGCTCCATGTGGTCATTCAGGGACCCAGCTTGATAGAACCTCTGCCATCTTCCATATGTGCTTTTCAAGTAGGGTGACCAGTCATTGTCTTGGAATGAGGAGTCTCCTGGGGTGAAGATTTTCAGTGGTAAAACTAGGACAGTTTCTGGCAAACCAGGCCAGTTGGTTCTATTTCTAAGGTTGCCCTGAAGATTGACATCTAACTGATCTGGAGGGGAAAAGAGAGAGAATGACTTTTAGGAGCCAGACCACTCATCCCTTTTGCCTTTTTCTGGGCCAAAACAGTCTCATGGCCACACCCAGCTGCAAGGGAGACTGGGAAATGTAGTCTAGCTGTGTGTATAAAAGGAAGGAGAAATTGGTTTGATGATGACCGAACTGTCTCTGCCATGGAAGGGAAGTAAATAATGTCTTATTTTACTACTGGGCCCTCAGACTGAGCTTGACTTGACTTTTCTTTTTCTTTAAGTTGTGGCATGCAAACTTTCAATTGTGGTGTGTGGAATTTAATTCCCTGGCCAGGGATTGAACCCAGACCCCCTGCACTGGGAGCATAGAGTCTTAGCCACTGGACCACCAGGAAAGTCCTGAGATTGAGTTCTTTCCTAACTGGCATATGTCTGGGAGAGTTTACTGCCTCCTGCTCCCACACTCCTATCTCCTTTTAGAAATTTAAGTCACGTAGCACTCAATGGAGTCAACTCTAAGTGTCCACATGGCCTGGTGTCTGCTGATGGGCAGTCTGGAGCACTCTGGGGTTCTGGGAAGGTTGGGGGCACTGATTGTGGAGGTTATACCCTGCAGCCACAGAAACTCATTAGAAGGGAATCAGGTTGCAAAGCAGAGAGGTGCCACATCTGGTTGTGCTGCAAACTGAAAACTCATGCTTTGTGAAGTCACTGTGATACATTATGACACCCACCTTATAGCAATATTATCAGTCTTCAACACGACTGCTTTTTCCAGGCCAAAACCATTAGTAGATTATTGGTGCAGGCTGAGCAATTCCACAGCAATTAGCACCCCTTAACTAAGGTGCTTCCTTGGTGAGGGGCTTCCCTTTTGGCTCAGCTGGTAAAGAATCTGCCTGCAATGTGGGAGACCTGGGTTTGATCCCTGGGTTGGGAAGATCTCTTGGAGAAGGGAATGGCTACCCACTCCAGTATTCTGGCCTGGAGGATTCCATGGACTGTATATCCATGGGGTTGCAAAGAGTTGGATACGACTGAGCAACTTTCACTTTTGCACCCTTAACCTTTACCTCTCCTAGCATCCTTGAGAAATGGGTTAAGGCTGTTAACCCCGGGCTGGGGGAAGCTACTGTGGGCAGAGTGATACTACACGCTTGACTTGGGCAGCCTTGGTCCTGCCCTGGGTGAGGGGGAGTTTGGGCTGGAAGCAGACAAGGAAATGATGCTGATTTCACTCTTTTTCCTCTGAACGCCTTCTGTGGGAGGCAGGGCTGAGAGCTAATGTGAGTGGGCATCAACAAGACCACCCAGGACAACCCCAGCTAGAGGGACCTCGGTTTCTGCAATTCCCATCTTTGCCTATCTTTTCAAAGCCTGGGCTTGCCACCCAGACCTTTCCTTCTGTAACTCTCTTTGAGACACAGACTCGGTTGACCATTGTATTCATTTCCTGTGGCTTCTGTAACAAAAGATCATAAACTTGGTAGCTCACAGCTTTGGAGGCCAGAAGCCTCAAATCAGTATCCCTGGGCCGAAATCAAGGTGTCAGCAGGGCCACTCTCCTTTTGGGGGCTCCAGGGGGAAATCTGTTCCTTGCCTCTTGGCCTGTGCCATCATGGCTCCAATCTCTGCCTCTGTGATCACATAGCCTCCTCTTCTTCTCTGTAATCTCCATCTCCCTTTTGCAAGAGAGCTTTCTGGGTCCATCCAAGTACTCCAAAATAATCTCCCCACCTCAAGATCCTTAGTTTTAAAAACTAGTTAATTAATGGTGGTGCTAGTGGTAAAGAATCCGCCTGCCAACACATGGAGACACAGGAGATGCAGATTCGATCCCTGGGTTGGGAAGATCCCTTGCAGGAAGAAATGGCAACCCACTCATGTATTCTTGCCTGGAGAATCCCATGGACAGAGGAGCCTGGTGGGCTGCAGCCCATAGGGTCATAAAGATTCAGACACAACTGAAGTGACTTAGAAAGCACAATTAATTTTTGACTGTGCTGGATCTTCAATGCTGCCCCCGGGCTTTCTCTAGTTGGAGTGAACGGGGCCTACACTCTAGTTGCGGTGCACAAGCTTCTCACTGTGGCGGCTTCTTTTGTTGTGGAGCACGGGCTCTAGAGCAGAGGCTCAGTAGTTGTGGCACACGGGCTTGGTTGCCGCATGGCATGTGAAATCTTCCCAAACCAGAGATCAAACCCACGTCCCCTGCACTGACAGGCAGATTCTTAGCTACTAAACCACCAGGAAGTCCCAAGATCCTTAGTTTAATCACATCCGCAAAGTCCATTTTTGCCCTGTAAGGTAACATTCCAGAGATAAAGAGGGGCATTATTCAGCTTACCACAGCTGCTATGGCACAAAATACAATTGACCCTTGAACAAGGCAGGGGTTAGAGGCACTGGCCCTCCCTGCAGTTGACTATCCAGGTATAACTATAATCAGGTTTCCATATACGTGGTTCTGCATCCGTGGATTCAACCAACCTTGGATCGTTTGGTGCTGTAATATTTACTATTGAAAACAATCTGTGAATAAGTGGACCTGTGTAATTCAAATATGTGTGACTCAGTGGTCACTGGTATGTCAAACAGTGAGACCCTCTCTGAGTATACACGTGGTGGTGTTGCTGAACACAAGTGCATATGCCCGACTCACAGTGAGGCCAAACAAACCGAAACGTTGGGGTTTGGAGCAGACAAAGGTTTATGGCAGGGGCCAAGCAAGAGGTTTGTGTTCAAGAAAGACACGAACTCTTCAGTGGTTTTCAGGGCAAAGCTGTTATAGGCAGGGTGTGTGGCTTTCTTCTGATTGGTGATGAGGTTACACGGCGGCACTCCAGGAATCTCAGGCAGTAAGAGAAGATGGGAAGAAACCACCTGCTCTATGCCTGATATTCTGTTGCAGGAAGGGGAACTCCTCTCAGGTCCTAAGAGCGAGTTCCTGGCTAACACTCAGAAATGAATTGTCCGAGGAGACACATGTGGTGACAAAGCAAGAGACTTTATTGGGAAGGGGCACCTAGGTGGAAAGCAGGAAGGTAAGCTGAGCGCCGAAGAATTGATGCTTTTGAACTGTGGTGTTGGAGAAGACTGTTGAGAGTCCCTTGGACTGCAGGGAGATCCAACCAGTCCATTCTGAAGGAGATCAGTCCTGGGTGTTCATTGGAAGAACTGATGATGAAGCTGAAACTCCAATACTTTGGCCACCTGATGCGAAGAGCTGACTCATTGGAAAAGACCCTGATGCTGGGAAAGATTGCAGGCAGGAGGAGAAGAGGACGACAGAGGATAAGGTTGGATGGCATCACTGACTTGATGGACATGAGTTTGAGCAAGCCCTGGAAGTTGGTGATGGACAGGGAAGCCTGGCATGCTGTAGTCCATGGGGTCACTAAGAGTCAAACATGACCGAGCGACTGAACTGAAAGGACCCTGGGAGAACAGCTCTGCCACTGTCGCTCGCAGTCTCAGGTTTTATGTGATGATGTTAGGTTTCTGGGCTGTCTCTGGCCAGTTATCTTGCTTGGTATGACTCAGAGTCCTTCCTGGTGGTGTGTCTTTCTCAGCCAAGATGGATTCCAGTGTGAGGGTTTCTGGGAGATGGGAAAGACATAGGGGCTGACATCTCCTCCCTCCTTTCGGCCCCTCCTGAATTCTCCGATTTAGTTTTCAGCAGCAGCACTGAGTTTATCAGGACCTTCTGTTGTGAGACAATGAGACAACTCAGGCAAGTGGTTATTATCGTGCCTGGCCAAGGCGGGTGGTTTTGATCAGCAGCTCCCTAACACCTCTGATCTCATTTAATTCTTCCAGAGCCCTCTAAGTGGGTATTATTAATTCCACTTGGCACTGTAAGACTGAGTGGTTAAGTAACTTACTTAATGCAACACAATGGGTAAAAGATGAAGCTGGACTTGAACAGGGCTGCCTGACTCCAGAGTCCAGGTTTTTCCATGGAAACACAGTTATGTTCTGGAAGGGCTAGACTCAGTTGGAATGCAGATGACTAATCCTGTTGACCTTCTTGCCTGTGTTGGAGAGTCTGGTCTTTCTGCTTGTGTGATAATCTGATTTATAGTAAGAAATGGCTATTTGGTTGTGGCCCCTTTTCTGGCACAGAATTCCTAAAATGCTTGGAATTTCCTAAGTGCTCGGAGCCATAAAGATGTCTTTTGTTATGTTAATGAAGTGACTTAGAGAAAGTACCAAGGGATGGAGGCTTGTTGCCAGGAGAACCAACCACAGGATTAGGTTAGAACTTTCTCTCCCACCCCCTGACTTCTGGGGATGGGGGAGGAGCTAGAGATTGAATCAATGCTCATTGGCCAATGATTTAATCATGCNAAAGGACCCTGGGAGAACAGCTCTGCCACTGTCGCTCGCAGTCTCAGGTTTTATGTGATGATGTTAGGTTTCTGGGCTGTCTCTGGCCAGTTATCTTGCTTGGTATGACTCAGAGTCCTTCCTGGTGGTGTGTCTTTCTCAGCCAAGATGGATTCCAGTGTGAGGGTTTCTGGGAGATGGGAAAGACATAGGGGCTGACATCTCCTCCCTCCTTTCGGCCCCTCCTGAATTCTCCGATTTAGTTTTCAGCAGCAGCACTGAGTTTATCAGGACCTTCTGTTGTGAGACAATGAGACAACTCAGGCAAGTGGTTATTATCGTGCCTGGCCAAGGCGGGTGGTTTTGATCAGCAGCTCCCTAACACCTCTGATCTCATTTAATTCTTCCAGAGCCCTCTAAGTGGGTATTATTAATTCCACTTGGCACTGTAAGACTGAGTGGTTAAGTAACTTACTTAATGCAACACAATGGGTAAAAGATGAAGCTGGACTTGAACAGGGCTGCCTGACTCCAGAGTCCAGGTTTTTCCATGGAAACACAGTTATGTTCTGGAAGGGCTAGACTCAGTTGGAATGCAGATGACTAATCCTGTTGACCTTCTTGCCTGTGTTGGAGAGTCTGGTCTTTCTGCTTGTGTGATAATCTGATTTATAGTAAGAAATGGCTATTTGGTTGTGGCCCCTTTTCTGGCACAGAATTCCTAAAATGCTTGGAATTTCCTAAGTGCTCGGAGCCATAAAGATGTCTTTTGTTATGTTAATGAAGTGACTTAGAGAAAGTACCAAGGGATGGAGGCTTGTTGCCAGGAGAACCAACCACAGGATTAGGTTAGAACTTTCTCTCCCACCCCCTGACTTCTGGGGATGGGGGAGGAGCTAGAGATTGAATCAATGCTCATTGGCCAATGATTTAATCATGCCTATGTAATAAAGTCTCCAGAAAAACCATCAAATCAAAAAAAAAAAAAAAAAAAAAGGACAGGGTCTGGGGAGCTTCCAGTTTGCTCTACATGTGGAGATGTGGGGACAGTGGTGAGCCCAGAGAAGGCATTGAAGCCCCGCTCCCTTTCCCCACACCTTACTCTGTGCATCTCTTCCCTCTGGCTCTTCCTAACTTATATCCTTTTATAATAACTGACCTAGTAAGTAAAATGTTTCTCTGAGTCCTGTGAGGCGCTGTAGCAAATTAATCAAACCCAAGGAGGGAGTCGTTGGAATCTCCAGAGTCAGAGGTTCAGAACCACAGGTGACAACCTGGACGTGTGACTGTGTCTGAAGTTAGGGTTGGGGGAGGCAGTCTTGTAGGACTGAGCCCTTAGCATGAGGTTATCTCAGGGTGTTATCTCAAGGTAGATGGTGTCAGAATTGAGCTGAATTGTAGGGACACTCAAGCTGGTGTCCTGAGCCTTGCTTGGATGTGTGAGGAACCCCCTTCCCCCACAAACATGCAGGAAACTGGGTCCAGGAAGCTAAAAGAGCTGGTGTCAGGCAAGTGGAATTGCTAGAGCAGCCCTGGCTCACAGAAACATGTGGTTTGGTAAGAGATGGGCTTAAGGGTGGAGGTTGAAGATCTTTAAAGAGTGGATTCCTGAGTAACTATGTGGTCACCCATGCTTTGGAGCAGCATTTACTAAAGATGAATCCAACTCTGGAGGAGCTGATTTGCTGGATGCATCAAAAAACACAAAGTAATAAGAAAAAAGCCAAACGTCCTCCACGCTTGGTTGTTATCTGTAATAGCTGGCGGGGACATTGATGCTAGACCAGTCAGATTTCAGTGAGTCTGAGCTTGGCTGCTGGCCTCACAGCTGTCCCCCAAGGTAAGAATCAAGGTGAGGGAAAGAGAAGCCCAAGAAACTATTGAAACCAGGGAGTACAATGTGAAGTAACTGTGCACGAGTTTTGGAGGCGCAGCTTTGGTTCGAATGTAGCAGAGCGGAAGAGCACGTTTGAGTTGACGCAGCAGCAGCAGCAGCAGCAGCTCTGTGTGGAGCTCTGGTAGGTGGCTGGAGGCGACCCAGACACGTGGGAGGTTATTCCCCAGGGATGAGCCAGCCTGGTGAATGGAATAAGAGCCACTGTAAGGTCTGCTTATCCTGAGAAGGGGGACGGTCCTTCACCCCGGTGAATGCCAAGCGGAACACACCAGGTAAAGCCGCCGATCAGCTTAGTAAGCAAGCCATCTGGAATGGCTTTATGATGACCAGGCTATTCATGCTGCTGAATATGCCCAGGTCATGGTCAGCGCTATCATTAAGGTGATCTTTTTTATATGGGCCCCCCTCAATCATTTAAGAAAACCAGAAAACAGGAAACCTTATCAAATTTGGTGTTTCAGCTTCACCTCCCTCATAGGTCTTAGAGATGCCAATGGAAATACTGGTTAATTAACAAGAGAATGGGCAGAGGCCAAGGGCAGGGTGAGGTGACTCTTCCCAACAAGGTGGAAGTTTTAAGTGATTATTAAGAATTAAGGTGAATAAAACAAATATTGACAGGGGTGAGACAAAGAGGAAAAGTCCCAGTAGAGTGGAAATCTTCAGAAAGCAATAGTTAGAATCTTTAGATGAGATGAATGAAACCGGACATGTGTGTGTGCGTGTGTGTGTATGTGTGTGTACGTGTGCTCACTCAGTCCTGTCCAACTCTTTGCGACCCCATGGACTGTAGCCTCCTCCATCCATGGGATTTTCCAGACAAGAATATTGGAGTGGGTTTTCTTTTTCTAGTCCAGGGGATTTTCCTGACCCAGGGATCAAACTAGTATCTCTTACATCTCCTGCATTGACAGGCAGATTCTTTACCACTGTGCCACCTGGGAAGCCCCAGACTGAACATTGATAGGGTTAAAACAAAGATTTTAACGAAGCACTGCTTAAAGTTTGGGGGGCTTCCCTGGTGACTCAGTGGTAAAGAATCTGCCTGCCAATGCAGGAGGCTTGGATTTGATCCCTGGGTCAGGAAGATCCCCTCGAGGTGGAAATAGCAATCTACTCCAGTATGCTTGTCTGGAAAATCCCACGAACAGAGGAGCCTAGCAGGCTACAGTCCATGGGGTTGCAAGTCCATCCTACATGCCCTAGTTGAGAAACTTAAAAGCTGGAAGACAGAGATTACGAGAAATCTAATCAGCAATCACTTGCGGCAGCATGTAGGTAGGTTAATCGAGATAAAGATTGACAAAAGGGCCAGGGTCCCTTCTTTCCACCGCTCACTGGGGACCCAAAGCCTTTTGCACAAGAGTCAGTAAAACGGTCAGGGGTGGAGAAGATGTTTCCCGAACTCGTGATACGGGAATCCCATGAACCCGTTGGTGAAGACCTCACTCGGGCTACAGCCAGATATAGAGACTCTAGAGATATAAGGGTGGATCAGATGATGAGAGTTGGAATGTTTAAGCTGGTATTAGGTAAAGAAGTTGTATCGGTGCTACTTAAATGTATTATGGGAATGGCTGTCTGGCTGGGGAACACTTCCCCTACCTAGTGTTGTAAAATCCAGACCTGTGGATGAAATCCTAAGAGAGGCTACAGTTAGGGCTGTAATGGGTGGTAGGACTAAGGTAAAGGTTTGTGGGAGAACCTGATGTGTTGACACAGCCTTTCTGTGAAGCGTGAAGTGGTGGTGTCTCTCTTACCTGACTGTCACAGGGGCGGACATACTATCTGACGGGGGAATGTTTTACCCACTGAGGATTGTAAAACAGAGGACACGTGATTCCACCTCTCAAGCAATATTAATGGGACTTGCTAAATGGGAACCAGTAAGACCACCTAAGCCCATACCGTGGAATAGAAGCTGGAGTACCAGTAGGGACAAAGTCCCTGTGCCACAGCCCAACGTGGGGCTTAGGGCAGAAGCCTGTCAGCACTCCCTATGACAACTAGGACTTGCAACTAGAGAATTCCCATTTGAGGAGCATTTGCTAGCTTGTTATTAGACATTATTTATTTTTAAATAATTTTTAAATTTATATATTTTTTTGACTGTGCTGGGTCTTCATTGCTGCTTGGGCTTTTTTTCTCTAGTTACATTAAGTGAGGGGGCCACGCCTCACTTGCAGTGCGTGGGCCTCCCATTGTGGTGCCATCTCTTGTTGTTGGGCACAGGCTGTAGGGCATGCGGGGCTCAGTAGTTGCACCATGTGGGCTCAGTAGTTGCACCATGTGGGCTCAGTAGTTGCACCATGTGGGCTCAGTAGTTGTGGTTCCTGGGTTCTAGAGCACAGGCTCAACAGTTGTGACACACAGGCATAGTTGCTTTGTGGAATGTGGGATCTTCCCAGATCAGGGATCGAACCCCACGTGTCTGGCATTGGCAGGCAGATTCCTCACCACTGAGCCACCAGGGAAGCCCAGACATTATTCACTGAAGCTACCCCTTCATTATTCATTGAAGGATATAAATGGTCTTGAAATTGAAAATCCCCACAATGTCTTGGATGGTGTCAGAAACACTCTAATGGGGATGGCAGTGCCCAAAAGAGTTCCATAGCAGTGTGTTTCGCTGGGTTATACACGCTCTTGTTACGGGAGAAAGCAAAGAGGAGATACAAGTAGGGAACTGTGCGAGGAGTTGCTGGATTCTGTCATCGCTTGGACAGTTCCTTGTAAATAGGTCTCAACAGACAGAAAGCTGGTTGGTTTGAGGGCAGCATTTCCATGGTAAATGGCCAACATCCTGTTGGGGAGGCCATCACTCAGATCGAAGAAGGTAAAAACAAATTAGCTCAGTGGGCTGAGTTGCATGCTGTTTGCCTAGCAGTGATGAAAGAATTGAACAGTGGTAAAGCCCCTGTGTCTGAGTTTTCACTGACTCATGGACAGTGCCCATTGGCCATATGGTCAGGCAGAGGGCAAGGGAAACCTGGCTTATTAAAGGGATGCCCTTATGGAAGTCACTGTGGGAATTTGAGGGGGGCGTGAAGGTAGGGCGTGTCAATGCTCGTTGGGAGAATCCCATTCCGGCTTTGGGAGGTGACTGGTATCAACAAGCAGATATTCATCCCTGTGCTTGCTGGAGGTGGCCACCTGGGCCCATGAAGCGAGTGGATATGGGGGTGCTGAAGCATTGCAGAGACGGGGCTGATCCGAGGTGGTCCTCTTGTTCCCCTTGAGATTTAAGATGTCAAATAAGAGCTGTCCTGTCAGCGAGACAGACGGGGGTGCGGTGGGCTGTGTGGCAGATTCTGGTAGGAAGACCTTGCCTGTAGCTGCCAAGTGAGGCCAAGGCTGGAGGCTCAGGGCTCCAAATGGATCCTGGGTCCTGACAGGAGCAATGTTGAGCCCAGCCGGGGCTTTACTTGCCCAGTGGTCGATGCCAGTTCTCAGGGTGTTAGGAAAGGACCTGAAAACGGGAGAGCACACCAATTTGAGCATCTGGGCATCATTTCTTTAGACCAAGGAACACACTTCACCAGCTCATAATGTCCAAGGATAGACAGATATCCTCCTCAGAGTGTGATGGAGTCAGTTAGAACAGCAGTTGTCTATAATGGTGGACAGAAGCATGAAGGCTTCCATGCCTTCACGAGTATGTGCTCACATGTACCTTGAACATGAGTGAGGCCAAAGGAGTGTCTCCCACTTGGTAGATCTGTTTTCCTTTCTGGTGGATCTGAGAGGAGTGACTTACATTATTTCCATTTATCTCATTGGCTAGAACCCCATCCTATGACCTCAGTCTCACTTCAAGGGAGTCTGGAAAATTGTGTTTCTGTGACTCTGGAAAGAAAATTGCTACAGGACTTGGAGCAACATATAAGATTATTGCCTGCGGGACTCTCCATTCTTGCTTATCTTTCTCTGCCAAGTGTCTAGTGCTCCCTCGCTTGTCCCCTCTGTCACATGCATCTCCAGATTTCATTTACCCTAAGAAACATGACCAATAGCAGCCTAAGACATGTTGCCTCTCAGAGATAGATGCATGTTAAAACAAATCTGAGCTTTTGGCTAGAGGGTTAACGCTGTGATATGAGAATTTCAGGCATGAGTAGGCCAGTTGGGGAAATAACTGGGATTTTCTGAAACGACAGATCAGGCTTGTCCTGTATACCATCTTTTATACCATTTTGCCACTGCCCAGGGAACATTAGAGTGAGATGTTTTGAAGTCATCAGGCTAAGCAGTTTGAGTGGTCGTGATATTAGATGCAGCCAGACCATTAAAGCATGATTTTCATCTGGCTGTCTAAAGGTATTGATGTGAAGTGGGATGAAATTATTGTCCACTCCAGCTGATTTGGAATCAGCTTTCAAATCATCCATCTGTCTTCCCTCCCTCTCTCTCTCTCCCTCCCTCCTCCAGAATGAAAGAGGCTTAATCCAGAGTGGGTCTGTAATGAGGCCAGAGAGGGAATGGGGGAGTATTTCCCCAAGGTTCTGGGAAGACTGGGGTCTCTGTGTTTCTTATGGTCAGGCTCCAGCTCGTCTTTTCATTGGCTGCAACCATCCCCCAGCACATCTTCCAGCCCTCTGGTGCCTTTACACCGGGGCCACCTAGTTAGGCTGGGACTACATTTCCCAGAATTCCCTTCTTCACACAGTTCCTGGGTTCTACCTTAGGGTTGGCTGCAGGAGAAATTTCTGTGAGATTTGGAAGGCAGAGGGGAAACAGCAGCCACTCTTACACTCTGCAAAGAGTCGGGTGCTGTGGGAGTGCTCCCATGTTGTTGCTGATCAGCTGGCTCACCTTTCTGGCCCCAGGGTGCAGCCAGGCGCTCTGGCTGGATCTTTTCCCTTGCTTTCTCCAGATCCTGGGCCAAGCGTCTCTGCAGTCATGGCTGAGGGTGCCAGCTCTTCCTGCAAGTGACTCATACCATGGAGGTTAGAGGCAGTGAAATGTGGATTCTGGCTGCTGTGGTGGTTTCTGGTTTATCTTTACACCACCCCACACCAGCCTCCAAAATGACACTCAATGAGTCCCATCTCCTGGTAGTCGTACCCTTGGGTCATCCCTTCCACATTGTTCCCTGTTGGTCTGTGTGACCGATATGAGCATGGCAGAGGTGATGGCACGTCACTTATGAATTAAGTTCTAAAAAACACTGCACCTTCTGTCTTAGTCTCCCTCCCACTGTCCCTCTCTCTTTTTCTCTGAGATCTCTTCAGCCAAGAAAAACCAACGGGTATGTCAGGAGTGGCCCTGTGGAGAGGCCCACGTGCTAATAGTCAGCAAGGCACCAAAGGACTCCCATCAGCAGATATGTGAGTGCGCCAGCTTGGAAGTAAATGCTTCAGCCCCAGTCAAGATTTCAGATGACCTCAAGCTCCAACTTACGCCTTAACTGAAACCCCATGAACAGACCCAGAACCAAAACCACTCCACTAAGCTACTTCCCAAATCCCAACCCTCAGAAACTGAGATAATACATGTTTCTTGTTTCAAGTAACAAAATTTTGATGTAGTTTGTTATATGGCAATAGATAATACCACAATGTCCATCTTTTCATCCTAACTGCTGGCCTTGCTGCCTTCAGGCCCTTGGTCAGATGCTAGTCAATGGTCTCACATGGGCAGCTTAACCTGCTCCCACAGTAAATCCCTTATTCTGTATCACTCAGAATGGATCTCCTTCCTTGATCAAACCTTCCCTGATAGCACAAGGAACTAATAGGAGACATTCCCCAGTCTTTTCATCATTGGTTTCCCCTTAGCAGAGGTTCTCAGCTTTTCATCAGAACCACCCAGAGAGCTTTTTTAAAAAGTACCAGTGACTAGGTCCTATCTCCAGAAATCGTGATTTAATTGGTCTGAGGTGTGGCCCAGGCATTGGGATCTCTTAAAGCTCCTAGCTGCTTTAATATGCAGACTGGACTGACAGCAACTGACCTAGTCTAGCTGATTCCCCTGGTCCCTCCAGGTTCCCACTTCATCCTTTCTTGGGCTGGGGCATGGGTAACACAGTCTAGGAACCTGTGGTAACTTTTCTTTGGGAGATCATGACACCTGGAAGTGGGGGCCATAGGGAACCTTCTCACTGGTGGAGTTCTTACTGCAGGAAGGCTGAATTCTCAGGGCAGCTGGACAATGTGGTAATGGCTTCCAGGGTCTGATTCTGGTTCTTTAACTCCATCATCACTGCCATCAATGCTGTGCAGGTTAGCCTCTTGATTACATTTCTTTCTGCTTAGATCAGGGAACCTTTAGGGTCTGTTCCAATGCTGAGAGTCTAGATTTAGGAAGTACATTTTATGTTAACTCCCCAAGTGACCTTAAGGATACCCAGCCCTTCCATGGCCCTCAGTTTCCTCATCTGTCAAAGGGGGACTGTATAAGATGAGCTCCAGAGCCTTTGTCTGGGGTTGGGTTGCCTAGGAATAGGCTCTGGGATGCTTTGTGTGTATGTGGCTTCTTGGGGACTCCTTTTAAGGTCAACATCCAAGAGTGAGGGAAGCAGGATTGGGCAGAGGCGGAGCTGAACTGTGATGCAGTCATCACAGGGCCTCCCATGACCCCCTGGGAGCCTTGCAACCAGTGTGGTCCTTCAGAGTTGTCATGAACTGAGGCAAGGGGGTTGAGCCTTTATACTTCCAATTGGCCAGTCATTGAATATGGTGTGCTCCCAGGGAAGGGAGGTGTGACTTTGAGTTATCCTGAGCTGAGGGAAGTTCCTGGAGGGAGAGTCTGCTGAGAGCTGTCAGCTAGAGGAATGAATCCCTTTGACTTGAAGGAGGGAAGGAATCTGAGCAGGACACCCTACCAAGTGCTGAAGACTTCCAGTTTGAAGATCCTGTGATCACAGCCCCAACTCCAGGGTGATCTGTGGAGAAAGGAGTGGACGTCTTACTCCCTTCAGCTAGGCATGGCATCAGACACCTCAGAGTAGCTTCAAGGTTCCAGGAGACCAAAAGCTTGACTAAAGCACAACTGTCCTTAAAACCTCTGTCACCCTTAGCAGAGGGCAAGCTAAAGGGAGGTGTAAGTCAACTTGCTTCACAGAAGCAAGGCCCTTGGGGAAAAATTAAAAACCACTACTGGAGGAAAAAGTGGCTTCCAGAAGGGAAATCTACCAGGTATAACACTCAGCTCCCCAGAGCACAGAAGATAATGGAGTTGCAAGGGGATGTGGTCGCCATGGTAATGGCATCTCAGATTCCAACTGAATGAAGCTACTGGCTGGCCTGTCAATCGCCTAGCAGCCACCTTTTCAGTGGGAACTGGTCTCAGTGCTGGACAGGGGTAAGGAGGAAAGGCCACCTCATCTGTGTATACACTGGACATGTGGGGGCCTTGATGTTCATGTGAATATCTTCACATATATGATTTTTTTAAAAGGACATCTGTGCATATGTTTGAGGCCCTGGGTGTGGAAAACTGAGTCCAGTTGTATTTGTATATTGGTGCTGGGGGTGGGGTCTGCATGTTGGAGCCCTGCCCATGAACCCCACAGGCAGAGCCGATGAGTCCATTTAAGAGGCATGACTTGTGGGCCTCTATACCCTTCTTCAAAATATCAGCGACTGCCATTGTCCACTCAGCCAGAGAAAGCCCTTTCTTTGAAGAAATTTTCTAGCTTCCGCAGCTTCTTTTAAAGCACAGATCATTGTCAGTTACCAATCCACCAAGAATGAAAGGCTTCCCCAGAATATAGGCGAAGAAACAGAAGAAGCTGGACAGAGCTTAGCACCTCTCATACATATCTGTGTGCATTTATGAATGCATGAATAATTGGAGTGGGGTGGAGGAGGCAACCAGGAGAGATAGTTGTCTGATTGGGGAGTAGAGGGGTTCCTGGAATCAGTCTCAAGTCCATTTCTATTTCCAATTCAATTGCGTTTCTTGAGCACTTGTGTTTTGTCAGGCATTGAGCTGGGGGCCGATAGGGGAATAGGGCTGATGGGGGCCCTGCCCTCTGGCAGCTCAGTCTCTGGGGATATGGGTTCCTTCAGGAGTTTCCTGGCCTGAGACCAGTACAGGGTGAATTATGGGGTGAGTCTCACTGTGGGCAACTGGGCTTCAGTCTCCCCTCCCCTCCACGGGGATGTCTGAAGGCCGAGGAAGCTGGAGTGATTCTCCATCCACTCCTGTGTGTCATTGGCCAAGGGCTGTCCCTGGAAGACTGTATTCCCTGTGCCCGCTGCCTCCCCCACTCGCCAGCCAGAGAAAGGCCTTTGAGGAGAGCAAGCAAGTGGCAGGTGCCGCTCTGTGGCGGTTGGCACGTACCCGAATGATCAATGCCAACGGGATGAGGGTGGGGCAGTGCCAGCATCTGCTATGCCCCGTGTGGCCCTTCCAGCCGTGTGACCAGGGCAGCTGGTCCTCCCGGCCACAGCTTAGCAGGCATCGTGGTGACAGACTTCAGTCCTCAGACCTGAGCTGGGTCAGGGCCAGAGAGTCAGGGCTTCTGAAACATTTGCAGACTTGAGCTTCCTGGACAGCCTCCATGAGCCATAGGCTACAGACCAGGCAAGCCCACTCAGCAGGGAGCCNTCAACATCCAAGAGTGAGGGAAGCAGGATTGGGCAGAGGCGGAGCTGAACTGTGATGCAGTCATCACAGGGCCTCCCATGACCCCCTGGGAGCCTTGCAACCAGTGTGGTCCTTCAGAGTTGTCATGAACTGAGGCAAGGGGGTTGAGCCTTTATACTTCCAATTGGCCAGTCATTGAATATGGTGTGCTCCCAGGGAAGGGAGGTGTGACTTTGAGTTATCCTGAGCTGAGGGAAGTTCCTGGAGGGAGAGTCTGCTGAGAGCTGTCAGCTAGAGGAATGAATCCCTTTGACTTGAAGGAGGGAAGGAATCTGAGCAGGACACCCTACCAAGTGCTGAAGACTTCCAGTTTGAAGATCCTGTGATCACAGCCCCAACTCCAGGGTGATCTGTGGAGAAAGGAGTGGACGTCTTACTCCCTTCAGCTAGGCATGGCATCAGACACCTCAGAGTAGCTTCAAGGTTCCAGGAGACCAAAAGCTTGACTAAAGCACAACTGTCCTTAAAACCTCTGTCACCCTTAGCAGAGGGCAAGCTAAAGGGAGGTGTAAGTCAACTTGCTTCACAGAAGCAAGGCCCTTGGGGAAAAATTAAAAACCACTACTGGAGGAAAAAGTGGCTTCCAGAAGGGAAATCTACCAGGTATAACACTCAGCTCCCCAGAGCACAGAAGATAATGGAGTTGCAAGGGGATGTGGTCGCCATGGTAATGGCATCTCAGATTCCAACTGAATGAAGCTACTGGCTGGCCTGTCAATCGCCTAGCAGCCACCTTTTCAGTGGGAACTGGTCTCAGTGCTGGACAGGGGTAAGGAGGAAAGGCCACCTCATCTGTGTATACACTGGACATGTGGGGGCCTTGATGTTCATGTGAATATCTTCACATATATGATTTTTTTAAAAGGACATCTGTGCATATGTTTGAGGCCCTGGGTGTGGAAAACTGAGTCCAGTTGTATTTGTATATTGGTGCTGGGGGTGGGGTCTGCATGTTGGAGCCCTGCCCATGAACCCCACAGGCAGAGCCGATGAGTCCATTTAAGAGGCATGACTTGTGGGCCTCTATACCCTTCTTCAAAATATCAGCGACTGCCATTGTCCACTCAGCCAGAGAAAGCCCTTTCTTTGAAGAAATTTTCTAGCTTCCGCAGCTTCTTTTAAAGCACAGATCATTGTCAGTTACCAATCCACCAAGAATGAAAGGCTTCCCCAGAATATAGGCGAAGAAACAGAAGAAGCTGGACAGAGCTTAGCACCTCTCATACATATCTGTGTGCATTTATGAATGCATGAATAATTGGAGTGGGGTGGAGGAGGCAACCAGGAGAGATAGTTGTCTGATTGGGGAGTAGAGGGGTTCCTGGAATCAGTCTCAAGTCCATTTCTATTTCCAATTCAATTGCGTTTCTTGAGCACTTGTGTTTTGTCAGGCATTGAGCTGGGGGCCGATAGGGGAATAGGGCTGATGGGGGCCCTGCCCTCTGGCAGCTCAGTCTCTGGGGATATGGGTTCCTTCAGGAGTTTCCTGGCCTGAGACCAGTACAGGGTGAATTATGGGGTGAGTCTCACTGTGGGCAACTGGGCTTCAGTCTCCCCTCCCCTCCACGGGGATGTCTGAAGGCCGAGGAAGCTGGAGTGATTCTCCATCCACTCCTGTGTGTCATTGGCCAAGGGCTGTCCCTGGAAGACTGTATTCCCTGTGCCCGCTGCCTCCCCCACTCGCCAGCCAGAGAAAGGCCTTTGAGGAGAGCAAGCAAGTGGCAGGTGCCGCTCTGTGGCGGTTGGCACGTACCCGAATGATCAATGCCAACGGGATGAGGGTGGGGCAGTGCCAGCATCTGCTATGCCCCGTGTGGCCCTTCCAGCCGTGTGACCAGGGCAGCTGGTCCTCCCGGCCACAGCTTAGCAGGCATCGTGGTGACAGACTTCAGTCCTCAGACCTGAGCTGGGTCAGGGCCAGAGAGTCAGGGCTTCTGAAACATTTGCAGACTTGAGCTTCCTGGACAGCCTCCATGAGCCATAGGCTACAGACCAGGCAAGCCCACTCAGCAGGGAGCCGGGGCCCCTCACTCGTCTTGATGTAAGCTTAGACTGTGGCCTATTGGCCCAGAGCTTCAGTCCTCAAGAGACATCTGCAGGGGTCTCAGTTCCCATCCTCCTCTCCCCACTTCCATCTGCTCCTGATTCCAGGCCAGGAATCCTCCCTGGATGCTGGCAAGCGCTCCTGGCTTCTGCTCACTCAAGCCCAGCCCATTCTCTTCCAAGGACTACTTTGCACTTGGCCTCGTCACTTGGTTGAGGAAAAATCCTCTCGAGTCCCGTGCCTGCTTCCTCCCTGCTCTGAATTGAGGGGAGACCTTCGCTTCCTAGATTATAATCGATTCTGCCCCCTGTAAGCCTCCAAGTGATCGAGTAAGGATGGAGGGAGGAGGGCGAATCAGAAGGTAAGGGCTCGGGCAGTCCCCCTTGGTCTCATCTCAGGTTGCTAACTTTCCTACTCCATTCTGCTCAGATTCTCACCCATTTATAGATTCTCTGGATGTTGAATTCAATTCAACAGTTGCCAGAAGACTTTCTGTGAGCCCAGGACTGTTCCAGCCTGAGAGGATGAAAGGAAGTCTAAATAAGCCCCTGACACTCGTGGGGTAGGGGTGGGGGGCACAGCTGAGCTCAGCATCGCCGTAAGTGACACATCTCATTTCTTTGGCTTTTGACCTGCCTGAACCGGAGCTCCAGGAACCTTTATGACTTGGGGACCTACTGGGCTTCTGAGCCCCAGGAGATGGACCCCAACCCAGATGAATGCTCAGTCTTCAGTGGTCTTGAACTAGCCCAAGGTAGACCTTGTTGGTGGGGAAGGTCTGTAGGAGGCCTTTGCCGAAGTGCACTGTTCACCAAGGTGGGGAGGGAAGTGTACAGTCTCCACCGACATCAACAGTAAATCCCAGGCTGTTCCTCAGGCTGCAGCACTGGGGTGTTGCCCCTCTGGTTGGTGTGTGGTCTCTGCTTGGCGGTCTTGATGATGTTGCTGCTATATATCCCTGATGATTTTGCAGCCGCTCTGCTAAGATCTGCCATTCCTCTCCCCAGGGTGAAATGAGTGGGCTGCCTTCTTACCTCTACCATGTCGGCTCCTGCCACTGACCCCCAAGAGAAGAGCTTTGACTGTAAATTAACAGCTCAGAAAGGAACCCCTGACTTTTGTTGATGGTGAAATAAAAACTGCTCCAACTTCCTTGCCACAAAGGTCTGGCCAATACTCCATTAAAGGCAGATAGTTGTGAACAATGAAGGCTCTCAGGAACTGGGAAATCCTCTCATGCATACCCCTTCCTCTCCCTCTAAAGATCAGACCTGCAAGATCAAGATCTATGGAGATGGGAAATGCAGAAACTTTATGAAGGGCTGTAGAAAGGGGGAAAACATGTATATTTCTTTAGTACACCTCCTTCTCCACCATGCCTTTCCTGGTGCCCAGCAACAACAGTCTTACATTTTTGTAATGCTGAGCAGTTTTCATTGTGCTTTCACAAACATTATGATTCTCACTATACCCACAGAGGCTCAGACAGCCCCAAAGACTTTACCCCAGAATAGACACCTGTTTCAGTTAAGATTAGGTACAGAGACACAAAACAACTGTGAATTAAAAAAATAAAAAACTTTCTTCTTCTTTCCCACTAGAGTCTGGGGGATAGACAGTTCTATTTTGAAAAATCATAGGGACCAATGATCCATCCATTGCTCTGCCAAACCTAGCATGGCCTCACCTTCATGATCCAAGATGGCAGCTCCAGCTCCAGCCATCACATTTGTATTCCAGGCAGAAGAATAGAAGAATGGATGAAGACTAAGAAGGGGGAAAGACATGTCCTTCCCTTTAAGGACATGTCCCCAAAGTGGCACTCATCACTTCTACTTTCACTCTGTAACTTAGTCACATGGCTGAGTCTCACTGCAAAGAAGGCTAAGAAATGTAGTCTGTTCCAGATGATCATGTGTTCAGGTAAAAATTGGGGCTTCTGTGTCTATGAAAAGAGGGAGAACATACATTGTGGGAGAATTCATTGTTTCTGCTATGGTGACTTTGCCATCAAGAGGAGAAACCAGCTTTTAAATCTGATTTTTCTGACTCTAAATTCTACCTTCTTTCCTTTGCATGCCATGTGGTATCTCTTATGTGTAGTCTGACTCACAGACTCATAGAATTTCCTCACTGGGGAACACTTTGAGGGGATCCTTCTATTCTCCCTTGAGTGGCTGTCTGAAATAGCTCTAGAGTTGGCTGGATGAATGTCCACTGCCTCTCTGGAACATCCTCTGTGCCAGCTCATTTGGTAGTGGTTCTGATTATTATCAACGATCTTTCTGTGACTGAACCCAAACCAGTTTCCCTGGTCCTCTGCCCATTGATCCTCATCTTGTCCTTTTGTACCTCTCAAAGAAGAAAATATCTATTCTTTTCTTCCCTCTTCTGCAGAACAGCCTTTTAGAGGTTTGAAAACAGACCCTCCTGATCCCCTTGAGTCCTCTCTTTTTCAGACTAAGTATTCCCTGTTCCACTAACCAGCCCTCAGGTGGCCTGGTGCTGAGGTCCTTCACCATTCTGGACATCTGCCTCTTACAGTATGACTTCCTAGGTAGTCACTAGGACACATTTCACAAGGGCAGAAGGATCTCCCTGAATAACAGAGCTGCAGGGTATTCAGCCCCCAACCACTTCAGCAAGAGAGACTTCTGTGGGATAAATGCAGGGACTATTAGAGGTCTCTGCTTATACTCTAAATTCTCTGTGAAATGCATGGTGGGTATGGGGCCAGGATAGGGAACCTCACTACTCTGACATCTGGGATGCTCATTCAGGGCTTCTTTAGTCTCTTGAGAGTCTAAGTGTTATGGACTGTATGTCTTCCCCCCTCCCCAATTCATCTGTTGAAACTCTAATCCCCAGTGTGATGACATTTGGAAACGGGGCCTTTGGAAGGTGATAAGTCACGAAGATGGAGCCTTTGTGGTAGGATCACTGCCCTTAGAAGAGACACAAGAGAGTTCTCTCTCTGCTACCTCCCTGCCAATCTGTCTCTGTCTCCCTGACATGTCAGGAAACCAGGAAGACCGCTATCACCAGAACCTAAATGATGATACTTTGATCTCAGACTTACAGCCTCTAGAAATGTGAGAAATGCCTATTTCAGCTGCCCAGTGTGTGGTATTTTGTTGAGCAGCATGAGCTAACTGAGAGACTAACAGGTGATTTCTTAGAAAAACCATAAAAGCCAGAAGGCAGTGAGATGGCATATTCAAAGTGGTGAAAGAAAAAAGCCTTCAACCAAGAATTCTCTATCTGGCAAAACTGTCCTTGCTGGAGGAGCACAGGCCAAGGGATGACATCTGGATGCTTGTATCAGTTAGGATCGAATTTGCTGCAGGTAATAGAAAACCCAGCTATCAGTGGCACACATGATAAAGATTTTGTCTCTTGCAACAAAAAAAAAAAAAAACAGATTGGCATAATGGCTCCACTATGTTGTAAAGGACCCAATCTCCTGTTTTCTTGATTTGCCATCCTTAACATAGGGCCTTTATCCTCATAGCAGCAAGATGGCTGCTTCACTTCCAGGGACTGCAACTGTATTTCAGGCAGGAAGAAAGGGGAATGCAAAACAGAAAGGATTTTTTTAAAAATTTATTTATTTTGGCTGTGTTGGGTCTTAGCTGAGGCATGTGGATTCTCTAGTTGTAGTGTGTGGGTTTCAGTAGTTGTGGTGCCAGCTCAGTTGCCCCACAGCGTGTGGGATTTTAGTTTCCCGACCAGGGATTGAACCCATGTCCCCTGCATTGGAACACAGATTCTTAACCACTGGACCACAAGGGCAGTCCCCAAAGGATATTTTTAAAGGGGGAAATGCTCTCTTTTCCCTGGAAGCCCCAACTTGTGAGTTTTGTCGATATCACAGTGACCAGAACTGGGCCACCTGTCTTCTGTCCAGCTGCAAGGGCAGCTGGGAAGAGAAGTCTTTGGTTTTCCAGCTTCTGTGGTCAAAGATGTTGGAATAGAGGGTTGTAAACAATTTGGGGGTGGTCATTCCAGTGTGTGCCTTAATGTTCTGTAAACTAAAGGAACTGGGCTCAACAGCTTCCTCACTCTTTTCCAGCTGGGGTTGCGTGTGGATGGGAATGGTGAGAGGCTGCATGAACTCATGGAAAAAACACTTTCAGGGCTCTATCATCGGAGAGTCTGGAGCTTAACTCCTGCTCAGCCACAACAAGCTGTGTGACCTTGGATAAGTCACTTAACATCTCAGAGCCCCACTTGGTTTATGTGTAAAGGGGATAATAATATTCAGTTCTCAAGAGTGCTGTGAGTCGGAGTCATGTGTCAAGTTCCTAGCACGGAGATGGGCCTGTAGTAGATAACTCATCCAAGTTAAGTCCAGCTAAGTGTGGCTGGTGAGTCTCTTGGGGAGCCAGGGTCCAGCTTAAGCTTCCCTCAGGACCAGGAACTGCCTCCTCCATGCCCCACCTCCCACCTGCCAATCGTAGTCACTAATGGTGACCAAGAAGGATGCAGATCACACTGGAGCCCCTAAGGGAGCAAACTAATTGGTCCTGGTGGAGATAATTTGGACCACCCAGGCAGGCAGCTCAGCGTGGAGAGGCCGCCTCAGTAGACATTAAACATTCACCAGACAGTAGAGTGGAAATGCTGGCAAGGCTTTAATCACAGCAGGGCTGGCGGGTGCTGAGACCCTGCAGATGAAGTACAGCTTGGAGCCTGAGGGCTGCCACTAAGGTGACATGAGGGGTGGGACCCTGAGCCAAGAAGCACCTCCTGGTGCTGGGCAGGGTGTCCTCTCTGGAAAGTGAACCCTGTGTGCAGCGCTTTACGTTTCTTAAAATAGAGCTGAAAGGGCTCTGGTGCCAGCAGAGTTGCTGAGGGCTTCTCTTGCTCCCGCTGAAGGTTGTAGTTCTCCTGCCATGATTCTGGCTCCCTCTGCCAGGACTACTTGGATGATCTGAAGGAGGCCTGGGGCCTTGGATGACACCGGCTGGTGACACAGAGCTGAGTGAGACTTGGAAGCACTCGCTGAGCAGCTTGGGCAGGGCAGGCTGGGGCTGCCTTCTGAGGACCTAGGCTTTGGGCCGTATTACGGGCTGTGCCGTGTCCCTCTCCTGATCCATACCTTGGAGCCCTAACTGCCAGTACCTCAAAAGCTGAGTCCATTTGAAAGTAGGGCCATTAAAGAGGTGATTTAGCTGATTGAGGTCACATGGATGGGCCCTAATCTAGTCTGACTGGTGGTGTTCCTATAAGGAGATTAGGACACACACATAGGGGAAGCAATGTGACAAAACAGTGAGAAAGTGGCCACATCCGAGCCTCCAGGGGAAGCCTTGGAGGAAACCAACCCTGCCACTCCCTTGATCTTGGACTTCCAACCTCCAGAACCATGAGAAAATGTGTTTCTGTTGTTTAAAACCCTTAGTCTGTGGTGCTTTGCTATGGAAGCCCAAGCTGACCAATACAGGCCCCTACAACACTGTTCTGTGCTTTCATCCTGAAAAAGAAGGACGCCAGTTTGAGATGATTGGCATTTATCATCCATCTCCTCATGTCTATAAACTGCCACGTGCACCATGTCTGCATTGTCCGGAAATATTAATAATAGTCAATAGGAGCCAATCATAGCTAATAGTGGGGTTTGGAGAGTAAACATTTTGGAATACTCTTTAAGAAAAAAAGACAAAATTGCAAATACCAAACCTAGTATGAAACTAAATGTTTATATGAGAAAACAAATAACAAATTTTAAAGGCTCACTAAGACCTCAAACTTCATAAAATCCAGAAAAATGATTTAATATTTTTAATAATTAACAGTCTAAAACACTTTTATGCCTCCTTTTTCTACTTTTTGGGGTTGCACAGTTTTGATTGTCTTTTCATATGGTAGCAATTTTTTGATATCCTTTTTATAGAGACAATAGAAAGATCATTCAACCTTTCCTGCAGCCTGCTTGATCTCCTTTTGATAAAATTATTAACAGCATTGTAAAGTTTCTTTTAGGTTCACAAGTTGTCATTGGTAATTAGTTTCCATTGTGGTCTCATCACAGAGTAACATTTTGACACATCTGTAGATCTCCTTTCAGTTTGTTTTTGACTCCTACCAAAATGCTTCTGTCTTCCTGTCCTATTTGAAATTTGGTATGATCAGTATTCTAAAAAAAACACAAAAATAATTTGAAATTAAGGTTTCCATATTGGGCTGCATAATTGCATAATAAAATAAAATTATTCTTAGGCTGTATACATTGACATGTTGATGATCACATGAGTTTTGTCACTGGGGCACTTGTTTCTTCAGGCCGTTTTGCTGCATCAGTAGCGATTTTTTGTGTCATTTTTTCTGGATCCACCAGACTTCATCAAGACAAGATATGTCAGATATGCTAAGATGCAACCTGAAATACTGGGATGCATAAAACTTACCATTCTCCAAACAGACATATTTATGTTTGTAGCGCTGCTATAGTTTTGTGCCCTACAAACACATGAATTCTGATAAATCCTATTTTGTGCAGTTCCCATTAGAAAGGAAATAAAACTATATGGTGCGTTATTAATTGCATACCCTGCATTATTGAGTATATTCCTGACAGAAGCAAATTTCCACTTTGTCTAGGCATCAATGAGAACGGGATTTGTCACTTACAATTTTCCACGTCTTATGATTGGAAGATTTTCCACAGACTAGCTTCTGGCACCATACATTTCAAGCTTTGTTTCTCTCCACTACCTCCATACTTTTGGAAGCTGGGAGCCATAGGATACTATAACAGATTGCATTTTCCAAAATGGTTGCAACAAGAGCGCCCATCCCCCATGCTCTTCTTGTAATGGGATATTGACATTCCTCTCACTGAGGCCTGAGGTCTGTCTTCTTTCCTCTTGAACATGAGTGGGGCTGTGATTACAGCAGAAGTGACACTATGACTTCTGAGGTTAGGTCATAGACAGTGATATAGCTTCTGCCTGGGCCTCTTGGGGGGCTTCCCTGGTGGCTCAGCTGGTAAAGAATCCACTGCAATGCAGGAGACCTGGGTTTGATCCCTGGATTGGAAAGATCCCCTGGAGAAGGGGATTCTTGCCTGGAGAATTCCATTCCAGTATTCTTGTCTGGAGAATTTCATGGATTGTGGACACTTGCCCTTGGAACCCAGCTACCATGTTGTGAGGAAGCCCAAGCCGCACAGAGCGGTCATAGCCAGCCAGCTAAGGTCCCAGCAAACAGCCATCATCAACTGCTAGATAGGTGAGTGGGAAGCTTCCAGATGATTCCAGCCCTTAGATTTTGAGCCACCCCAACTGACACCATGTGAAGCAGTGACAAGCTTCCCCAGCTGACTCCTGCCCATTGGCAGACTTGTGAGCAAAACAGATGATTAATGTAGTTTTAAGCCAACAGCTTATACTCTGGGGTGACTTGCTGCATCCAAGTAGATACCCAAAACACACACTTTTATATTGTAAAAAGGCTTGTACCTCCAAGTCACAATACAGTGTGAATCAGCCCAGAGAGAGTGCTCCCAAAGGCCATTTCTACTCTGCCGTGGGTATCTACATATCATATATATATATATATATCCCTAAAAAAAAAAACTAGTTTCATCCTCACTTCAACTTCCCTCAGCCAGATCCCAGATACACCCATGACTACTCTTATGCCACCAGACCCAATGGGAGGTGTGATGAAAGCGAAGTTAAACTGAAAACAGATGGTGGTCTGTACAAAACACAAGCTCCCAATTCTACCTGAGACAAACTTAGAAGGGGCCAGTGCAAGGGGCCCTGAAGCTCAAACATTATGGGTTCACAGGAAGTCTACTTCTGTAGCCAGTGTTTCTTGAACACTTGTAAAGTGCTACCTGGGTTAAGCTTTCTACATGAATAATCATATTTAAGCATAAATCAAGACCCTCTAGGTAGGTATTAGTCTTCCCATTTTATAGATAAGAAAACAGAAGCCCAATGTAATTCAAATATGTCCAACATGTAGTTATTCAGCACTTGATTTTATAACTATTTGTGTATTATCTTATGTTGCACAAAGGATCTACCCATGTTGGGTGTTATACTTGCAACAACCCTCCAGGCACAGTTCTTATATTCATCTTATAGAAAAGCACATGGAGGCAAGGTACTGAACTGGTATTGTGGGGAATATGAAGTATAAAATGCATTCTTTACCCTTCAGAGTCTGGGTTCCTCAAAAGGAAGAAGAAATGCTTTTAAGGTAACCAAAGATGCTGAGGATGATATCATTACATGAGAGAGGAGTTCTGAAACACCCAGTAGTGGGAAACAGGCCTAAGAAATGGTATCCCACTCATGTGAAAGTTGAGGATCACCTTAACACTTCACAGACCAAGGATGGATTTCTCCTTCTGGTGGACTGATGTGCCCTCATTGGGTGAAGTCATGGATAATTAAATTGAACATTTAAATTAAACATTTATGCCCTTTGGGCATGAGACCCTGAACTATATTCTAGTCTTGTCTTTAAAGAGCTACAGTCCTGTTGAGGAAAAAAAAGCCAAATAATTATAATAAATTAGCTATCACTCCAATTCTTTGAGAATTAGTCATCCTGCTAGGCATCCTCCTACCCCATTATACTGTTCAAGCCTCCATGCAATCTTCTGGAGATGAGCATTACTATTCTCCTTTTTTTGAGAGAGAGAATTGAGAGACTGTAATTTGCTCAAACCCACAGATATTTGGCTCAGATGGTAAAGAACCGTCCTGTAATGCAGCAGACCTAGGCTCAATCCCTGGGTGGGGAAGATCCCCTGGAGAAGGAAATGGCAACCCACTCCAGTATTCTTGCCTGGAGAATCCCATGGACAGAGGAACCTGGCAGGCTACAGTCCATGGGCTCACAAAGAGTTGGAGGTGACTGAGTGACTAACATTTCCACTTAATTTTTTCACAGATATTAAGTAGCAGGATGGGGATTTGAAGCAAAGATGTCTTGTCTCCTTGCCCACTTGCTTTCCACTCTGATTAATGCTATAGAGGTCTACTCTAGAACGGGTCAAAAGAGGTGGCCTAGGAAGCCTGACTGGAAAAGGCAGGAAAGCATCTGGTTCCACAGAGAAGATAGAACCTTAAACATAGAGTGTGGGTCCATTTATCCTGGTAGAGAGATGTAGGGAGGACATGAGAGGAAAGGAGGCAGCATGAACAAAGGCAGAAATTGACAGGACATTGGGACTAGTGCACAAAAAGGGACTTGAGTGGAAAATGTAGAGATGATGGGAGATAATTTATTGTTACATATTTGATAGTTTTTTTTATTGCTACTGTAAAATAATGTATTTTTTTCAATTTATACTTTTTGTTGCTAATATATAGAAATTCAGTCAATTTTTGTATATTTACCTTGTATCCTATGACCTTGCTAAGTTCAGTTATGAGTTCTCATAGTTATTTGGTAAGTATCCTTGAATTTTCTACAGATACAATTATATCACCTGAAGACAAAGGCAGTTTTATTTCATTCCAATTTATATGCTTTTTCTTGTCTTATTGCACTGATTAGAACCTCTAGTACAGTGCTGAGTAAAAGATGAAAGCAGAGATCTTTGCCTTATTCCCAATCTCAGAGGGGAACACAATCACTATTTCACGGTTAAGTATGAAGTTAGCTGTGGGTTTTTTGTAAATACCCTTTATCAGGTAGGGAAAATTTTCTTCTATTTCCAGTTTGCTGAGAGGCTCTACAATGAACTTGTCAAGGCTTCTTAAAATTTATAGCCTGGTCTCAGTTGTGCTATGGGGAACTAGGTTGTGACCTTTTATTCATTCATGGAGTATTTATTGACTTGGGTCAGTGTTCTTAGCTTGGAGGTAAGACAGACAGACAGAAGCAGTCATCCTCAGAATATGGTAATATCCAGCAGAGTGGCAATCTCTCAAGGTCATCAGCAAGAAGGGAGAGCTGCATGGTGACTAGACAGAAAGGGCAGAGAAGAGGGACAAGAGAGACTGGTCCTAGGGCAAAAGTAAGGCAGCACCATGGTAAACTCTAGAAATAATTGGAGCACATGAGAAATAGGAATGCTAATTCCTAACATTATCCTCATTTACAGATTAGGAGACTGATGTATAATGGGACTAAATAATTTGCCCCAGGTCATATAATAGTAAGTGGTAGAGCTGGCATTTGAACCCAGGCAGTCTGGCTCCAGAGTCCATACTTTTAATCACTGTACCATCCTATCTAAACTATGATCTGACTGTTCCATCCTTTACCTCTGTTCCCCTTTGAACAGATGGTGACAAATGTCACTGTCTTCTCTCTGCCGAGTACAACTCCATTTGTCCTGAGAACCCCAGACTGGAAGGAAACCCAGGACTGGCCTGGACCCAGCAGAGCTCCTCTGCCTAAAGAGGTGCACAGGTTCTGTAAGTGTGGGCAGGGCCTCAGTTTCTGGGTTGGGTGTTTATCTTCAAGGTCAAAATCCAGCTTGTCGAGGGGGGCCAGGTCTCTGCTGGGGGTGCAAGGCAAGGCTATATGGAGTCCATTTGTAGGGAAAGGTGGTTGGCCTACCTTAGTATTTTTTGGAAACCTTTTCCTTCAACATAGCCCTGTCGAAGGATGACTCAGCTCTGAGGTATGTTTGAAAATTTTCACGTTAAAGAGGCTCCTTTCTTCTGTCCTAGCATCTCCTCTTCTGCCCAACCCCCTCACTTCCTCCGATTGGTGTCTCTTATTTAGTAATGAGCACTGGACTCCTGTAACCCTCCTGACAAATGGCTATGCCTATTCCCATCTGTCCCAGGAATATGAGATCAGAGACCTTGGAAATGGGGCTGTGCACCTGAAAGACAGGGTTTCTTGCATAAATAATGTTTCTTTTGCTTTATTGTACCTCTTGTGAAGAGTATTGCTTATAAAAGAGTATTGCTTATTGTTGTGATCGACTGCCCCCCTAGCCCTGTCACTTTCTCGTAGATGATTTCTTTTCGGCAATTCAGCCAATGGGCTGGAATGAATGCAAACTGGTTTTCTCCCTAAAGCATCAGCGCAGCCTGCCCAGTGGGACTGAGCCATTGTGGACAGACAGGTTTTCTCTGCCACTTCGCCCAGGGCTTTCCTGGTGGCTCAGATAGTAAAGAAGAATCTGCCTGCGATGGAGAAGAGCTGAGTTCGATTCCTGGATTGGGAAGATCCTCTGGAGAAGGAATGGCTACCCACTCCAGCATTCTTGCCTGGAAAATTCCATGGACAGAGGAACCTGGCGGGCTACAGTCCATGGGATAGCAAAGAGTCAGACATGACTGAGCAGCTAACACTAACTCACCTATCCAGGGCATGTGCGGGGACGGGGGCATGGTTTCCTGAAAGTGGGGGGTTGAGAGCCAGTCCCTCTGTCCAGCAGAAGATCCCAGCCTCTGACTTAAGAGCCGACCAACCACAGCATCACAGCGGCCGGGGCTGAGCACGGAACATTTGGAGCTGGTGTAATTGCTTATGTAGTTTTAATTGCTCATTTATCATGCTAACAGGCCCAGAGTACTGATCGTTTGCAATGTGTTCAGTAATTAAAAGAGCAGGGGTGAGGTCGGGTGATGAGGAGCGGTGGGGTGAAATGAGGTGAAGAAAGGCCAAAACTCACAGCACAGGAGGCAAGTGGGGAGGCAGTAGCTTGTCCCCTTTCTGACACGGAGCAAAGGCTGTGTTCCATATGAGCATTTCCTAGCTGTTAATTTGAACCCAAGAGCAACTGTGCTCCCAGCTCCCTGCGAGGAAACCCAGTCCCTAGACAGCACTGTTCGGTTTGCATAGCATGTCTGCCCACCTGATCAGGGATTTGGGCCACCCAGTTTTCAGGTAAGGAAAAAGAGGCTCCATAAAATGCTTTGCCCAAGACCCCATGGCAGCCAGCAGCTGGTGGAGTGAAAACCCAAACCCACATCTCGTCATTCCAAATCTCTGACCCTTTTTTCCTCTAGGGCATCAGCACATGCCATTTTCTCTTGGCCACATTGACAGTGCTGCAGTTGGTGGACTCTGGAATGAATACCCAATGGTCTAGGGGATTTCTAATGCTGATTCCTAGGTCTGCCTTATAGAAGCATGGCAGGGTTTCGAGGGGTGGTGGAGGAGTCCAGTTTTAGAAAACTCCCCACCCCCACCAGTGCTGATGATTGTCCAGGCTAGGATCCTTGTCTCAAGCACACGCCATTGGCCTCAGTCCCTCTTCAAAGTAAAGCATTATGGCAGGCATCCTGGTTTGAGTTCCCCCCAGAAATAGATTCAAGGTCAAGGATTTGAGGGTGAAACANCTAGGATCCTTGTCTCAAGCACACGCCATTGGCCTCAGTCCCTCTTCAAAGTAAAGCATTATGGCAGGCATCCTGGTTTGAGTTCCCCCCAGAAATAGATTCAAGGTCAAGGATTTGAGGGTGAAACAGTTTATTTGGAAGGTGAAGGGAAGGCTGGAAGGGTTGAGAAAAGGGAGGAAAGGCAGAAAATAGAGGGTGCATCATCAAACAAGTTACCTCTAGGGGCCACATGGGCTTAATCCCCATAGGGGACAACTAGAGACAACACAGAGCATAGCTTGTAGTCACCATATCCGAAGGGTGATCACACTGGGGGGTTTCTAGGCCAACTGTCCTGGGGGTGAGAGTGTACATTCTCTGTTACTGTCTCTTTCAGCCAAACCTGCAGGGTAGAGCAGATTCCACCCCCAAGAGAAAGTCCTCAGGCAAAAGAGATGAAGCTTCTGGCATTTGGGGGTTTGGCAGGTGTGCAGTACAGTGGCAGGCCCTCAGGGATACAGGCACAATGGGGACAGTGTCCCTACAGCAAGCATTTGTCATACTGCCGTAGAGNGGGATTTCTTTGGAAGGAATGACGCTAAAGCTGAAACTCCAGTACTTTGACCACCTCATGCGAAGAGTTGACTCATTGGAAAAGACTGATGCTGGGAGGGATTGGGGGCAGGAGAAGGGGACAACAGAATGAGATGGCTGGATGGCATCATGGACTCGATGGACGTGAGTCTGGGTGAACTCCAAGAGATGGTAATGAACAGGGAGGCCTGGTGTGCTGCGATTCACGGGGTCGCAAAGAGTCGGACATGACTGAACGACTGAACTGAACTAAAAGGCAAAGGAGACTTGGCTGCCACTACTGGCAAGTAGGCAGTGGAGAGGGAGCTGCAGAGAACCTGAAATCTGTGATGTGGTCCATTCCTTCCAACTGCAATTCAGGAACATCATCCTTGTTCCTAGAGGAAGACACAGATGGCTGATGTGGGCATGTACAACCAACCCTAGAAAGTGAACCCAGGGTTATGCCTTCTGCCTGGCCAGATGACTATAGTTTGACAGCACCCTTTCCCTCTCAAGAAAGCACATTGACAAGGGAGTGAGTGGGCACGGTGTTATTTTAGGAGTAACATAGAATATATTCTAATTTGTTTCAGCCAAATTTGAGATTAGTGTCTTTTTATTGTTACTGTCAAATTTTGTATGTGGCAATGCACAGACGATGGGGACCTAGTCAGTGAGAGCTACTATTCTGCACCATCACAAAGAAATGTGTTTTTGTTTTTTTTTTTCTTTTTGTGTCCAGGGCACCAAACTCCCTGGAAATGGTTTATTTGCACACATGGCCAACTTCCCATCAGGTGGTCAATAAATCAATCAACAAATATTGATGGTGTGTCTACATTATGCAAGACATTGTGAGGAATTATTGTAAATATAAACATGGTCCCTGTCTCAAAGGAGCTCACAGTCTAACTGGGGGCAAGATCTGTAGACGTGAAAGGGAACTTATAATGTAAAGCAATGTACAGACGCAGAATGAGTGGGGAGCACTCATTGATTGGGCTTGGGAGAAGTCAAGGAAGACTTCTTGGAGGAAGGGTGATTTGAGCTGAGCCTTGCAGGATGGGTAGGAGTTGGGTGAAAAAGAGAACAGTGAAAGGCATCAGGGGCAAGAGTTAGGAAACACCCAAGGCTTGTTCGGAGCCAGGCAGGGTGTTTGCCTGGCCACAGTGGGGCTCATAGATGGAATAGACACTGTGCAAGCTTGTGGGACACCCTGGATACTATTGCATCTCTCTCATTGGAAGCCTCACCCAGTCTTCAGTGTTGGAACCTGATCATGGCCATGGATGGAACTATGTCTCTCCAAAATTTATACACTGAAGCCTTAACCTCCCAATGTGACTATATTTGGAGATAGGGCCTAAAAGAAGCCCCTATAAGGAGATAATTAAGGATAAATGAGGTCACAAAAATGGGTCCTAATCATATAGGATTGGTGGTTTTATAAGTGTGTATGTGCACCAAGTTATATCTGACTCTCTGACCCCATGGGTTGTAGCCCACCAGGTTCCTCTGTCCATTGGATTTTCCAGGCAAGAATACTGGAGTGGGTTGCCATTTGCTTCTCCAGGGGATCTTCCCGATCCAGGGATTGAACCCACATCTCTTGCATCTCCTGCATCTCTTACACTGGAGGACGGATTCTTTACCACTAGAGCCACCTGGGAAGCCCCAATATAAAAACAGGAAGAAATCGCTCTCTTTCCTTTTTTCCCTCCCTCCCTTTTGCTCCCTCCCTGCCCCTCTCTCCCTCTGTGCCTGTGCTGAAAAAAGGAAGGCTCGAGTCTGCAGGCCTTCACCAGACACTGACCTTGCTGACGCCTTGATCCTGGACTTCCAGCCTCCAGAGCTGTGAGAAATAACTTTCTGTTGTTTAAGCCACCCCTGGCCAGTGGCAGCCTGAGCTAAGAGAGTCCCTCTCTACATAATGAAAGACAGGTGCCCCTAGTATGTTTATTCACACTCCAAACAGGTTCCAGCCAGGGTACATGGAGCTGGCAAGGGTCCCAGGGCCTCCCTGACTCCACCCACTCCACTTGGCAGGGCAGCCCGGCCTCTGCTGCCCTTTCTGGAACCCACAAGCCTTACACAAGTGCAATTCTCTTCACGTCAAGGATGTGCTGGCCGTTCAGACTGGTTGACCTGCTTCTCGCCCCATGTCCCTCCCCAGGCCATATGAGAGGAGGGATGCCAGATCTAGCAAATAAAATCAGAAGACAGCTAGTTGCATTTGAATTTCAGATAGTGTAGTCGCTCAGTCATGTCCGACTCTTTGCAGCCCCATGGACTGTAGCTTGCCAGGCTCCTCTGTCCATTGGGATTCTCCAGGCGAGAACACTGGGGTGGTTGCCATGCCCTCCTCCAGGGGATCTTCATGACCCAGGGATTGAACCCACGTCTCCAGCATTGCAGGCAGACTCCTTACCATCTGAGCCACCAGGGAAGTCAATTTAAGATAAATAAATAACTTTGTTACTCTAAGTATATCCCAAGTAATGTTTGGAAATACACTAAAAAATTATCCATTGTTTATCTGAAATTCAAATATAACTGAGTTTCCTTATTTGATGTGGCAGCCCTCTGTGGAAGGGCGTATGAGCATGCATGGCCAGTCAGGAGACTCCATGTTCTAGATCACAGCAGTTGGCTCAGGGCTAGGCATGTGACCCAAGATCAGACTCTTCTTGCCAACACACACTGGGGCTTCTGTTGGTGCCTTTGGGAACAAAACCTCATAAGCTGTGAGGATGAAGGAAGTCCTACAGCCATGGGAGTTTTTCCCCAGGGATCTTCCTGTCTGACAACCAAGTTCACGTTGAAGAAAACAGAGCTGAGACAGGAAAAAAATAAGATGTCTAAAGATAGTGTCACCCCCTTAAACTTCAAGTAAAACAAGAAGCGGTTTGAGTTGGGAATTCTTCACCCAAAACTGCCTCAGAGTTCTGGTGAAATCTGTGAGGGCAAAGTCATTGCAGGCCCACAGGCCCCAAAAGCCTGACTAAATTCAAAAGGACAGCTGCTCCTGGGACCTCCCTCTTTAGTCACTGAGATAACAGGGATTCCCTGGCCCAGAGGGCAATGAAAAAGCGCATCTGGCTACTGGGGTGGCTCTGAGGTGCCACCTGGGTGATAGAATTTTCACCTCTGCTACGCTCCTGCCCCCTTGCTTCCCATGCCCCTCATAGGGTCTTTTCCACTTATCCTCCCCTCGCATCTAGCTCTGGTTTCTTCAAGCCTTCTTTGCTTTGTTATTTTATTATCATTTTAAAATTTATTTTTTTATTATTTTGGCAATGCTAGGTGTTTGTTGCGGCTCATGGGCTTTTCTTTCCTTTTTTTTAAAATTTTAATTTATGTTTTGTTTGTTTTTGCCCACTCTGGGTCTTCGTTGCTGCTCTCGGGCTTTCTCCAGTTACAGAGAGCAGGGGCTACTCTCTAGTTGCGGTGAGCAACTAAGCACAAACCCCCGAGGGGCTGCAGATTTATCCTGAACATCTCCTGGGCTGGGCTAGGAATAATGGAGCTAGAAGGACATGAGGGCTGATCCAACCCAACCCCTTCACCATCCCTATCACATAGATGAGGAGACTAACATTCAGAGTGGTTGAACACCAAAGGCTNCCTGAGCTAAGAGAGTCCCTCTCTACATAATGAAAGACAGGTGCCCCTAGTATGTTTATTCACACTCCAAACAGGTTCCAGCCAGGGTACATGGAGCTGGCAAGGGTCCCAGGGCCTCCCTGACTCCACCCACTCCACTTGGCAGGGCAGCCCGGCCTCTGCTGCCCTTTCTGGAACCCACAAGCCTTACACAAGTGCAATTCTCTTCACGTCAAGGATGTGCTGGCCGTTCAGACTGGTTGACCTGCTTCTCGCCCCATGTCCCTCCCCAGGCCATATGAGAGGAGGGATGCCAGATCTAGCAAATAAAATCAGAAGACAGCTAGTTGCATTTGAATTTCAGATAGTGTAGTCGCTCAGTCATGTCCGACTCTTTGCAGCCCCATGGACTGTAGCTTGCCAGGCTCCTCTGTCCATTGGGATTCTCCAGGCGAGAACACTGGGGTGGTTGCCATGCCCTCCTCCAGGGGATCTTCATGACCCAGGGATTGAACCCACGTCTCCAGCATTGCAGGCAGACTCCTTACCATCTGAGCCACCAGGGAAGTCAATTTAAGATAAATAAATAACTTTGTTACTCTAAGTATATCCCAAGTAATGTTTGGAAATACACTAAAAAATTATCCATTGTTTATCTGAAATTCAAATATAACTGAGTTTCCTTATTTGATGTGGCAGCCCTCTGTGGAAGGGCGTATGAGCATGCATGGCCAGTCAGGAGACTCCATGTTCTAGATCACAGCAGTTGGCTCAGGGCTAGGCATGTGACCCAAGATCAGACTCTTCTTGCCAACACACACTGGGGCTTCTGTTGGTGCCTTTGGGAACAAAACCTCATAAGCTGTGAGGATGAAGGAAGTCCTACAGCCATGGGAGTTTTTCCCCAGGGATCTTCCTGTCTGACAACCAAGTTCACGTTGAAGAAAACAGAGCTGAGACAGGAAAAAAATAAGATGTCTAAAGATAGTGTCACCCCCTTAAACTTCAAGTAAAACAAGAAGCGGTTTGAGTTGGGAATTCTTCACCCAAAACTGCCTCAGAGTTCTGGTGAAATCTGTGAGGGCAAAGTCATTGCAGGCCCACAGGCCCCAAAAGCCTGACTAAATTCAAAAGGACAGCTGCTCCTGGGACCTCCCTCTTTAGTCACTGAGATAACAGGGATTCCCTGGCCCAGAGGGCAATGAAAAAGCGCATCTGGCTACTGGGGTGGCTCTGAGGTGCCACCTGGGTGATAGAATTTTCACCTCTGCTACGCTCCTGCCCCCTTGCTTCCCATGCCCCTCATAGGGTCTTTTCCACTTATCCTCCCCTCGCATCTAGCTCTGGTTTCTTCAAGCCTTCTTTGCTTTGTTATTTTATTATCATTTTAAAATTTATTTTTTTATTATTTTGGCAATGCTAGGTGTTTGTTGCGGCTCATGGGCTTTTCTTTCCTTTTTTTTAAAATTTTAATTTATGTTTTGTTTGTTTTTGCCCACTCTGGGTCTTCGTTGCTGCTCTCGGGCTTTCTCCAGTTACAGAGAGCAGGGGCTACTCTCTAGTTGCGGTGAGCAACTAAGCACAAACCCCCGAGGGGCTGCAGATTTATCCTGAACATCTCCTGGGCTGGGCTAGGAATAATGGAGCTAGAAGGACATGAGGGCTGATCCAACCCAACCCCTTCACCATCCCTATCACATAGATGAGGAGACTAACATTCAGAGTGGTTGAACACCAAAGGCTTCATCATAAGTTACAGGGAGTTCATTGGATAAGAGGAAAGCCATTTGGTTTAGGGGAAGGGTCCCTGGGTCTGGCTTCAGAAAGCATGCATGTTCATTTGGGCTCTGTCACAAATTATTGAACCTCTTTATGTCCATTTCTCCAGCCTAAGAATGAACTTAGGGATTTCCCTGGTTGTAGATTAAGACTCTCTGCTCCCAACACAGGGAGCTCAGGTTCCATCCTGGGTCTGGGAACTAAGAGCCCACCTTCCACAGTGCAGCCAAAAAAAAGAATGCGCTTAAACCCAGTCCCGTTTACCTCATCCTGACGTCCGAGGCTGACAAAATCACAAAATGCCAGATGAATGTGCTGGACAAAGGCTGCGCAGTATTAATGCTATCAGTGTTACTGTTATTTAACAAGGCTAATCCACCAGTGAAGGAAATGAGCACACATCACGAAATTAATTACAGATTTTTTTTTA
>SJYW01018970.1:0-13476 GCA_006410735.1 Raphicerus campestris | reverse complement strand
TTTGGCATAGTCAATAAAGCAGAAATAAATGTTTTTCTGGAACTCTCTTGCTTTTTCCATGATCCAGTGGATGTTGGCAATTTGATCTCTGGTTCCTCTGCCTTTTCTAAAACCAGCTTGAACATCAGGGAGTTCACGGTTCACGTATTGCTGAAGCCTGGCTTGGAGAATTTTGAGCATTACTTTACTAGCATGTGAGATGAGTGCAATTGTGCGGTAGTTTGAGCATTCTTTGGCATTGCCTGTCTTTGGGATTGGAATGAAAACTGACCTTTTCCAGTCCTGTGGCCACTGCTGAGTTTTCCAAATTTGCTGACATACTGAGCGCAGCACTTTCACAGCATCATCTTTCAGGATTTGAAACAGCTCAACTGGAATTCCATCACCTCCACTAGCTTTGTTCGCAGTGATGCTTTCTAAGGCCCACTTGACTTCACATTCCAAGATGTCTGGCTCTAGATGAGTGATCACATCATCGTGATTATCTGGGTTGTGAAGATCTTTTTTGTACAGTTCTTCTGTGTTTTCTTGCCACCTCTTCTTAATATGTTCTGCTTCTGTTAAGTCCATACCATTTCTGTCCTTTGTCGAGCCCATCTTTGCATGAAATGTTCCCTTGGTATCTCTAATTTTCCTGAAGAGATCTCTAGTGTTTCCCATTCTGTTCTTTTCTTCTATTTCTTTGCATTGATCGCTGAAGAAGGCTTTCTTATCTCTTCTTGCTATTCTTTGGAACTCTGCATTCAGATGCTTATATCTTTCCTTTTCTCCTTTGCTTTTCTGAGCAATAGAAACTTTGATATTCGACACTGCAAGTCTTACTCATACTGATTGATTTAGGGGGTGGCCAATTTAATAAAAGCCCCTTAAGAAGGGGCTTCCCTGTAACTCAGCAGTAAAAAATCTGCCTCAATGCAGAAGCTGCAGGAGACATAGGTTCAATCACTGGGTGGGGAAGATCCCCTGGAGGAGGGCATGGCAACCCACCTCAGTATTCTCGCCAGGAGAATCCCCATGGACAGAGGAGCCTGGTTGGTTACAGTCCATGGGATAGCAAAGAGTCAGACATGACTGAAGCGACTTAGCATGCATGCACTCAGGCTTAAGATCTTTTGTTTGTTTTTTGGAGTTGTATGTTCAAATGTATTCATCAGCTATCTGACTGACCAGCAAAGTCTCATTTGTAATTAGTGAGCCAGTTGCATATAATATGTTTATGACTTTTAAAAACCTTCATTCCACTGTGATCACAGTTGAAATATTGGTTTGGTTAGGGAAACATTTTCTTATAGAAATCAACTAAGATCATGATGTAGTTGAAAGACACTTTGAATATTTTAATGAGCTCCACAATCCTATGCTATCCTATTTCCCATTCTCTGATGCTCTGTATAAGGTACTATGTTGGAGTCATTTTCTAAATTGAAATTTTGAGATACACAAGACCATCTATGGCAAAGACTATTCTCCAGTATACTGCCTCTCCTTCTAACAGTGATCAAACCCTGATTTTAAGTTAGGCACATGATCACCTAGAAGAAATGATCACATGATCACACCTACACATCCAAGCCTCCTTAGCGTGTAGGTGTGGCCATGTGATTAAAATCAGGCCATTGCGATATGAGAAGTATCATGTGGCTGCTTCCAGGAAACTTCTGAAGAGACAGTTGCTATTTAACCATTTCTCCTTTTATTTTTCATCTCTTTAGTGCCTGGAATGTAAATGTAATCACTGGAGCTCTAGCCACCATAATGGACCTTGAGGACAAGGGCTTCCTCTTCAGCTAGAAGGAGCCGAACTGCCTACCTCTGGATTTTGCAAATGGAAAAGAAACCTCTATCACAGTTAAGCTACTGCAATTTTGATTCTCTTTTTATTTTAGCCAAACCTAACCTAACCTAGTGAAGATCAACATATAGTTAGAAATAAGTGACTTACTTTGCAAGTTGAAAATGGGGACTTCTAGCCTAATTTAAGGATTATGGGGTTACTTCCAAATATGAGAAATAATCTGAGAAATGCATGTTGAAATACTGGAATTTCTAGTATATTTACATGACTTAATGAGACAGTCTGATAATATGTTTGAAATTAGGGCTAGCCAAGAAACTAGAGGACAATGGTAGCTATATAGCAAATGTCAGAATTAAAAGAGAAATTTTATATGAGCCCTGATGAGGAAATCCTACTCAGTTCCATGGCCTTGAATTTGGGGATGGCATTCTAAGCAGACAGATGAGCAAGAGTGAAGGCCAGGTGGTATGGAAATGCATGGAGAGTTTGTAGAAGGTCCACATGGCTGGGTGGGAGACTAAGCTGGAGAAATCTCTTCAGTGGAGCAGATCAGGCTTTTTGCCCAGGTCCTTCTGCCAGGCTTCAGGCAGCCATGTGAGCCTGGGACTTTTGGTGTACAATGAATGTCAGGGGTCTTAGTAGCTATTCTTCCATGAAGGTTTCTTGAGCTTTATGTGGCTTTTATTTTAAGTTTTTGTATATGGTGTGAGATAGGGATCCAACTTCATTCTTTTGCAGGTGGATATCCAATTGCCTTTGTCCCCTTTTTCCAATGCCTAGATCAAACACTGAGGCCCTTGATTCATGAGACAAGCAAGCACCACAGATTTCAAGTGAACAAATAACAAACATGAGCAGAGGCCAGGCCACACTCTTGGCACTGTTGTTTACTAATTTTGACGTCAGCAGATTAATTTTAAATGCTGATCATCTCACCCAACACATTCTGATAAAGGCCCTGCTGAGTGTTGAGGCACAGGAAGGAGTTTCTGGAAGCCCAAGCCTCCTTTTAAGTGCCTCTCCCCAGAAATCTTTTCCTTGGAGTTGATGAGGTTTAGCAGGTATGTGGATTAGCAATGAAGATTAGTACCATCCTGCTGAGAAGATGGCCAGTTGCCCACAGCCTCGATCCACAAAGCTTGTGGTAATAATCTAATGTAGGGTGAGGGCAGGGAACATCATAATGAGATTCTTAAAACCCAGTTTTCAAAGAATGAGTTTTTCTTTCAATTTTTAAACAGTAACAATAAATAAAATGTTCTCCTATGTTAAGATGTTAGGGGAGTTAATGCACCAAAACATGGCTCTCTGAACTCCCTCCTTCCAGGGAAATTTAAAGGGCAAATAGTCAGGATAAGGAGTGAGCAAAGGCAAGCAGGTTGTGCCTTGAAATGTTGGTGTAGATGACTCAGGATTTATGTCTTTGATCCATTTTTAAGTTAATTTTGTGTGTAGGATCTGAAGTAGGGACCCAGATTCATTCTTTTGCATGTGGATATCCATTTGTTCCAGCACCACTTGCTGAATAGACTATTCGTTCCCCATTAAGTGATCTTGGCACCTTTGTCAAAAGCCAGTTGACCATGGACGCATGGGCTTGTTTCTGGACTCCCAATTCTATTGATCTATATGTCTATCCTTATTTCAGTACCATACTGTTTTGATTGCTACAGCTTTGTAGTGAGTTTTGAAACTGGGCAGTATGAGTCCCCCAACTTTGTTCTTCTTTTTTAGGATCTTTTGGGCTATTTGGAGTCCCTTGCAATTCCATATTAATTTTAGGATCTGCTATTTTACTTTTGAAGAAAAGGCCATTGGGATTTTGATAAAGATTGTATTGAACTATAGATTGCTTTGGAGAGTATTGCCACTGTAACAGTATTAAGCCTTCCACTCCATGAACATGGGATGCCTTTCCATTTATTTAGATCTTCTTTAGTTTCTTTCAGCAATGATTTATAATTATCAGTATTACAAGTCTTATGCCACCTTAATTAAATGTATTTCTAAGTATTCTTTTCAGTGCTATTGTAAATGGAATAATTTTCTTAATTTCATTTTTGTGTGTTGACCTTGTATCCTGCAACTTTCCTGAATTCATACATGTTAAAGGACTTGAAAATTATAGAAAAGCCCAATTCAACCTGGCTTGAACCATAAAAGAGGTTTATTGGCTCACATAATTAAGAAGTCTATGGGCTTCATGCATGGTTATATCAAGTCTCTGGCTCCATTTCTCTATACTTATCTCAGTTTTATCCTTTTCTAGAAATTAGATCTGTGCTCAAGTTGACCTCCCTCATGGTTTCTAACAGAAACTGGGTCTGCATGCTTCCTTAGTCATATCCAGGGAAAGGATTTTTAAAAAAGCATTTCCTTCCCTCAGAAGTCCTCAATGTTTCTTTGATATGCTCATCCCTGACCTTGTGACAGAGATAGACTTTCTCTGATTGGTTTAGGCTATGGAGGTAGGAATAGGTTCAAACCCACCCAAACTGCATATTTGCTACATAAAGTGTATGTATGTGAGTGGGCAGGGTGGGTACTAAACAAAGAGAGGTGGTTCTTAGAGGAAAACCTCAGGGCTGTTAGGAAGGGGAAGAAAGAGTGTCTGCCAAACCTATGAAATTTGTATAGTGCCAAGCAGCATTTGAGGAATATCTGCTGAATGAATGAATGAGAAGTTCCACTAGTCCTTTCACTGATACACAGCCTCCATCTAGTGATGGCCAACCTTTCAACCTCTGGAAATCCCCTACTGAGATCCCAGGCTCTTCTATGGGGAAGAAAGAGTTCTTACTATGGCCTTCGTAACTTCTCTGCTTTCCAAGCAATAAGACTCTGATAGAATAGACCTGGAAAACAGAACATTGGGAATCCACATATTCGAAATAACAGGGTGGACCTTGTGGGTTCATGATGTGACTCTGAAGTCCTTGTCTACAAATTGCTCCCCAAACCTGATGCCTGACATTTTGCCATTAGGAATTCACTCCATTGGTTTAAGTTTAAAAGACTTTTTCACCTTCACACCACCCCCCACCACTCCCCAAACTGGGGCTTTTGTTTGCAGTGAAGCATCTTATCTGATAGAGTAGGGAGCCTACCTTTGTATGATCCAAGCCAAAGCAACACTGATGTACTCTGAAGAGTATATTCAGCAGTAGAGCATAACCTATACCAGAGAAATAGAGTCAGAGGTAAGGGCCCCAGGAACCTCAGGTCCTGAATTATGAGAACTCATTTCTCTTCCAAGACATTCAGCCTGAGTTTAGTTTAATCAGCTACAGACTCAGCCTCTTCTCTAATTAATATTAAGCTCCATTGTAGCAGGATACAGTAGCTCTGGTCCCACATGCATTTCTAGATCTTTGCCACTCTTGCATCAGAGGTAGAGTCTATGACCCTTATCCTTGAACCTGAGTGACCATGTTACTGCTTCAATGAAGAGAGAGTGGAGGAAATGATGCTCTATGACTTCTGAGGCTAGATCGCAAAAATGTAATGTACTCTTGCCTTATTCTCTTGGGACACTTGCGCTGGGAACCCAGCTATTATGTTGTGAGGAAGCTCAAGCAGCCTATGGAGAGGAACCATGATTCCCAGCCCACAGCCACAGCTCAGCTTCGAGCCAGCACCCAGTACCGACTTGCCAGTCATGTGAGAGAGTCATATTGAAAGTCAATCCTTGTGTGGTAGGGAGCATCTAAGATGGCACCCAATGATGGTATTCTTACCATCTCCTCCTTCTCCTTACTGTAGACTAGACTAAGCACCTACCTTCTATCCAGCAGAAATGATAGGATGGTTAGGTTACAAAAAGACTGTGGCTTCTGTCTTAGACACCCTGTCATGTACACACTGTCTCTTGCATTTCTTGCCCTGGGGGAAGCCAGCTGCCATGTTGTGAGGCAGTCCTGTAGAAAGGCCCACGTGCTGAGAGACTAGGGCCTGACATCAGCTGCATGAGTGAGCTTGGAAGCAGCTTCCTCACCAGCTAGGCATTCAGAAGAGAACCCAAGTGCGGCCAGCAGCTTCATTACCAGCTCATGAGGCACCTGAAGCCAGAGGCACCTGGCTAGATTTCACCCAGATTTTTGATCCACAGAAAATGGGTGAGATTATACATGTCTTTTTAAGCTACTAGATGTTGGGATAAATTTCTGGGCAGCAAGAGATAACTAATACCATCTTCTATTCCCTAAGTAAGTCAGCTTAGCTGATGCTGCATGGACAAGAGTGAAGGTGTCCTCTCTAAGTCCTGCCCAAATGAGAGAACTGTGAGTAGAATAAGTGATTGCTGGGTTTTTAACCCACTAGGTTTTGGAGTCATTAATTATGACCCTATGGTTAACTTTTTCTCATTGGGAGTAATATGACAGATGTTGGGGGAAAAAAGCAACAATCAAACCAGGCCTAAACTTTCATCTACTATAGCCTAGTGTATTCATTTGCTAAGGCTGCCATAATAAGGGCCACAGACGAAATTTGTTGCTTCACTGTCCTAAAAGCTAGAAGTCCAAGATCAAGGTGTTGGCAGGGTTAGTTTCTTCTGAGGCTTCTCTCCTTGGCTGACAGATGGCTGCCGTCTCCCTGTGCTCTTCCAAGGTCTTCACTCTGTGCCTATATGTCCAAATCTCCTCTTCTTACAAGGACCCCAGTCATAATGGATGAGGGCCCATTCTGACGGCTTCATTTTCACTTAATCACCTCTATAAAGATCCTATCCCCAAATACAGTCACATTCTGAGATTGTAGGGGTTGGGGCTTCAACATAGGAATTTTGGGAGGGCATAATTCAGCCCATAAGGCCAGTCAACCCAATTCTTTTAGAAGGTCCACAAAGAACTCATTTTTCAAGAAATAAAAGTCTTTCTCTCTTCTTGTTTAAGCATTCCACAATGGGACAATTGTTATAGTCTTCCCAAGGTTTTTTTTTTTTTTAATCCTTTTAAAAATTACTTTTGCCTTGAGGAAAACAATACCTACTACTACTGCTCCTATTAATCCCTTTTGCCTCCCTCCCTACAGGTTTGTGGGCTTTTCTGTGGCAGGTCCAGAGCCCTCAGGGGACAGAGGCCCATGGCAGTCATTCCACCTGCCAGGACCAAAAAAGTACCATAACCTCCAGGAAAGGGTGTTAAGCTGGAGGGGCATTTGAGTCATCCGGGGACCAGGCTGGGGTCTGTGGGTGGAGGGGAAGATCTTCGCAGAGTTTCTGGAAGCAGTGTAAACTGAAGTCATGTGAGAAAAATAAGTACCTAGCCCAGTGCCTGTCCTCTGGTTGTGCCAATGTGTAGAAAGGAGGAGAGAAAGGTGGGCTCGAGGGAAACAGGACACTCCAGAAGCGCCTCAGAGAAGCCTTCTGCTCAGGAAAAGCAGCCTCACGGTTTTCACCACCCTGACCTGTGTCCTGAGCAGGTGAGCTCTGCTGTAGTAGAATGATGGCCCATAGTGGGAAAACTTGCCTCTTTCCCACCCTTCCTTTTGTAGGGACAGAGAAAACAACCTGGGGAGAAGTGTCTGGCCTAACAACTGGAATTAATGCTAAGCTGAGGTTCAGAGCTTTCTGCTTTGCCCCAAGTCAACAGCCCTCCTGTGGTCATTAATCCTGTGTAAGTGCTTAAGAGGAGTCCAGGAATCACCTCCTCTGGCCTCACTAAACCCACCACCAACCTAGGACGGTGGGCCGCGTGTTTTACCCGCTGAGTCGGTGTTTGCCTGGACACTGGGCCTAATGACCGCCAAAGGCCTATGTCTGCTTGAAGTTCTGTGACCTCTGTGGGCCTGCGTCTGCTGCAGGCCTGTATCTACCAGGGGGCCTGGATCTGCCTGAGTCTTTGCTACAGGCTTTGTGGACTGCCAGGACCAAAAAAGTACCATACGAAGGAGAAAGGAGGGGCCCTTAGTGGCTTCTTCCCATCCGAGCTGTCCGTGTCAGGGGCTGAGGGGCATGAGTTCGAGGTGTAGAGGGGCAGCCTTCTTCCACAGGATTCTGGGCCTGCTTTCCTGGTGAGGTTTGCTCGTCTGCTCTCACATCCTGCCAAGGAAAACAAAACAAGGGCCCAGCAGAGAAGCCACTGGGTACAGAGCACAAGCCTCTAAATAGCTCTTCAGCTCCGGTCTAAACCTCAGAAATGTGACTCTGGGTAGGACAAAGTCTGCTGAGGAGCAGAACTGGGACAAATAGATAGCAATGCAGGGCTGCTGTAATTCCTTATAATCGCAGGTTTAGAAGAGATGTGGTCTTCACGGGAGACTCTCAAAGTGCCCCGTGGTGTCCAGACTTCATTTTACAGAGGGGTCCCCCGAGTCACCTTCTCACAGCGGGTGGGGACCCCACCCAGAGAAGGCCCCTGACCCAGGAGGGTTGGTTTGCTGGTGGGTGGGCCTCCTGGCTTCAGCCCAACATCCTTGGCTGAGGCTAGAAGATGCTGATTAACATGAAAAGGGGACACTTCAGTGGCTGGCTCTCTGGGCGTCTGAGGGGGAAGGTGATCATTCTGTCACTGTCTTTCTTGGCCAATTAGATGATTCAGCATATTCCCAGCCTCTCTCTTGGCTGAGGTGATTTATAGTAAACTCTGCGGGCCTGACTAGGGTGAGTGATGGGGAATAGGGGCCCATCTTCCGTGTGTTTGTGTGTGTGTGCACACGCACTTTCCACATCATGTACACAGCACTAGATGGGGGTTGTATGCGAGAGCTGAAAACATTTGCAGGCCTCTCACAGCCATTCTGCTGGCTGACAGTTTCTACTGGAGGAATTCTTCTCTCTGGAGAAAATGTTTACTTACGAGTCTCTCTTCAAGAAAGGAAGGAGGAGGAAGGCAGGGTTTTAGGGTGTCATCCACTCACCTGTTGTGAGTTAAGAGCTTTGGGGAAACAGATGAGAAAGTGCTTGATCTGAGGGAGGTGGGAAGGGCTGAGCCACTTGGCCCCCCACTGGTGTCCTAGCTTGCTTCTCTGCCAGCAGCAGCAGCCAGTGGGCCTGAGGCCAGGGTAGAGCCTATGGGCAGACGTGATGGGAATGTGTGTGTACATCTGAGATGTGCCTAAGATGCACTTCTGTAGCATCATGCAAGCATTTCTTGTAGATGTTTTGATGGGTTACTCTGGGTAATTGCTTTAAGGTGTGGCTCTGTCTATCCTGGGGTGTGGGGATATCGTGTATCTACTGAACCAAGATGGGGGGGAATGGTGCTGTGTCGTAAGGGGTGATGGAGCCCCAGCTCAGTCTTCCTGGAGGAGTCAAAGATGGACCATGATGGCTTTTTGGCAGCTGTTTCCACCCCTGTATCTTGCTCCCAAAGATTCTCTAACTTCTGTAATAAAATCTTCATATCATTTATAGAATACTGACCATTGCTGGCCACTCCCTGAGTCACTCATTGGAAACTGAGGGTCTTGGCCTGCTCTCCCTGACTATCCTCATCATTGTCACCATCTATCCTATCAGCATCATCTTTCCCCATGTATAATAAGTACATAGGACAGGCCAACAATTATTCCAAATGCTTTACAGATCTCATTTATTCCCCCAAGACGATCCTTTGGCAATATTACTGGCATCTGGCAATACTATAGTCTCTGGCAAGGTGTCACCTTGCCTGGGCCACAGGCAGCCCAGAACATAATTTGGATGTGCCTGAGAGAGTGTTTCTGGCTGAGGTTAACGTTTGAATCTGGGGCTTGAGTAAAGCAGATTTCCCTCCCCAAGGTGGGAAGGCCTCGCCCAACTAGTTGAAGGTCAGACTAGAACAAGAAGGCTGAGTAAGAGGTAACTTCACTTGCCTGACTGATGAGCTGGGCTAGGGGTCTTCTCCTGCTCTCAGAGTAGAACTTAAAACATTGGTTCTCAGGCCTTTGAACTCAGACTGGAACCACTGCTGGCCATCTTGGGTCTCCAGTTTGCTGACTATGGATCTTGGGACTTCTAAGTCTCTATAAATCTCTGTATGTGGTATGTACAGATAGATATATGGATATATACACCTTACTGGTCCTACTTCTTCAGAAGACTCTAATACATGTCCCCATTTAGTGCACAGGGAAACTGAGGCATGGAGAAGTGAACTCATTGCACAAGGTCTTACTTAGGATTGCACCCAGGCAACATGCACCCCACTCCAATGTTCTTGCCTGGAGAATCCCAGGGATGGAGGAGCCTGGTAGGCTGCAGCCCATGGGGTCGCTAAGAGTCGGACACAACTGAGCGACTTCACTTTCACTTTTCACTTTCATGCATTGGAGAAGGAAATGGCAACCCACTCCAGTGTTCTTGCCAAGAGAATCCCAGGGACGGGGGAGCCTGGTGGGCTGCTGTCTCTGGGGTCACACAGAGTCGGACACAACTGAAGCAACGCAGCAGCAGCAGCAACATGACTCCACGGACCTCCTGCCTAAACCTCTAGATCTCCTGCCCTCTAGCTCCTTGGCTTCTGCATTTTCAAATAATTCTTCAGCATGGGAGAATGAGCTGAGAAGTGTGGGTCCCTGCGCCTAGCCACTAACTTGTAACCCTTGCCCTATCCAAGAGTGATGGTACGGGGAGGGAGGAGGGAGGGGGGTTCAGGATGGGGAACATGTGTATACCTGTGGCGGATTCATGTTGATGTATGGCAAAACCAATACAATATTGTAAAGTAATTAACCTCCAATTAAAATAAATAAATTTATATTAAAACAAACCCTGGAGGCCCCATCATAGGATTAGTGAGAATTCCTGAGGGTTGCCACATCCTGGGTTCTCCAACCACAATGACCCTGAGAAGCCAGGTGATGAGGTAAAGCAGGAGATGAGAGGGGGCTTGTGTCTAGCTGGCCATGGACAGGTTGTGGGGCCTTCCCTCTGTGCCTCCATTTTGTCAACCGTGAGAGGGAAGTTGGAGCCCCCCTGATCTCGGTGGCTCCTGAATCCTGGGGTTGCACCTGTCTCTTATACACATCTTCTATCCTATCAGCATCATCTTTCCCCATGTATAATAAGTACATAGGACAGGCCAACAATTATTCCAAATGCTTTACAGATCTCATTTATTCCCCCAAGACGATCCTTTGGCAATATTACTGGCATCTNGAATCATCAAGCTGCGTAAAGTAACTACCTTAGCCATTTCTCAGCTGGAGGGCTTCACAGGAGACTGCAGAGCAAGGAACATGGAGGCTGGCAGTTCAGGGTTTGCAGCCACCCTCTGCCCTTTGCTGGGAGACTTTGGGCATATTTGCTCATCTCTCCCAGCCTGTTTCTATAAAATGGGGCTAGTGATACCAAGTCTGAGGGATGGCTGCCATGGTTACAGGAGGTGAGGCTGGCACCATGCTGAGATAAGTGGCTCCATAGTCTATGGGGCGTCCTTCCTGTCCTGACTCGATTTACGTCAACGTGGCTCATTTTTACAGCCCGAGGCCTCTAAGTGTCACTCCCCTTCCCTTTCAGGAGTCTGAGAAAGCCCTAAGAACACAGCAGAAGCCAGCTCCTCCCTTAAAGGGTCAAGCCTGCTTCCTCTCTTGATTCGCTCCCCCTCTTCCTTGTTTCCTGGCTCTTTTCCCTGATTCATTTCTATTTCTCCATAAGCAGTTGCTAAGAAGCTCTCTACATGCGCACATTTGTGCTGTTTCTTTCAAGGTCACGTTTCCGCCAGCTTTCCGCACGTGAAGCAAACAGCCTTCCTTCTTCTCAGCCCGGTGTCACGTGGCTGCTTAAAGCAGGGAGGAGGGTGGGGGCTGCCTCCACAAGGCCCTGTGTGTGTGTAGATGTGGACATGTCGAGATAGAAATCCACATACGTATGTTTATGTGCATACTTGTGGGGGTATACATGTGTGTGCATCTAGGCATCCACAACATCCATGTATGTTTGTGCATGTGTGGACATCCATATGTATGTATGTGTGAGCACATGTGGACACAGTGTACACATGTGTGTATGTGAAGTCACCCATGGAGGCATCAACACCCAAACATGGTTCTCTAGGAGATGCATAAGTGAGTCTGGAAAGTTTCTCTTCTCACCTTGCCCCCAAAGTATAAAATTGCCAGTGAAAATCAAGTTGTCTCTACAGGGATTGAAAGAAGTAAGATGTGCCTGGGTAAAATGAAGAATCCCTGACAGGTCGTGAGCTCTTCATCTCGAAACCAAACATTTTGAGATGTTGCCTTCTCCCAGAAGGGAAGAAAATTCTTAAGTCAAGCAAACAAGGTGGGGGAAGCCTACTGGAATCACAGATTAGAGGACTCAACATAGCAAGGGTGCCAATTTCCCGTCAAATCAACCTATATATGAATATAATTCCAGTCAAAACCCCAGCAGAATTTCTTATGGGTATAGACAAGCTGGTTCTAAAATGGGTATGGAAAAAGCAAAGGAAATAGAAAAAAAATTGGAAAAGAAGATTGGAAGATCACACTATCTGATTTTAAGTCTTACTATAAAGTTATACAGTAAGATAGTCTGCTATCGGCAGAGGGATAGAGAGAGATCAATGGAAGAGAATAAGGAGTCCAGACATAGACTCAACAAAATACAGCTAATCAATTTTTGACAAAGGTACAAAGCAATTCAATGGAGGGAGTATAATCTTTTCAATAAATGGTGCAGGAACAATTGGACATCCATAAGCAAAAAAAAGTGAACTTCAACCTAAACCTTACACCTTACACAAAAATTTACTCAAAATGGATAACAGGTCTAAATGTCAAGTGTAAAACTTATAAAACTTGTAGATGAAAATATAGGAGGAAATCTTCATATTCTAGGGTTAGGCAGAGTTCTTTGACATGAGACCAAGAGCGTAACCTATAAAAGAAAAATTGATGAATTGGACTTCATCAAAATTGAACACTTTTGTTCTGTGAAAGACACTGATAAGAGAATGAAAAAACAACCTATAGACTAGAGAAAATATTTGCAAATCACATACCCAACAAAAGACTTGTCTACCAAATGTGTAAAGAAGTTTCAAGGCTCAACAGTAAGAAGACTTAACAGTTTAATTGTGGTGGTGGTGGTTTAGTCGCTCAGTCATGTCCAACTTTTGCGACCCCATAGACTATAGCCCTCCAGGCTCCTCTGTCCATGGGATTTCCCAGGCAAGAATACTGGAGTGAGTTGCCATTTCCTTCTCCAGGGGATCTCCCCAACCCAGGGTTCAAACCCATGACTCACTCATTGAAGGTGGTATCTTTACCATCTGAGCCACCAGGGAAGCCTCCAACAATTTAATTAAAAATGGTCAAAAGANGTTGCCATTTCCTTCTCCAGGGGATCTCCCCAACCCAGGGTTCAAACCCATGACTCACTCATTGAAGGTGGTATCTTTACCATCTGAGCCACCAGGGAAGCCTCCAACAATTTAATTAAAAATGGTCAAAAGACTTGGACACTTCACCGAGGGATAACAGGTGGCAAATAAAAAGAAAACAATGTTCAACATCATTCACCATAAAGGAAATGATGAGAAACGTACTACCTACCTATCAGAATGGCTAAAATAAAAAACATTGACCATAGCAAGTGCTGATGGGGATGTGGAGTAACTGGACCTCTCATACATTGCTGGCGGGCACGTTAAATAGTACAGCTACTCTGGAAAATGGTTTGGCAGTTTCTTGGTGGCTCAGAGGTTAAAGCGTCTGCCTGCAGTGTGGGAGACCAGGATTCGATCCCTGGGTCGGGA
>SJYW01018969.1:0-16583 GCA_006410735.1 Raphicerus campestris | reverse complement strand
ACCAAAAAAATTCCAGTAAAATTCCAGGGTCAGGTGACTTCTCTGATAAAAAGAATTAACATCAGTTCTCAGACTCTTCCAAAAAATAAAGAAGAATCACTACCTGACTTGTTCTGTAAGGTCAGAAGCCCAGTATTACTGTGATGTTTCATTGTTCAGTTGTGTCTGACTGACCCCATGGGATTTCCCAGGCAAAAATTCTGGAGTGGGTTGCCACTTCCTTCTCCGGGGAATCCTCTTGACCTAGGAATCAAACCTGGGTCTCCTGCATTGGCAGGCAGATTCTACCACTCAAGGGTTTCCCAGGTGGCACTATGGTAAAGAACCTGCCTGCCAGTGCAGGAGATTCAGAGACTTGGGTTGTGTCTGGGTTGGGAAGATCCCCTGGAGGAGGTCACAGCAACCCACTCCAGTACACTTGCCTGAAGACCCCAAGGACAGAGGAGCCTGGTGGGCTACAGTCCATAAGGTCGCAGAGCCGGATCTGACTGAAGCAACTTAGCACACACGCGTGCACCCTGATACCTAAGCCAAAAACACGGCAAGAGAAGAGAAGCACAGATCAATACCCCTTGTGAATACAAACGACAAAACCTCAAAAGTACTAGAAATCAAATGGAACAATTTTAAAAGAATTGCATGTTATGAGCAAATGAGGGGCTCCAACTCTCCTCCCACAAATACATCGAAAATCCATTTACAAATGGATTCTTGCAGAACACTTACTGAACACCAATGGAAGTCCTCAAACACCTGAAAGGATGAGAAAGATNCCAACTCTCCTCCCACAAATACATCGAAAATCCATTTACAAATGGATTCTTGCAGAACACTTACTGAACACCAATGGAAGTCCTCAAACACCTGAAAGGATGAGAAAGATCTCCACATAAAGGCAGGAAGAAGGGGTGGGAGGAGAAAGGAAGTGGGAGGGAGCTGAAGAAAGGGAACGTTCCCACCCCCTAGGGAGACCCCTCAGCTGTGGAGAGAGCTGGGACCGGAGCTCCAGTGGCTCACAGGAGACCGTGGTAGAGGCAGGCAGGACAGACAGAGGTGGTCGGGGGCCACCGTCCTGAGCCCAGCCTAACGTGCATCTGCCGGGAAGCAGGGTTGAGAAGACAGGCCTGGGGGAGGACTGGTGCTGGCTGCTTGGAGACACCCTGAAGGGGCTGGAGTATGGTACAGCTGAGCAACCGGGGATGCAAGCCCGGCGGCCACAGAAGTGACGCTCCAGCGGTAAGGGGCCCATTACAGCCTTTCATCCACATGTCACCCCCTCCGCCTCGGGCTCCAGGGGCGTGTGCCCCGCCTGGGCAGGCTTGCAGGTCCCACCCCAGGAGCAGACGCCAGCGGGTTGCCCACGTGCAGAGGTGTGGTGGAAAGCACAGCTGAGCACAGAGGGCCGAAGCTGTGGGCTTTGCGGGCGCCTGCACGAGGGGGCTGGGCCAGGCCAGGATCTGAGCTGTGGGCTCCCACATCAGGTCCGGGTGTGGGACTTCCGCTCTCCTGGCCGACTGCGAGACACCAGGGCTGACTGCCAACACACCCACTTTGGAGGTGAGGCAGAGGGCAGTGCCCGAGACAGTGAACTTTGCGGGGGAAGGTGGCACAACAGAGCACACTCCCCAGGGAACAGCTCCAGCAGAGGGACACTCGGCGGCTCCCTCCCAGTGGGAATGCTCCCGTCCCCTCTACTGCACTCCAAGCCTATCTGGGGACGTCTGCTCCAACAGCTAAAGCGCAGACCCTGCCCCTAGCGGGGTAGTGACAACTACAGGACAGAGAAGGCCCCGCTGCACAACCAGGGCAGCGTCTGCTCGCCGTAACACCAGTCACACCTCCCGTCAAGGGGATTAACAGCCAGCTACACTAAGAGGCGGCAGCCATCCATACCAAAACAGCCCTCACACCCAAAAGATTAAACCTACGCAGGCTACCCGGGGTGTCCCCACGTAAACACAGACCTCCAAGACCACAGTAGATAACTGTTTTTCCTAAACTCAGAGCAAGAGAAATATAAGTAAAATGAGAAGGCTGAGGAATCTTTTATATTCCCAAATATAAGAGATCAGGAGAACTTCCCTGAAAAAACAAACAAGGAAACAGACCTCTTAAGCTTAACAAACACTGAGTTCAAAAAGGGGATAATGAAAATACTGAAGGAATTAAGAAAGGCTACTGGGAGAAATTTGTGTGAAATATTCCCTTGGTATCTCCAATTTTCTTGAAGAGATTTCTAGTCTTTCCCATTCTATTACTTCCCTGTATTTCTTTGCATTGTTCACTTAAGAAGGCTTTCTGATCTCTCCTTGCTATTCTCTGGAAGATTACTGTGAAAAGGAACTAGAAACTATAAGAAGGAACTGGGAAAAATTAGAAAATTTATCATGAGCAAATGAGACTATCCAGGAATGTAAGGATGGTTCAACATATGAAAATAAAGTATACATCACAGTAATCAATTGAGGGTGTGGGCAAACCCCACATGAGTATATCAATACATAGGGAACAAGACAGGGAAATCTGCTTTGGTCTGAAGCTCTAGCCAGGGCAGTTAGGCAAGAAAAAGAACTAAAGGACATTCAGATTCGAAAGGAAGAGGTAAAATTCTCTTTTCACAGATTACACGATTTTATATATTTTTTAAAATCCCTAAAGAATACACACACATATATACAAAGACAATTAATAGAGCTCGTAAAAGCAACAAGGTTGCAGGACAAAGTCAAAGTACAAAAATTAGTTGTATTCCTATTTTGTTTGTTGTATTGCTTACAACAAACAATACAAAAATTAAGAAATCCATTTACAATAGCATCAAAAAGAATAAAATAATTAGGAATACCTTTAGCCAAGAGAGTATAAGACCTATATGCTGAATTAAACTACAAAACATGGAAAGAAAATTTTTAAACAGCTAAAAAGAATGGAACATTTCATATTCATGGTGTGGAAGACTTGTTAAGATGGCATTACTTCCCCAGTTAATCTACAGATTCAGCCTATTCATGATCAATAGAATCCTAGCTAACTCCTTAGAGAATCTGACAAGCTGATCCTAAAGTTCATATGGAATTGAAAGAGACCCTGATTAGACAAAAGCTTGAAAAAGAACAGTTGGAGAACTCACAATTCTCAATTTCAAGCTTGCTACAAATTAACAGCAAATAAAACAACATGGGACTGGCCTTAAGGATAGACACAGATCAATGGAATTGAACTGAGTCCAGAAATAAACCCATATTCTATGGTTAATTGATTTTTCAACAAGTGTACTAACTAAGATCATACAATGGAGAAAAGACATCTTTTCAATAAATGGTGCTGGAATAACTAGATTGTTCTTGTTGTTCAATCACTAGGTCATGTCCAACTCTTTGTGACCTCATGGACTGTACAGGCCAGGCTCCTCTGTCCTCCACTGTCTCCCAGGGTTTGCTCAGATTCATGTCCAGCGAGTCAGTGATGCTACCTAACCATCTTATCCTCAAACAATTAAACACAAAAATACCATATAATAATGCTCCTAGGTATATATTCAAGACACCTGAACACATGCTCACCTAAGAACTTGTATACATGTTCATAACACTGCAGCACAAGTCAATATTCATAATAGATAAAAGTAGAAACACCCACGTGTTTATCAACTGATGAATATATAAAATGTGGTAATCTATACAATGAAATATTATTTAGCCATAAAAGGGAATACTGATACATGCCACAAGATGGAGAAACCTTGAAAACGTTATCTAAATGAAAGAAGCCAGACACAAATTTTATGATTACATTTATATTAAATGTCCAGAATAGGCAAATTCAGAGACAGAAAGGAGATTAGTGGTTGCCAGGGTCTAAAAACAGGGAAAATGGGAAGTGGCCGCTTAGTGGATATATACTTTCTTTATAGGGTGATAAAAATATATTGAATTTAGGTGGTGGTAAAGCTGAAACTCCAGGACTTTGGCCACCTCATGCGAAGAGGTGACTCATTGGAAAAGACTCTGATGCTGGGAGGGACTGGGGGCAGGAGGAAAAGGGGATGACAAAGGATGAGATGGCTGGATGGCATCACTGACTCGATGGACGTGAGTCTGGGTGAACTCCGGGAGTTGGTGATGGACAGGGAGGCCTGGCGTGCTGCGATTCATGGGGTTGCAAAGAGTCGGACACGACTGAGCAACTGAACTGAACTGAACTGAATGGTCACTTTAAGAGCTCTCTAGTCTTTCCCTTTCTAAGAGCTCTCTAGTCTTTCCCTTTCTGTAATTTTCCTCTATTGCATCGCATTGTTCATTGAAGAAGGTCTTCTTGTCTCTCCTTGCCATTCTCTGGAACTTTGCATTTAGTTGGGTGTACCTTTCTCTTCAAGAAAATCGGAAATATCAAAGGAAAATTTCATCCAAAGACGGACACAAAAAAGGACAGAAACAGTAAAGACCTATTAGAAGCAGAAGAGATCAAGAAGAGATGGAAAGAATACACTGAAGAACTGTACAAAAAAGATCTCAGCGACCCAGATAACCGCAATGGTATGGCCACTCACTCAGAGGCAGACATTCTGGAGTGTGAAGTCAAGTGAGCCTTAGGAAGCACTGCTGTCAATAAAGCTAGTGGAAGTGATGGAATTCCAGCAACGCTATTTAAAATCCTAAAAGATGACTATCAAAGTGCTGCACTCAATAAGTCAGCAAATCTGGAAAACCCAGCAGTGGCCACGGGACTGGAAAAGGTCAGTCCTCATCCCAATTCCCAAGAAGGGTAGTACTAAAGAATATTCAAACCACCAGATAACTGCACTCATCTCCCAGGCTAATAAGGTTCTGCTCAAAATCCTTCAAGCTAGCCTTCAGCGTTATGTGAACTGAGAGCTTCCAGATGTCCAAGCTGGGTTTAGAAAAGGCAAAGGCACCAGAGAGCAAATTGCCAACATTCACTGGATAACAGAGAAAGCAAGAGAATTCCAGAAAAATATCTATCTCTGTTTCATTAACTATGTAAAGCCTTCACCTGTGTGGATCATAACAAACTGTGGAAAACTCTTAAAGAGACGGGAGTACCAGACCATCTTACCTGTCTCCTGAGAAACCTATATGCAGGTCAAAAAGCAACAGTTAGAATCCTGTATGGCACAACTGACTGGTTCAGGACTGAGAAAGGAGTATGGCAAGGCTTTTATTTAACACAGAGCACATCACACGAAATGCCAGGCTGGATGAGTTACAAGCTGCAATCAAGATTGCTGGGAGAAACACTGACAACCTCGGACATGTGGATGATACCACTCTAATGGCAGGAAGTGAAGAGGAGCTAAAGAACCTCCTGATGAGGGTGAAGGAGGAGGATGAAAAAGCCAGCTTAAAGCTAAATATTAAAAAAACTAAGATCGTGCCATGGCTTCCGGCCCCATTACTTCATGGCAAATAGAAGGGAAAAGGTAGAAGCAATGGCCGGTTTCCCCTTCGTGGGCTCTAAAATCACTGCAGATGGTGACCGCAGCCTTGAAATTAAAAGACGGTTACCTCTTGGCAGGAAAACTGTGACAAGCCTAGACAGTGTGTTAAAAAGCCACTCTCCCGACAGAGGTCCGTAGAGTCGAGGCTACAGTCTCTCCAGCAGTCACACACGGTTGTGAGAGCTGGATCATAAAGAAGGCAGAGAGCTGAAGAATTGAGGCTTACAAACTGTGGTGCTGGAGAAGACCCCTTGGAGTTGCTTGAACAGCAAGATCAAACCAGTCAGTCTTAAAGGAAATCAATCCTGAATACTCATTGGAAGGACTGATGCTGAGGCTGAAGATCCAATACTTTGGTCACCTGACGCAAACAGCTGACTCACTGAAAAGACCCTGATGCTGTGAAAGATTGAAGGCAGAAGGAGAAGAGGGCGACAGAGGATAAGATGCTTGGATGGCATTACTGGTGCAATGGACATGAACTTGGGCAAACTCTGGGAGATGGTGAGGGACAGGGAGGCCTGGAGTGCTGCAGTCCATGGGGTCGCAAAGAGTCAGACACTTTTCTCTAGAGAAAAGTCCATGCAGCAACAAAGACCAGCACAGCCAAAAATAAATGAAATTATATATTAAAAAAAGAAGTTTTTACACAGAAGAATATTATTCAGCCATTAAAAAGGAACTCTCTGGGGGGACTTCCCTGGTAGTCCAGTGGTTGAGTCTGCCTTGCAATGCAGGGAACATGGATTTGATCCCTGGGCTTCCCCAGTGGCTCAGCTGGTAAAGAATCTGCCTGCAATGTGGGAGACCTGGGTTCGATCCCTGGGTTGGGAAAATGCCCTGGAGAATGGAAAGGCTACCCACTCCAATATTCTGGCCTAGAGAATTCCATGGACTGTATAGGCCAAGGGGTCACAAAGAGTTGGACACAACTGAGCAACTTTCACTTTTCACTTTCAGGGAACTGAGATTCCCACATGCAGCAGAGCAACTAAGGCTTCCGAGCCACGAATAGAGGGTCCACGTGCTGCTACGATCACCTGTGCTGCAAATAAAACCTGATTCAGTCAAATAAATGAATTTTTAAAAAGAACAAAGGAGCCCTTGGTTGACATATAATCCAGCAATCTTACTCCTGGGCCTATATCTAGACAACACTATAACTGGAAAAGATACACGCGTCCCTATGTTCACAGCAGCACTGTTCATAAGAGCCAAGACACAGAAGCAAACTAAACGTCCATTGACAGAGGAATGGATAAAGATGGGTAATGGAATACCACTCAGCCATAAAAAAGCATGAAATAATGCCACTTACAGCAACACGGATGGATCCAAGAGATTATCATACTAGTGAAGTAAGTCAGAAAGAGAAAGACAAATTCCATATGATATCACTTATCTGTGGAATCTAATGTAAGACACAAATGAACCTATCTACAAAACAGAAACACTCACACAGACATAGCGAACAGGCTTGCAGTTGCCAAGGTGGGGGGGGGTAGGGAAGGATTGGGAGTTTGGGATTAGAAGATGCAAATTATTATATATAGGATGGATAAACAACAAGCTCCTACTGCATGGCACAGGGAATGACATTTAATATCCTAGGATATACCATCATAGGTTTATCATATGGTATATCCTAGGATATACCATCATAGGTACATCATATGGTATATCCTAGGATATACCATCATAGGTACATCATATGGTATATCCTAGGATATATCATATTCATAATAGGAAATAATATGGAAAAGAATGTATATATGTATAACTGAATCACTTTGCTGTATAGCAGAAATCAACACAACATTGTAAATCAACACTTCAATAAAATAAACTGAAAGAAAAAAGAGATGCCAGAGAGCTTATTTTCCCTCCCTACCAGCTAGGGACATGGTGAGAAGGTGGTCATTTACGAGCCAGAAAGAGACAGCTCTCTTTCTGGTGGTCGACCAGAAACCGACCATCAAACACATTGGCACCCTCATCTTGAACTTCCAGCCTCCAGAACTGAGAAAAAATGTGCCTCTCTAGAATAACACTGAATAAGCTTTTTGCGAATTTCTCGAGTGTCAGTCACTAATTCTGTAAGGGGAATGGAGTGAGAGGTGAGCACCTCACCCAGTGAGGTAGTGAGCAAACGTCAGTGGAATCCCAACTAAGGGAACTGGACCATTCTCCAAGGCCCAGATACTAAATAAAGAGAGAGTTCTCTTTTTCACTTAACGTACTATATTAGATATGTGATTGGGAACTGAGTACTACTTTGGGTTTTAGTCATGTGTTAGTAAAAAGATATAACATTTTGCCTTGAAGAACACATTTATATATATGCACACTGAATGGTAAATGTTGTCTGTGATGTTTTGTAGGTACATTGATCCAGGTGTGCCAGACTGACATTCTGTAGTAGACACCTGTGGCCAAAAGGTTTCCTAGTCACCAATGACCCCACCCAGCAGTTAGACAGGGCATGTGATTAGTCCTGGCCGATGGGCTGTGAGAAGAAATGACTGTGTGAAGCCCTGGGCCATGGCACAGAAAAAGGGGANAGACCTTCTTCAATGAACAATGCGATGCAATAGAGGAAAATTACAGAAAGGGAAAGACTAGAGAGCTCTTAGAAAGGGAAAGACTAGAGAGCTCTTAAAGTGACCATTCAGTTCAGTTCAGTTCAGTTGCTCAGTCGTGTCCGACTCTTTGCAACCCCATGAATCGCAGCACGCCAGGCCTCCCTGTCCATCACCAACTCCCGGAGTTCACCCAGACTCACGTCCATCGAGTCAGTGATGCCATCCAGCCATCTCATCCTTTGTCATCCCCTTTTCCTCCTGCCCCCAGTCCCTCCCAGCATCAGAGTCTTTTCCAATGAGTCACCTCTTCGCATGAGGTGGCCAAAGTCCTGGAGTTTCAGCTTTACCACCACCTAAATTCAATATATTTTTATCACCCTATAAAGAAAGTATATATCCACTAAGCGGCCACTTCCCATTTTCCCTGTTTTTAGACCCTGGCAACCACTAATCTCCTTTCTGTCTCTGAATTTGCCTATTCTGGACATTTAATATAAATGTAATCATAAAATTTGTGTCTGGCTTCTTTCATTTAGATAACGTTTTCAAGGTTTCTCCATCTTGTGGCATGTATCAGTATTCCCTTTTATGGCTAAATAATATTTCATTGTATAGATTACCACATTTTATATATTCATCAGTTGATAAACACGTGGGTGTTTCTACTTTTATCTATTATGAATATTGACTTGTGCTGCAGTGTTATGAACATGTATACAAGTTCTTAGGTGAGCATGTGTTCAGGTGTCTTGAATATATACCTAGGAGCATTATTATATGGTATTTTTGTGTTTAATTGTTTGAGGATAAGATGGTTAGGTAGCATCACTGACTCGCTGGACATGAATCTGAGCAAACCCTGGGAGACAGTGGAGGACAGAGGAGCCTGGCCTGTACAGTCCATGAGGTCACAAAGAGTTGGACATGACCTAGTGATTGAACAACAAGAACAATCTAGTTATTCCAGCACCATTTATTGAAAAGATGTCTTTTCTCCATTGTATGATCTTAGTTAGTACACTTGTTGAAAAATCAATTAACCATAGAATATGGGTTTATTTCTGGACTCAGTTCAATTCCATTGATCTGTGTCTATCCTTAAGGCCAGTCCCATGTTGTTTTATTTGCTGTTAATTTGTAGCAAGCTTGAAATTGAGAATTGTGAGTTCTCCAACTGTTCTTTTTCAAGCTTTTGTCTAATCAGGGTCTCTTTCAATTCCATATGAACTTTAGGATCAGCTTGTCAGATTCTCTAAGGAGTTAGCTAGGATTCTATTGATCATGAATAGGCTGAATCTGTAGATTAACTGGGGAAGTAATGCCATCTTAACAAGTCTTCCACACCATGAATATGAAATGTTCCATTCTTTTTAGCTGTTTAAAAATTTTCTTTCCATGTTTTGTAGTTTAATTCAGCATATAGGTCTTATACTCTCTTGGCTAAAGGTATTCCTAATTATTTTATTCTTTTTGATGCTATTGTAAATGGATTTCTTAATTTTTGTATTGTTTGTTGTAAGCAATACAACAAACAAAATAGGAATACAACTAATTTTTGTACTTTGACTTTGTCCTGCAACCTTGTTGCTTTTACGAGCTCTATTAATTGTCTTTGTATATATGTGTGTGTATTCTTTAGGGATTTTAAAAAATATATAAAATCGTGTAATCTGTGAAAAGAGAATTTTACCTCTTCCTTTCGAATCTGAATGTCCTTTAGTTCTTTTTCTTGCCTAACTGCCCTGGCTAGAGCTTCAGACCAAAGCAGATTTCCCTGTCTTGTTCCCTATGTATTGATATACTCATGTGGGGTTTGCCCACACCCTCAATTGATTACTGTGATGTATACTTTATTTTCATATGTTGAACCATCCTTACATTCCTGGATAGTCTCATTTGCTCATGATAAATTTTCTAATTTTTCCCAGTTCCTTCTTATAGTTTCTAGTTCCTTTTCACAGTAATCTTCCAGAGAATAGCAAGGAGAGATCAGAAAGCCTTCTTAAGTGAACAATGCAAAGAAATACAGGGAAGTAATAGAATGGGAAAGACTAGAAATCTCTTCAAGAAAATTGGAGATACCAAGGGAATATTTCACACAAATTTCTCCCAGTAGCCTTTCTTAATTCCTTCAGTATTTTCATTATCCCCTTTTTGAACTCAGTGTTTGTTAAGCTTAAGAGGTCTGTTTCCTTGTTTGTTTTTTCAGGGAAGTTCTCCTGATCTCTTATATTTGGGAATATAAAAGATTCCTCAGCCTTCTCATTTTACTTATATTTCTCTTGCTCTGAGTTTAGGAAAAACAGTTATCTACTGTGGTCTTGGAGGTCTGTGTTTACGTGGGGACACCCCGGGTAGCCTGCGTAGGTTTAATCTTTTGGGTGTGAGGGCTGTTTTGGTATGGATGGCTGCCGCCTCTTAGTGTAGCTGGCTGTTAATCCCCTTGACGGGAGGTGTGACTGGTGTTACGGCGAGCAGACGCTGCCCTGGTTGTGCAGCGGGGCCTTCTCTGTCCTGTAGTTGTCACTACCCCGCTAGGGGCAGGGTCTGCGCTTTAGCTGTTGGAGCAGACGTCCCCAGATAGGCTTGGAGTGCAGTAGAGGGGACGGGAGCATTCCCACTGGGAGGGAGCCGCCGAGTGTCCCTCTGCTGGAGCTGTTCCCTGGGGAGTGTGCTCTGTTGTGCCACCTTCCCCCGCAAAGTTCACTGTCTCGGGCACTGCCCTCTGCCTCACCTCCAAAGTGGGTGTGTTGGCAGTCAGCCCTGGTGTCTCGCAGTCGGCCAGGAGAGCGGAAGTCCCACACCCGGACCTGATGTGGGAGCCCACAGCTCAGATCCTGGCCTGGCCCAGCCCCCTCGTGCAGGCGCCCGCAAAGCCCACAGCTTCGGCCCTCTGTGCTCAGCTGTGCTTTCCACCACACCTCTGCACGTGGGCAACCCGCTGGCGTCTGCTCCTGGGGTGGGACCTGCAAGCCTGCCCAGGCGGGGCACACGCCCCTGGAGCCCGAGGCGGAGGGGGTGACATGTGGATGAAAGGCTGTAATGGGCCCCTTACCGCTGGAGCGTCACTTCTGTGGCCGCCGGGCTTGCATCCCCGGTTGCTCAGCTGTACCATACTCCAGCCCCTTCAGGGTGTCTCCAAGCAGCCAGCACCAGTCCTCCCCCAGGCCTGTCTTCTCAACCCTGCTTCCCGGCAGATGCACGTTAGGCTGGGCTCAGGACGGTGGCCCCCGACCACCTCTGTCTGTCCTGCCTGCCTCTACCACGGTCTCCTGTGAGCCACTGGAGCTCCGGTCCCAGCTCTCTCCACAGCTGAGGGGTCTCCCTAGGGGGTGGGAACGTTCCCTTTCTTCAGCTCCCTCCCACTTCCTTTCTCCTCCCACCCCTTCTTCCTGCCTTTATGTGGAGATCTTTCTCATCCTTTCAGGTGTTTGAGGACTTCCATTGGTGTTCAGTAAGTGTTCTGCAAGAATCCATTTGTAAATGGATTTTCGATGTATTTGTGGGAGGAGAGTTGGAGCCCCTCATTTGCTCATAACATGCAATTCTTTTAAAATTGTTCCATTTGATTTCTAGTACTTTTGAGGTTTTGTCGTTTGTATTCACAAGGGGTATTGATCTGTGCTTCTCTTCTCTTGCCGTGTTTTTGGCTTAGGTATCAGGGTGCACGCGTGTGTGCTAAGTTGCTTCAGTCAGATCCGGCTCTGCGACCTTATGGACTGTAGCCCACCAGGCTCCTCTGTCCTTGGGGTCTTCAGGCAAGTGTACTGGAGTGGGTTGCTGTGACCTCCTCCAGGGGATCTTCCCAACCCAGACACAACCCAAGTCTCTGAATCTCCTGCACTGGCAGGCAGGTTCTTTACCATAGTGCCACCTGGGAAACCCTTGAGTGGTAGAATCTGCCTGCCAATGCAGGAGACCCAGGTTTGATTCCTAGGTCAAGAGGATTCCCCGGAGAAGGAAGTGGCAACCCACTCCAGAATTTTTGCCTGGGAAATCCCATGGGGTCAGTCAGACACAACTGAACAATGAAACATCACAGTAATACTGGGCTTCTGACCTTACAGAACAAGTCAGGTAGTGATTCTTCTTTATTTTTTGGAAGAGTCTGAGAACTGATGTTAATTCTTTTTATCAGAGAAGTCACCTGACCCTGGAATTTTACTGGAATTTTTTTGGTAATAATTGACTCAGTCTCTTAAGTCTATTCAGATTTTCCATTTCTTCAATCAGCTTTGGTATTTTGTTTCCAGATTTTTAAAATTTCACCTATGCTGTCTATAATTTTTTGGCATGCAACTAGACTATGTAGTTATAATACATCTTGTAATGTAAGGTTAGTAGTAATAGCTCCACTTTCATTTCTGATTTTAGTGATTTGAGCTTTTTCTTACCAGTCTAGCTATAAACGTTTGTCAATTTTGCTGATCTTTAGAACCAGATTTTCTCTTGATTCTATTGTTTTCCTATTCTCTATTTCATTCCTCTCCAGTCTGGTCTTTATTATTTCCTTCCTTCGGTCTTCCAAATGTTAATTAGGAAAATGTGAATCACAACTGTGATACCACCTCACACTCAACAGGATGGCTACTATCAGCAAGTGTTGACAAAAATAGAAAAATTGGAACCCTTGTGCACTGTTGGCGGGAATGTAAAACGGTACAGCTTCTGTGTGAAATGTGGCAGTTCCTAGAAAAAATAATTACTGTGATTTGTTTCTTGTTGCTTTCAAAGTTTTCAATTTCTCTCTCCAGATCGTGTATTAAAAAGGCTGTGTTTTTATCCTACTTGGAGTTTACTATGCTTCTTCTATATGTACATTAAAATTTTTCATCAAATTTGAGAAATTTTTAGCCATTTCTTCAACTATTTTATGCTTCTTTCTCTCCTCTCACCTGGGACTGTTATACATATGTTGGTATTGGTGATGGTGTCCTAAAGGTCGTCTTAGTCTCTTCATTTTTCAAAAATTTCATTCTAAGCACTGATATGTAATTCTTTCTCAGACTGTGTAATTTAAATTTGGCCTCTCTCCAAGTTCCTTTTTCTATCTGCTCAAATCTGCTGTTGGACCCCTCTAGCAAATGTTTAATTTCGNATGCTTTTTTATGGCTGAGTGGTATTCCATTACCCATCTTTATCCATTCCTCTGTCAATGGACGTTTAGTTTGCTTCTGTGTCTTGGCTCTTATGAACAGTGCTGCTGTGAACATAGGGACGCGTGTATCTTTTCCAGTTATAGTGTTGTCTAGATATAGGCCCAGGAGTAAGATTGCTGGATTATATGTCAACCAAGGGCTCCTTTGTTCTTTTTAAAAATTCATTTATTTGACTGAATCAGGTTTTATTTGCAGCACAGGTGATCGTAGCAGCACGTGGACCCTCTATTCGTGGCTCGGAAGCCTTAGTTGCTCTGCTGCATGTGGGAATCTCAGTTCCCTGAAAGTGAAAAGTGAAAGTTGCTCAGTTGTGTCCAACTCTTTGTGACCCCTTGGCCTATACAGTCCATGGAATTCTCTAGGCCAGAATATTGGAGTGGGTAGCCTTTCCATTCTCCAGGGCATTTTCCCAACCCAGGGATCGAACCCAGGTCTCCCACATTGCAGGCAGATTCTTTACCAGCTGAGCCACTGGGGAAGCCCAGGGATCAAATCCATGTTCCCTGCATTGCAAGGCAGACTCAACCACTGGACTACCAGGGAAGTCCCCCCAGAGAGTTCCTTTTTAATGGCTGAATAATATTCTTCTGTGTAAAAACTTCTTTTTTTAATATATAATTTCATTTATTTTTGGCTGTGCTGGTCTTTGTTGCTGCATGGACTTTTCTCTAGAGAAAAGTGTCTGACTCTTTGCGACCCCATGGACTGCAGCACTCCAGGCCTCCCTGTCCCTCACCATCTCCCAGAGTTTGCCCAAGTTCATGTCCATTGCACCAGTAATGCCATCCAAGCATCTTATCCTCTGTCGCCCTCTTCTCCTTCTGCCTTCAATCTTTCACAGCATCAGGGTCTTTTCAGTGAGTCAGCTGTTTGCGTCAGGTGACCAAAGTATTGGATCTTCAGCCTCAGCATCAGTCCTTCCAATGAGTATTCAGGATTGATTTCCTTTAAGACTGACTGGTTTGATCTTGCTGTTCAAGCAACTCCAAGGGGTCTTCTCCAGCACCACAGTTTGTAAGCCTCAATTCTTCAGCTCTCTGCCTTCTTTATGATCCAGCTCTCACAACCGTGTGTGACTGCTGGAGAGACTGTAGCCTCGACTCTACGGACCTCTGTCGGGAGAGTGGCTTTTTAACACACTGTCTAGGCTTGTCACAGTTTTCCTGCCAAGAGGTAACCGTCTTTTAATTTCAAGGCTGCGGTCACCATCTGCAGTGATTTTAGAGCCCACGAAGGGGAAACCGGCCATTGCTTCTACCTTTTCCCTTCTATTTGCCATGAAGTAATGGGGCCGGAAGCCATGGCACGATCTTAGTTTTTTTAATATTTAGCTTTAAGCTGGCTTTTTCATCCTCCTCCTTCACCCTCATCAGGAGGTTCTTTAGCTCCTCTTCACTTCCTGCCATTAGAGTGGTATCATCCACATGTCCGAGGTTGTCAGTGTTTCTCCCAGCAATCTTGATTGCAGCTTGTAACTCATCCAGCCTGGCATTTCGTGTGATGTGCTCTGTGTTAAATAAAAGCCTTGCCATACTCCTTTCTCAGTCCTGAACCAGTCAGTTGTGCCATACAGGATTCTAACTGTTGCTTTTTGACCTGCATATAGGTTTCTCAGGAGACAGGTAAGATGGTCTGGTACTCCCGTCTCTTTAAGAGTTTTCCACAGTTTGTTATGATCCACACAGGTGAAGGCTTTACATAGTTAATGAAACAGAGATAGATATTTTTCTGGAATTCTCTTGCTTTCTCTGTTATCCAGTGAATGTTGGCAATTTGCTCTCTGGTGCCTTTGCCTTTTCTAAACCCAGCTTGGACATCTGGAAGCTCTCAGTTCACATAACGCTGAAGGCTAGCTTGAAGGATTTTGAGCAGAACCTTATTAGCCTGGGAGATGAGTGCAGTTATCTGGTGGTTTGAATATTCTTTAGTACTACCCTTCTTGGGAATTGGGATGAGGACTGACCTTTTCCAGTCCCGTGGCCACTGCTGGGTTTTCCAGATTTGCTGACTTATTGAGTGCAGCACTTTGATAGTCATCTTTTAGGATTTTAAATAGCGTTGCTGGAATTCCATCACTTCCACTAGCTTTATTGACAGCAGTGCTTCCTAAGGCTCACTTGACTTCACACTCCAGAATGTCTGCCTCTGAGTGAGTGGCCATACCATTGCGGTTATCTGGGTCGCTGAGATCTTTTTTGTACAGTTCTTCAGTGTATTCTTTCCATCTCTTCTTGATCTCTTCTGCTTCTAATAGGTCTTTACTGTTTCTGTCCTTTTTTGTGTCCGTCTTTGGATGAAATTTTCCTTTGATATTTCCGATTTTCTTGAAGAGAAAGGTACACCCAACTAAATGCAAAGTTCCAGAGAATGGCAAGGAGAGACAAGAAGACCTTCTTCAATGAACAATGCGATGCAATAGAGGAAAATTACAGAAAGGGAAAGACTAGAGAGCTCTTAGAAAGGGAAAGACTAGAGAGCTCTTAAAGTGACCATTCAGTTCAGTTCAGTTCAGTTGCTCAGTCGTGTCCGACTCTTTGCAACCCCATGAATCGCAGCACGCCAGGCCTCCCTGTCCATCACCAACTCCCGGAGTTCACCCAGACTCACGTCCATCGAGTCAGTGATGCCATCCAGCCATCTCATCCTTTGTCATCCCCTTTTCCTCCTGCCCCCAGTCCCTCCCAGCATCAGAGTCTTTTCCAATGAGTCACCTCTTCGCATGAGGTGGCCAAAGTCCTGGAGTTTCAGCTTTACCACCACCTAAATTCAATATATTTTTATCACCCTATAAAGAAAGTATATATCCACTAAGCGGCCACTTCCCATTTTCCCTGTTTTTAGACCCTGGCAACCACTAATCTCCTTTCTGTCTCTGAATTTGCCTATTCTGGACATTTAATATAAATGTAATCATAAAATTTGTGTCTGGCTTCTTTCATTTAGATAACGTTTTCAAGGTTTCTCCATCTTGTGGCATGTATCAGTATTCCCTTTTATGGCTAAATAATATTTCATTGTATAGATTACCACATTTTATATATTCATCAGTTGATAAACACGTGGGTGTTTCTACTTTTATCTATTATGAATATTGACTTGTGCTGCAGTGTTATGAACATGTATACAAGTTCTTAGGTGAGCATGTGTTCAGGTGTCTTGAATATATACCTAGGAGCATTATTATATGGTATTTTTGTGTTTAATTGTTTGAGGATAAGATGGTTAGGTAGCATCACTGACTCGCTGGACATGAATCTGAGCAAACCCTGGGAGACAGTGGAGGACAGAGGAGCCTGGCCTGTACAGTCCATGAGGTCACAAAGAGTTGGACATGACCTAGTGATTGAACAACAAGAACAATCTAGTTATTCCAGCACCATTTAT
>SJYW01018968.1:0-17304 GCA_006410735.1 Raphicerus campestris | reverse complement strand
GACTTGCAAGGAGATCAAACCAGTCAATCCTGAAGGAAATCAGTCCTGAATATTCATCAGAAGGACTGATGCTGAAGCTGACGCTCCAATACTTTGGCCACCTGATGCGAAGACTTCTTAGAAAAGACCTGATGTTCGGAAAGATTGAAAGCAGGAAGAGAAGGGGACGACAGAGGATGAGATGGTTGGATGGCATCACCAACTCAATGGACATGAGGCTGAGTAAGCTTCAGGAGTTGATGATGGACACAGAAGCCTGGCATGCTATGGTCCATGGGCTTACAGAGTCAGACATGACTGAGCTGAACTGAACTGAAGGTCTGAAGTGGGCAAGAGATCTCTAGTTCATTTCTCTAAAGTTCTCTTGTAAGTTTGGTATTCCATGATTTGAGATTTTTTTTCCCTNTGCTATGGTCCATGGGCTTACAGAGTCAGACATGACTGAGCTGAACTGAACTGAAGGTCTGAAGTGGGCAAGAGATCTCTAGTTCATTTCTCTAAAGTTCTCTTGTAAGTTTGGTATTCCATGATTTGAGATTTTTTTTCCCTTAAGAAATTCATGTTTCAACCATACACATAAGATTTTAAACATATATTATAATACATTAAAGGTAGTGTATACGTATAAATGTGAATACTATAGTATGAACTACATGATCTAAAAACTTATTAGTCAAAATACTGTGACTCCTAAGACCTGAAGTCTTTAAAAAAATATCCCGTCCCCAAACTGCTAAACCAGAATTGTATGGTAACAAGAACCCCAGGTGATTTGAATATACATTAAAGCTTGAGAAATCAGGTCAAGAATATTGTTTCTCAAAGGCTGGGGCTCAAAAATCATCCTGGTGGCCACTTAATAAAAACATAAATACCTGTGCCTACTTCAGATCTACCAAACAAGAATCTTTGAAAATGGAACAAGAAATCATGATTATTCATCAGCAGTACAATTTTTTTTGGTGGATGGTGATACCTATCCAAAATACAATTAGAGAACTACCATTCAATCTAACTCAGAGGGAGCAAGAGAGACAGAAAAGGCTATGAATTTTAAAGCAGAACATTGAATATTGGAACATTGGTTTCAAAGTTCAAGAGAGTGGGGGTAAATTACGGTTAATTATCAACAACAAGCAATTAAGGAGAGGTTAGCTTCAGTGGAAGAAGTTTGTCTGGTTCACTTGGATGCAGTTTTTCCAAGAAGTTAACACAAAGGAGTCCCAGGGGAGCCATAAAAGGCAGTTTTTTCAATGCTAGACCTGGGAGATAGGGCCACTGAAGGAAACCTTTCAGTGACCAGAGTTATATTTATCTTTCTGCCTAAGGCACTCACCAATTATGTGCACTATAAATGCAAGTTGGCCTCCCTACTAGGAAAAAAAAAAAAAAAAACAAGGTTTGAGAAATGCCTCTCAGTGCCCTGGTTTATTAGAAAAGAACACATTCTTAGAAAGTCAGGAGCAACAACCCACAAAGGAGGGAAGAAAAAAATTCTAGGAAAGCGGTATATAAGGTTAAACTGGCATCAAATTTCTGAATGGTGGAAAAATATTACACAGAAGGAAAAGAAAGAGAAATTCTAAGGCCTAAAACTCAGCATCCACTTCCTCTGTCAGCTTGTTAGGAATGCAAACTCTTAGGCTCCATGGAAAGACCTCTTGAGAGGGAGTCTGCAAGCTTAACAAGATCCCCAGGCAGTTTTGTCACCACCAACCAAGTCATATCCAACTCTGACGAGCCCATGGACTGACTGTAGCCCACCAGGCTCCTCTGTGCATGGGATTTCCCAGGTGAGAATAATGGAGTGGATTGCCACTTCCCTCTCCAGGATCTAACCAATCCAGAGATCTAACCTGGGTTTCCTGCCTTGTAGGTGGATCCTTCACCAACTTGAGCCACCAGGGATGCCCCAAATTTTCACTCTAGACTTATCTGGAAATAGATTCAGGCACCAGCACGTTTTAGAGCTCTCCATGTATGGCCAGTGCTTTCCTGGTGGCTCAGTGGTAAAGAATCTGCCTGCCAATGCAGGAGACCCACGCTCAATCCTTGTTTGGAAGGATTCCCTGGAGAAGGAAATGGCAACCCCTTCTACTATTCTTGCCTGGGAAATCCCAAGGACAGAGGAGCCTGGTGGGCTGCAGTCCATGGGGTTGCAAAAGAGTCAGACCCGACTTACCTACAAATGTTATGGCCAAGGTTGAAAGCTGTAACTTTATATCCCTGGAGTTCTAAAGTTACATTACAGGTATAAGACTTAGGCCTCTTTCAAAGGTGGCCACTGACCTTTTTAGTTAAGCTCCAATATTCTGTATGCCACGAAACTTTAAGGTGCCAGTGGATGAAAAGAACTGTGGGTGATGATTTTGTGAATGGCTGCTAATTCAGGGACAGCACCACATACTATTACAGATTTGACTAATAGAGAGGTTTGTTCTCTTCCTTCCCCAAGTGCGAAACCCATCAGATGCTCATCAATTCAGGTAATCCTCTGAGAATAAGTGGAAAAGCCTACAGAAATCTAAAATGCTCCTTTAATGACTTAAGTATTTTTTGAGAACAAGTGGTATTTGCATCTCTTCTTCCAGTTAAAGGTCATGACATTATAAGAGAACTGAGGATTTGAGAAATGAGTGTGTTTTAATAATCAGATAATCTGAGTCTGAGGTGAAAGGTCTTTGCTCAAATCCACAACACACATGTTTTAACTTCTTGTGCAATGAACGTACACTGTCACTTTTACATGCTGGAAAGCGTCTTTTAAATATGTGAACCCCCATAGTAATTCTACTGTGTTTCTTATTGTAAAAGCTACATAAAGTTCAAAGACATGAGATCAGAAAGCAGGCATTCTGTAGAATCTCTTACACTGAAATGAGGCAGAGGAGTAATAAAATGATCAAATAAACTATACAACTGGATGTTATGAAGGTAGCACACACAGTCTGAAAAGAATACCTTGGAACTCATCCATTCTCAGTTACAAGTAACTGGAAAGATGGTTAAAAACAATCCTTAAAAGTAAACAAATGGAAAATTAAAGTTTAGCTAATATGAATAATCAATAAATTAAGTTGAAGATGCAAGACTGTTAGTGAACTCGTCGATTCCCCTAATGCACTGGGATAGAACTCACAACAGGAAGTGGCATCCTAAATGGACTAGTGCATGGTAGGTAGAAGACAGGCACTGAAATCTACATACCTGAGGGAGAAAACACGTGGGTAAAGAGAAGGGAAGAAACAGAAGAGGTCTCAATACACTGAAGACTGGGCTAGAGTCGGTGATTGATTACACTATCCAACAAGAGTTTATTGAGCAACTATGTATCAGACGTGGCAGTATTACAGGCAGTTGGATAACCTGGAATTTGTGTCCACAGTGCTTCCCTAAACATGATGAGATGAACTCAGATGTGGCTCCAAATTTAAAAAAAAGCTTTCCATCTAGCATGATGTTCTCATCCAGCTAAGAGCAGAGCATTTTACTTGTCTAGCTGACAACTTAATATCTCAGGGAGTTGTTAAGCAATGAGAAGTACCTCCATTACANCAAAACAAGGTTTGAGAAATGCCTCTCAGTGCCCTGGTTTATTAGAAAAGAACACATTCTTAGAAAGTCAGGAGCAACAACCCACAAAGGAGGGAAGAAAAAAATTCTAGGAAAGCGGTATATAAGGTTAAACTGGCATCAAATTTCTGAATGGTGGAAAAATATTACACAGAAGGAAAAGAAAGAGAAATTCTAAGGCCTAAAACTCAGCATCCACTTCCTCTGTCAGCTTGTTAGGAATGCAAACTCTTAGGCTCCATGGAAAGACCTCTTGAGAGGGAGTCTGCAAGCTTAACAAGATCCCCAGGCAGTTTTGTCACCACCAACCAAGTCATATCCAACTCTGACGAGCCCATGGACTGACTGTAGCCCACCAGGCTCCTCTGTGCATGGGATTTCCCAGGTGAGAATAATGGAGTGGATTGCCACTTCCCTCTCCAGGATCTAACCAATCCAGAGATCTAACCTGGGTTTCCTGCCTTGTAGGTGGATCCTTCACCAACTTGAGCCACCAGGGATGCCCCAAATTTTCACTCTAGACTTATCTGGAAATAGATTCAGGCACCAGCACGTTTTAGAGCTCTCCATGTATGGCCAGTGCTTTCCTGGTGGCTCAGTGGTAAAGAATCTGCCTGCCAATGCAGGAGACCCACGCTCAATCCTTGTTTGGAAGGATTCCCTGGAGAAGGAAATGGCAACCCCTTCTACTATTCTTGCCTGGGAAATCCCAAGGACAGAGGAGCCTGGTGGGCTGCAGTCCATGGGGTTGCAAAAGAGTCAGACCCGACTTACCTACAAATGTTATGGCCAAGGTTGAAAGCTGTAACTTTATATCCCTGGAGTTCTAAAGTTACATTACAGGTATAAGACTTAGGCCTCTTTCAAAGGTGGCCACTGACCTTTTTAGTTAAGCTCCAATATTCTGTATGCCACGAAACTTTAAGGTGCCAGTGGATGAAAAGAACTGTGGGTGATGATTTTGTGAATGGCTGCTAATTCAGGGACAGCACCACATACTATTACAGATTTGACTAATAGAGAGGTTTGTTCTCTTCCTTCCCCAAGTGCGAAACCCATCAGATGCTCATCAATTCAGGTAATCCTCTGAGAATAAGTGGAAAAGCCTACAGAAATCTAAAATGCTCCTTTAATGACTTAAGTATTTTTTGAGAAGAAGTGGTATTTGCATCTCTTCTTCCAGTTAAAGGTCATGACATTATAAGAGAACTGAGGATTTGAGAAATGAGTGTGTTTTAATAATCAGATAATCTGAGTCTGAGGTGAAAGGTCTTTGCTCAAATCCACAACACACATGTTTTAACTTCTTGTGCAATGAACGTACACTGTCACTTTTACATGCTGGAAAGCGTCTTTTAAATATGTGAACCCCCATAGTAATTCTACTGTGTTTCTTATTGTAAAAGCTACATAAAGTTCAAAGACATGAGATCAGAAAGCAGGCATTCTGTAGAATCTCTTACACTGAAATGAGGCAGAGGAGTAATAAAATGATCAAATAAACTATACAACTGGATGTTATGAAGGTAGCACACACAGTCTGAAAAGAATACCTTGGAACTCATCCATTCTCAGTTACAAGTAACTGGAAAGATGGTTAAAAACAATCCTTAAAAGTAAACAAATGGAAAATTAAAGTTTAGCTAATATGAATAATCAATAAATTAAGTTGAAGATGCAAGACTGTTAGTGAACTCGTCGATTCCCCTAATGCACTGGGATAGAACTCACAACAGGAAGTGGCATCCTAAATGGACTAGTGCATGGTAGGTAGAAGACAGGCACTGAAATCTACATACCTGAGGGAGAAAACACGTAGGTAAAGAGAAGGGAAGAAACAGAAGAGGTCTCAATACACTGAAGACTGGGCTAGAGTCGGTGATTGATTACACTATCCAACAAGAGTTTATTGAGCAACTACGTATCAGACGTGGCAGTATTACAGGCAGTTGGATAACCTGGAATTTGTGTCCACAGTGCTTCCCTAAACATGATGAGATGAACTCAGATGTGGCTCCAAATTTAAAAAAAAGCTTTCCATCTAGCATGATGTTCTCATCCAGCTAAGAGCAGAGCATTTTACTTGTCTAGCTGACAACTTAATATCTCAGGGAGTTGTTAAGCAATGAGAAGTACCTCCATTACAATACTTTGACTCAGTGGTTGATTGAGGAAATAATTGAATATTATTATTAAATAATAATATTATTTCCAAATAATTTGGGAGAAAATGAACACCATTGTATAAGATATTAAAATAGTCATGTGTATCACTTATGAAATTTACAAAAGTTTCAAAATCCAGGAAAATATTCAGAGGAATATTTCATGGGAAAAGTAACAGAAAAGGGGAATAAAAGGAAAGATTCAATATTTTTCAGATCATGTTTTAAGTAATGATGTTTTAAGTAATGTTTAAGTAATCTCTTTCTTACCAAGAGATTATGTGAACTTCACAAAACTGGTAAGAATATTCAACAGATTGAAATGCTGAAATTAAAATTTAGTGAAGAAGAAGACAGGTAGCTGGCAAAAAAATGAAGATAATGTATAATGGATCATAATAAATACGTGGGGAAAACAACAGGAAACAAATAGTTGCTTAGGGATTTCTCCATATTGTGATAAAACTATCCTCAATATGCAAAGATAGTAAGTATTGAAAACTGTGGTGTTGTGATGAAATAAAAAGTATGTATTTGGTCCTTTATCCCCAGTTCCTGATACAGAGTTCATAAATTCCTTGTATAATAATTTCTTGAATGATATGCTTAGTCGCTCAGTCGTGTCCGACTCTTTGCAACCCCATGGACCGTAGCCCACCAGGCTCCTCTTTCCAGAATAATACGGGTGAGCAATTGCTCTTTTTTATTCTTAATAACCCACTTTCTTTTTGCCTTTATGCCATACTTCATTATTTTTTTAATTGAAGTATATTTGATTTATAATAGTATATTAATTTCAGGCATAAAGCATAGTGATTCGTTTTGGTACAGACTGTGCACCATTAAAAGTTATTATAAGATAATGGCTATAATTCCTCATGCTATATAATACATTCTTGTTGCTTTTCTATTTTATACATATAATTTGTATCTATGAATCCAATATCCCTATCTTGTCCTCCCTTCCCTTTCCCCTCTGGTAACCACTAGTTTGTCTTCTATGTCCCTAGTCTGTTTCACTTTTGCTGTACACATTAGCTTGTGTTATTTTTCAGATCCTACATATAAGCGATAATGCGCAGTATTTGTCTTTGTCTGATTTATTACACTAAGCATAATATTTTCCAGATCCATCTGCTGCTGCTGCTGCTAAGTCACTTCAGTCGTGTCCAACTCTGTGCACCCCACAGACGGCAGCCCACCAGGCTCCCCCGTCCCTGGGATTCTCCAGGCAAGAACACTGGAGTGGGTTGCCATTTCCTTCTCCAATGCATGAAAGTGAAAAGTGGAAGTGAAGCCGCTCAGTTGTGTCCGACCCTCAGTGACCCCATGGACTACAGCCTTCCAGGCTCCTCCTTCCATGAGATTTTCCAGGCAAGAGTACTGGAGTAGGGTGCCACTGCCTTCTCCATCTAGATCCATCTGTCTTGCTGCAAATAGCAGAATTTCATTCTTTTTATGTGCTGAGTAGTATTCCATTGTGTGTGTTCTTTTTGTAGATTTTGAGGAAACTCCACACTGATTTCTATAGTGGCTGCCCTAGTTTACATTACCACTAACAGTATAAAAGGATTCTGTTTTCTTTATATCCTTGTCAACACTTTTTATTTATATAATTTTTGATAATAGCCATTCTGACACATGTGATGTTATATCTCTTGCATCCTTTCATGAGCCTGTTGGCTATCTGTATGTCATTAAGAAAAGGTCTATTTGGATCTTCTGCCCATTTTTTTGTTTGGGTTGTGTGTTTTTTTTTTTTAAAATACTGAGTTGTATGAGCTTTTTATATATTCTGGATATTAACTCCTTGTCAATCTTGTCATCTGCAAATATATTCCCCCATTCCACAGGCTGTCTTTTCATTTTGCTGATGGTTTCCTTTGCTGTGCAAAATGGTTCCTATTTATTTTTGTTGTTGTTTCTTTTGCCTTGTGCTGTACTTAGTTGCTCAGTTGTGTCTGACTCTTTGTGACCCCATGGACTACAGCCCGCCACACTCCTCGGTCCATGGGGATTCTCCAGGCAAGAATACTGGAGTGGGTTGCCATGCCCTCCTCCAGGGATCTTCCCAACCCAGGGATTGAACCCAGATCTCCCACACTGCAGACTCTTTATTATCTGAGACACCAGGAAAACCATAGGAGAAAAATTTCAAAGTTCCCTCTCTTCCAGGAACCGTGGATCCCTGTTTTTCCCTGAATATGCTGTGACTAAACTCTACCCTTTAGAAAAAGCAAAATGAACCCTATCACACTTGGATGTACCTTCATTCAAAATGTTAATAACCTTGTTTTAAAGAGAGTCATTTTAACTACCCATACTTTGATTACCTGAACAAGAGCCCATATACCATACTTTTTTTTTTCCAGTAGGCTTTCATATGCATATGCACTTTAGAAAATATTTTGGGAAATGGTTAAACATAAGAGTTACCATAAGAGATGGATGAAACCTGGCATTTTAAATTCAGGCACAATTGAAATACAAAACTAGATTGAACTTATATTAACTTCTAAAAGTAGACTAGGCAGAGTGAGTTTTTACAGTTTTCATTTGAAAAGAATAACACATTGAGTTGTCATTCCTCAAAATTATTCATTGAGATGCCCATAGCCATTCGTATGATTTGGCAATATGTGGTGAGTCAATGAAATTTTAATATGCTTTAAAGTGTGATACTTCATATACAGAGTAAAATAGCATATTTCATCCCAATAGTGAAAAATAAAAAAGCCGTTTTTCTCTGCAATATGTAGAGGTCCTCTCACCTCTAGTGGTAAGTGAAGTACCAAATTTTTAGTCTCTTTGAGCAGATTCCTGAAATGCAGATCATTTAGAATTATCACCTTATGATATGAAATGGTAAACAAAGTTTATGGTTTGACTTCAGTGCCCCTCGGAAAATCTCTTAACCTTCCTTCCAACTATGCATTCAAAAATCCCCAAAATGATTCAGCTAAACTTCAAAAACATTAGGTTGATAAATGTTTTTAACAAAATTTCACAGTCAGTCTGTATACATTAATAACTGTTTTATCTAGCAAGTAAACTAACATCAACTAACTTCAACTCTTTCCCTATTACCATAAAGCTGAAAATATATATGAATGTAAATTAACTTCCCTGGAGAACTTTTTTAAAGAAAACAAGCTCTTCTAAAACATTTAAGAGAGTAGGAGGGGGAAAAACATGACATCACACACATAGTTTATTTTGGATTCCACCTGAGTTATTGTTCTTTTCAAAGATCAACTACTGTTACTTCATATCTGCAAAAGACATATATATTGAATAATGTCCTAGATGGATCAGTGGGTAAAGAATTTGTCTGCAATGCAGGAGACATAAGAGACACAAGTTTGATCCTTGGGTCAGGAAGATCCTCTAGAGGAAGGAATGGCAACCCACTCCAGTTTCTTGCCTGGGAAATCCCATGGACAGAGGAGCTCGGTGGGCTACAGTCCATGCTTTCACAAGAGTTGGACATGGCTTAGCGATTAACACACGCATGCATGCACAAACAGGCACCTAATCAGGGCGGTTAGAGTGATTTGGTAAATGGAAGATTTGCCATAAAACATATTAAGGGGATATCTGCTACTTCAGCTCTGACGAGCTGCTTCCTAGCAGGGACTGGGGAGCTATGTTGTCAAATTCTGATTCTTAAAATTTCCAATCATTATGTAAACCCTCCGAATTTTAAATGTGCACAACTGTAGGAGTCATGAGACTCTAAGCACATAGTAGAACTGGGCTGCCTAGCTTCTCCTGGATGGTACCACGTGAGTAGTTCTGTTTGGTTACTTGTAAACCAGATTTTAATTGTGGATGTAAAACCTTCCAAAGCTCTTTTCTTTCTTCTCTGGCAACTATTAGTATTTCAGATAACGACTCCTTCATCAAAGTAGGTCCAGAGTGAAGACAATTCTGTACAATTGTCATGATATACGTGCCACATGAGTGAGAGAGAAAACTGTTATTTTAAACTGCTGAGATGTGTGTGTGAACATGTGTGCTCCTGTGTTTGCCATAAATAGCTTCTCCTGACTGATATAGCCACTAACTCAACTAAAAACACAAATACAACACAATGTCAATGAACAAGGATTCACACACCAATGCAGGTCAGAATTTACCTACTGGCCACAGATCATACTGAGCACACCCATACAGGAGCACAAGTACTTTGGGTTCTTTGAACAAAAAATTGTACAGGCTAATAGAATGTATGGTCCCAGTATTAATTAGTGTAGAAGAAGGGGAAAGGCCATGAGAAGAGAGGAAGGAGGAGATGAGAAAAGGAGAGGATGAGGGAGAGGAGAACAGCAAAAATAATCAGAAGGAAACCAAGCGGAAAAAAACAACAGGTTGATTAGAGTGGCAGGACCTGGTTCATATCTGTTCAGTAGCCCATGTGGGCACCCATCTTACTTTCCACAATTCCCTTTCCTAGAGAGTCCTAGAAACTTTCTGAAGTCTGCTCATCCACTCGCATCCTGGGGTTTTAAACCTTTTGTCTTTTTCTTCCCTTCTTCCTTCCTCCCTCCAATAAAGGTCTAGGTCTCAACTCCCCTCTGGGAAAGCCAGTCAGCTCTCTACAAGGCCTCTGCACTGTTCAGAGTTGTATGTTTATGGTTATTAATATATTCTCCCTCTTCACTATGGCATTTTCATCATTAAAAATCACATGTATAAACACTTAGTTTGGTTTNCTTCATTCAAAATGTTAATAACCTTGTTTTAAAGAGAGTCATTTTAACTACCCATACTTTGATTACCTGAACAAGAGCCCATATACCATACTTTTTTTTTTCCAGTAGGCTTTCATATGCATATGCACTTTAGAAAATATTTTGGGAAATGGTTAAACATAAGAGTTACCATAAGAGATGGATGAAACCTGGCATTTTAAATTCAGGCACAATTGAAATACAAAAATAGATTGAACTTATATTAACTTCTAAAAGTAGACTAGGCAGAGTGAGTTTTTACAGTTTTCATTTGAAAAGAATAACACATTGAGTTGTCATTCCTCAAAATTATTCATTGAGATGCCCATAGCCATTCGTATGATTTGGCAATATGTGGTGAGTCAATGAAATTTTAATATGCTTTAAAGTGTGATACTTCATATACAGAGTAAAATAGCATATTTCATCCCAATAGTGAAAAATAAAAAAGCCGTTTTTCTCTGCAATATGTAGAGGTCCTCTCACCTCTAGTGGTAAGTGAAGTACCAAATTTTTAGTCTCTTTGAGCAGATTCCTGAAATGCAGATCATTTAGAATTATCACCTTATGATATGAAATGGTAAACAAAGTTTATGGTTTGACTTCAGTGCCCCTCGGAAAATCTCTTAACCTTCCTTCCAACTATGCATTCAAAAATCCCCAAAATGATTCAGCTAAACTTCAAAAACATTAGGTTGATAAATGTTTTTAACAAAATTTCACAGTCAGTCTGTATACATTAATAACTGTTTTATCTAGCAAGTAAACTAACATCAACTAACTTCAACTCTTTCCCTATAAAGCTGAAAATATATATGAATGTAAATTAACTTCCCTGGAGAACTTTTTTAAAGAAAACAAGCTCTTCTAAAACATTTAAGAGAGTAGGAGGGGGAAAAACATGACATCACACACATAGTTTATTTTGGATTCCACCTGAGTTATTGTTCTTTTCAAAGATCAACTACTGTTACTTCATATCTGCAAAAGACATATATATTGAATAATGTCCTAGATGGATCAGTGGGTAAAGAATTTGTCTGCAGTGCAGGAGACATAAGAGACACAAGTTTGATCCTTGGGTCAGGAAGATCCTCTAGAGGAAGGAATGGCAACCCACTCCAGTTTCTTGCCTGGGAAATCCCATGGACAGAGGAGCTCGGTGGGCTACAGTCCATGCTTTCACAAGAGTTGGACATGGCTTAGCGATTAACACACGCATGCATGCACAAACAGGCACCTAATCAGGGCGGTTAGAGTGATTTGGTAAATGGAAGATTTGCCATAAAACATATTAAGGGGATATCTGCTACTTCAGCTCTGACGAGCTGCTTCCTAGCAGGGACTGGGGAGCTATGTTGTCAAATTCTGATTCTTAAAATTTCCAATCATTATGTAAACCCTCCGAATTTTAAATGTGCACAACTGTAGGAGTCATGAGACTCTAAGCACATAGTAGAACTGGGCTGCCTAGCTTCTCCTTGATGGTACCATGTGCGTAGTTCTGTTTGGTTACTTGTAAACCAGATTTTAATTGTGGATGTAAAACCTTCCAAAGCTCTTTTCTTTCTTCTCTGGCAACTATTAGTATTTCAGATAACGACTCCTTCATCAAAGTAGGTCCAGAGTGAAGACAATTCTGTACAATTGTCATGATATACGTGCCACATGAGTGAGAGAGAAAACTGTTATTTTAAACTGCTGAGATGTGTGTGTGAACATGTGTGCTCCTGTGTTTGCCATAAATAGCTTCTCCTGACTGATATAGCCACTAACTCAACTAAAAACACAAATACAACACAATGTCAATGAACAAGGATTCACACACCAATGCAGGTCAGAATTTACCTACTGGCCACAGATCATACTGAGCACACCCATACAGGAGCACAAGTACTTTGGGTTCTTTGAACAAAAAATCGTACAGGCTAATAGAATGTATGGTCCCAGTATTAATTAGTGTAGAAGAAGGGGAAAGGCCATGAGAAGAGAGGAAGGAGGAGATGAGAAAAGGAGAGGATGAGGGAGAGGAGAACAGCAAAAATAATCAGAAGGAAACCAAGCGGAAAAAAACAACAGGTTGATTAGAGTGGCAGGACCTGGTTCATATCTGTTCAGTAGCCCATGTGGGCACCCATCTTACTTTCCACAATTCCCTTTCCTAGAGAGTCCTAGAAACTTTCTGAAGTCTGCTCATCCACTCGCATCCTGGGGTTTTAAACCTTTTGTCTTTTTCTTCCCTTCTTCCTTCCTCCCTCCAATAAAGGTCTAGGTCTCAACTCCCCTCTGGGAAAGCCAGTCAGCTCTCTACAAGGCCTCTGCACTGTTCAGAGTTGTATGTTTATGGTTATTAATATATTCTCCCTCTTCACTATGGCATTTTCATCATTAAAAATCACATGTATAAACACTTAGTTTGGTTTCCAAGGTGGCACAGTGGTAAAGAATCCACCTGTCAATGCAGGCAATGCCAGAGACGCAGGTTTGATCCCTGAGTTGCAAAATGGCAATCTACTCCAGTATTCTTGCCAGGAAAATTCCATGGACAGAGGAGCCTGCTGGGCTACAGTCCAAGGGGCTGCAAAGAGTTGGACACTAGTGAGCGACTGAGCAAAAACACACACAAACACTTAGCTTAGAGAAACTGAAGCTTGGAAACTGAAGGTACAGATTCTGGAGTCAGACTACCTGCATCTGGATACCTACAGTGTGTGGTCTTGGAAGAAAAATGTTTCCCTACTTTGTCTCCATTTTCTCATATGCAAACTAAGAATAATAAGAGTATCTATCCAGTTGGATTCTCTTAAGACTAGATAAACAGTAAGAGCATATAAATGTTTGTTAAATAAACGAGCAAACAAATAAAAGTATACACATATTGGGAATATCAGGATTTAGACTGCTGTGAAATATTGGCCGTGTAAGAAGGGAGTGGAGTAACTTTCAATTTCCTTTAAATTTCATGGCATACTGCTTACAAGACCTGATATGCAACTTTATCATCAGTTTCAACAGCAAGAGTCAGAATTGATGTTGTTGTTGTTTCATCTAAGTCAATATTCCAACATCAGGCTTACACCACTGGTAGTAGGAACTGAGTTACTGACAGCCATTTCCTTTTTGATAAAATGGATAGGAAATACTACTTAACACTAATACATAAAAAGAAAGACAATCTACTCCGAAGCTAAACAAAACATCTCTATTGTCGGTATACTTGAAAAGTTCTAACCCAACACTCCAAAAGCCTTGTCTTAGGGTGTGAACTCCAGTGCAAAGGAAAAAAAAAAAGTGTCATTTCAATAAATCTTTCCTCTTAACTTGGAAAATGATTTGGTCTTTCAGTTTATCTCTTTTTATACAGTGAAGCATAAAGTTTAAGGGATGCCTTCCATCAAAAAACTCCTTCCTCATAAAACATCCTTCCCAGTGCGTTCTGTATTCACATGTTTTGCTATAAAAGACAAGTCTGCACTGACTCTTTCTACACCCTGAGTTGTATTTACAGATTTTGACTTGACAGTCATCAACAAAAGTAACAGAAGAAGATGCTTCTTTGACCCTCACCCTTCCTCAAATCCTGTCGGTTTTGGGAATGCTTGCTGCTGTTGTTTCCACATTGTGATAATCAATATAGAATGGGTCACAGGTCTCAGCAATAAATCTGGGCTTCTGAACCCTATCTTCTACTAGATGTCGCTTTTTTCAGGATGAGGAGATACATAAACAGAACTTAGAGGAATGTCGGATTTTTTCCAACAGATTTTAAAAAACTGGTTCTGTTTGATCTTTGTAAATTCAAGACAATCTGGGTGGTAATCTCAGTAAACATATTTACAAGACATGAAGGAGACAATTCTGAAACAGCCTGTGGGAATTTTCAGAGTTGAGAATTACTTCAAAGGTTCAGAAAAGAAACGATAAAAGGAAAATTACAAACTAGTCATTCAGCATATTGCACTTAATGCAATATGTGTATCCATTTGTGAATCCCATCTATCTCCTGGAATGAACAAAGTCTCATTATGAAAGTTACTACTTTGTCTTTTGCTTTCATTCCTACCACTCTGGACATTATTGGCAATGTCTTGGAGAATTGGTAGCCTTGAAAACCTATTCATCTTTCTTCAAAATACTGTATTTAAAACTGAAAACAATTCTGTGGAGTAACTACTTCCAATCCTTACAATACCATAGTTATCTCTCTTTGCTTTATGAAATAGATTTTCTATTTGTTGTCTGAAATCTTTACAAATGTCTTTAAACCATAAACTTTTCAGAGGTAAAAAGCATGGAGATGAAGCTTTTTGATGATAAACACTGAATTACACAAGCATCAATGTAATTGCTTATTTTGTCCATTTGGAACACTGTATGAAATATAAAAAAAGCTAACATATTTCTTGTTTTATTCTAATACTTCATGTTAATCAATATCCAAATACAAGAAGCTGTAAAGCTACCGATCAAAACTCAAATGACCAAAAAGCCATTGAGATGTTTTGTTAGATTAATAGCCNTGGAACACTGTATGAAATATAAAAAAAGCTAACATATTTCTTGTTTTATTCTAATACTTCATGTTAATCAATATCGAAATACAAGAAGCTGTAAAGCTACCGATCAAAACTCAAATGACCAAAAAGCCATTGAGATATTTTGTTAGATTAACAGCCTAGTAATACATTTTTGAAACTAGATGTTTGCTCTATTTTTATACAGAATTTCACATTTTATGTATATACAGCAAGAGTCTCTTCTGCCTTTCACTCTTCCATTCCACATTCAAAAGGATGGCCCTATTAATTCTTCTTCCAACCTGCAAATACATTCATTTTAATGAGAGGAATCGTAAGTCCAATGGGACGTACTGAAATAAAAGCTATTTTTCTTCAGTGAAGCAAATATTTAAAGAAGTGATTCTACAACTATGTGTGGGGGTAAGAGGTACACAGGGCTTAAATTTCTGCACCATTCCACTCGCCTTCTTTTTTAAAAGTCTAACTAATAAATTCAACTGTTTAACGGAAGAATCAAAAGAAATTTACAGAAAGCTTATAAAACTGTCTGGGCTTTTTTTGGCTGTTAAGCAAGAGGCATTGCACAGGTGAATGTTTGGTTTCTCTTTATGTCCATTTGCAAAGAGCATCACTTGAAGGGTGACATAGAATAATAAGGTCACAGTATGAACACTAGGTATACACAGAGCCCTTTCCAGTCATAGTGAGTTCAAGTCCTACGGCCTTAGATCAGTCTAAGCAGCCATCCTTGCTAAAAGGCAGCAAAAGAGCAAGAACAACTATGAAAACCAGAAAGAAAAGCAAGTTAAGCAGATGGCAGAAAAGCAGATATAAGAAAAGGCCATCTGAATAAGAGGACCACCAGCACTGCCTATCAGGTACTTAATACTGTCACTAGCTCTAGGCATGGAAGAAGCTGGGTCAAATGAAACACAGGCAGGGAATTTGAAACATATAACATGTGGGGTTCTTGGAATATTTGGAGCAGATGCTGCTGCTGCTGCTGCTAAATCGCTTCAGTTGTGTCCGACTCTGCTACCCTAGAGATGGCAGCCCACCAGGCTCCCCCGTCCCTGGGAATCTCCAGGCAAGAACACTGGAGTGGGTTCCCATTTCCTTCTCCAATGCATGAAAGTGAAAAGTCAAAGTGAAGTCGCTCAGTCATGTCCGATTCCTAGCGACCCCATGGACTGCAGCCTACTAGGCTCCTCCGTCCATGGGATTTGGCAGGCAAGAGTACTGGAGTAGGTAGCCACTGAATTCATGAATTCACTCAACATATTATTCAGTACCTATTATTGCACTGAGTATTGAGATGACAAAGATAACGCACATATGGCTTTATATCTCAAAGAACTATCAGTGAGTTAAGAAAGTATCAGCTTAGTGAAGGGATATATTTAAAATACAGCCCAATAATACCTATGATGAAAGAAGGTACAAGATGCTCTGAGAACCAAACCAAAGCAAACTGAGATTATGGAAAGTTCTTATTAAAGGCTCAAGATGTCCTAAAGCACAAAACACTATTATCTTTATGATACATGATTATTTGTTTCCTCTACAAAAAAATGTGAGGGAATTTTGTCAGACCATAAAGAGGCTTAAGGCCAGGACAGTCTAGGTAGAAGAAATCAATGTGAAGACATAAAGGTGAAAATATGTGCAGATCATGTGGGTCCTGGAGAGATTTTGCTATGTCTGGACACAAGACNCTCAAGATGTCCTAAAGCACAAAACACTATTATCTTTATGATACATGATTATTTGTTTCCTCTACAAAAAAATGTGGGGGAATTTTGTCAGACCATAAAGAGGCTTAAGGCCAGGACAGTCTAAGTAGAAGAAACCAATGTGAAGACATAAAGTGAAAATATGTGCAGCTCATGTGGGTCCTGGAGAGATTTTGCTGTGTCTGGACACAAGATGGGCCTAATCAAAGAACCTGAAGAGATTATTAGGACCAGGTTATAAAAGGTTTGGCTTCCCTGTGGCTTAGTTGGTAAAGAGTCTGCCTATAATGTAGGGATACCCAGGTTCAGTCCCTGAGTTGGGAAGATCCCCTGGAGAAGGAAATGGCAACCCACTACATTATTCTTGCCTAGAGAATTCCATAGACAGAGGAGCCTGGTGGGCTACATTCCATGGGGTCACAAAGAATTGGACACAACTGAATGACTATCACTTCATGGAAGGTTTGGTGCACCAGGCCCCATAGCTTGTATTTTATTCTTTAGACTATGGGGAAACATTGAGGAGTGATATGATTAAATTTGGTTTCAGAGCAACTCTTCTGGAAGCCTTAGGAAGAAC
>SJYW01018963.1:764614-778477 GCA_006410735.1 Raphicerus campestris | reverse complement strand
AAGGAGATCCAACCAGTCCATTCTGAAGGAGATCAGTTCTGGGTGTTCATTGGAAGGACTGATGCTGAAGCTGAAACTCCAGTACTTTGGCCACCTCATGTGAAGTGTTGACTCATTGGAAAAGACCCTGATGCTGGGAGGGATTGGGGGCAGGAAGAGAAGGGGATGACAGAGGATGAGATTGCTGAATGGCATTTCTGACTCAATGGACATGAGTTTGGGTGAACTCTGGGAGTTGGTGAGGGACAGGGAGGCCTGGCGTGCTGCAATTCATGGGGTTGCAAAGAGTCGGACACCACTGAGCAAGTAAACTGACTGAACTGAACTGAAAGTCCCACATTCATGTTTAAAAATAAAATTCATAAATTGTAATATATCTAATATAAAAATGTGAAAATAAGGCCTTAAAAATTTCCGTTAACTGAAAATAGAAATGTTATCTGAATTCTTTTAATGGTCATGTGAGTATATTATCTGTCTATTTCATCTGTATATCAACCATAGCCCTTTTAAATAACCTTTCACATGGCATTGATGGGTAAAAATAAGCATTGAAAAAAGAGGAAAGAGATTGGTCTTCTTAACTTCTGCCTGTAAAAGGTGCATGATTTGTGGTTTCACACATCTGGAATTCAGTGTCTTCCTCTATCAAAGGAAGAGCTGGTGTAATTGATCACTAAGATTTCTTTTAGCTTTATTTTCCAATATTGAATATGAATTTATGTAACAGCCCTTATGTAATAAGACCTATGTGTATCAAAGTAGTCAACTAGGATATTGTTGTGGTTTTTTGTTGCATAAGCCATTTTGAAGACTTTCGTATAGTAAGAAAGTAGATATATATCAGAAGCCAAAGTGTGAATCAGTGGATTAGCCAAAATTTTTATTTTACCAAACCAAGACATGTCACTTTTAGCATTCAAAAAGTCTGACCATCTGCCAGAGAAATTTTAGGGAAAAGGTCTACGGTCAGTAGAAGATAGAAATATCCAGGTTCACCTTTGGATAAAAGTTGGACCTTCATATTATGCATAATACAAATGTTTCCTAAGTAGAATTACAGTCAGTTGAAATACCTTGAAAAGATTTGAAACAATTTTTTTTTTCATTTAAGACTATTATTCTAAACAACTTCAAAAAATAGAAAAACACTTCATGATAATACATTTCCTCCAAGGAACTCTTAATGCCTATAAGGCATGCTCTGAAAACGATACACGGTTTATTTTGTAATTCACTTGACTACCATCTCCCTTATAATCCCGTTGTCCCTGTCTAATAGGTCTTTGTGTCATATCCATTTCACCCTCTATAAGTGCCAGAATTCATTAATCTGTTCTACATAAAATCCATCTAAAGATTCTTTCTGTTTTCTGTTTCTCTCTTCTGCATGAGGTCTTCAACAATGCCATAGAAAAAAATCCATTCGAGTGAATGTAGTAGAATGATGATATGAAGAAAGATAAATTCCTAGATTATCATCAGAGTTATCAAGAATGAGTGTAATCTAGTGGCCTCATGAAGTAGTTGTCCTAGATCTTTAAGAACCTACGCAACACTCAGTATACTTCAGAAACGCAAACAGAAAAAGACTCATAAAATATGAAACTTCTTCTCAGGGTTAAATTTAAGCCTTCAATAATGACAATTCTGTTACCTATTAATAATGTTATTGAAGTATTTAAATAGTAACTGCCAAAGTTAGTGTTTACTCAATGTGCATTTTTAAGATCTTCAAACTATATCTTCAATGCATATCATTATTTCCTCAATTTTAAAGTGAGGGAAACTGAGACTCAGAAATGCTGAGTATTGCCACCAAGTCAATAACCAGAAAATATTGGAAATGAAATGCAAATGCTGAATTTGGGGTTATAGAGTCTAATCTTTTGAGTACAGTTTGCTAAATCTTATTTAAAGACCTTCTTTACCACCTTCCTCAATACTGCACAATTTAGAAATATGACTACAGAATATTCAATCTAGGATTCAATCCTTAGAATCCTGTTCAAATCAAATGACTTACTAAAATACCACAGCTAATTGATGGGAAGGCCAAAACTCCTGCTTTTGTGCCAAAGCCATGTAACTATTAAATGGTCAAGATAACTGAAAAATGCCAAAGTGTGAATTTCATTGCATGTTTTAGATGTTTTCCATCTCTTTGGGATTCTAATAGAGTGGTAGATTGCTTATCTTTTTGTGGCCTGGGCAACTTGGTTATCCATTACCAATGAAGGAATCATAAAATTAATACATACGTATTTTTAAGAAAATTACTTTGACACACAGCAAGTGAATTATATTTGTCTACCTGGTGGGCTGCCATCTATGGGGTCATCTATGGGATCGCATAGAGTCAGACATGACTGAAGTGACTTAGCAGTAGCAGCAGCAGCCAGTCTTCTAGTACAGACTTCTTATTAATGTATCCTTAAAGAAGTTTTCAGTGTTTCTTGTATAAACCAGTTTGAAAATCTGAGTTTGGATTTCTTTGAAGAGGAGCAAGTTTCTAAAGATTTGTGCAGAGCAATGTAATTGTAGAGTTTTTCTGTGTGATACTTTCCCCAGATTTAGAGTTCCATCTCCTACACGTGTTAATAAAACTATTACAGACTTGAAAATACACAGAGGTGGCATGTTCTTTCAGCGTCATAATAGGACTCCAATTATAGGCCTGTCCCAGTATTAATTAATTCTTAGGAACATGAGCTTTGGTTTTTTGCTGTTTATTATTTAATTAAAACCTGAAAGTGAAAGTGGAGTCACTCAGTTGTGTCTGACTCTTTGTGACTCCATGGACTGTAGAATACCAGGCTCCTCTGTCAATGGGATTTTCCAGGCAAGACTACTGGAGTGGACTGCCGTTTTCTTCTCCAGGGTATAGTCCCAACCCAGAGATCAAACCCAGGTCTCCTGCATTGCAGACAGGTGCTTTACCATCTGAGCCACCAGGGAAGCCCTAGATATTATAAAATTGCATATTAACTTGGAAATTTCTGGCAAAAGATTATGATCTTAATGTGCCTTAAGATGTTAACTCTGTTTTATAGCTTACCTAGTAATCTTATACCAACTTTATCTTCTTAATACTCACAAAATTTTTTGTAGTATTCTTGGAAACAGTCTTATCACCATACTAGTGCCTCATTACTGAATTAAGTAACAAGTGGTTTCTGTTCATTTTATATTTTTGCAAAAGTCATGTTAGAAACTTGTGTACATTAACATACATAATTCAACAGATAGTTTTCATTTTACTATTTTAAGTCACTTATCTTTGTACAGTCCTTTTAAAACATTTAATTTTACTTTCATTCAAAGGATCTGTTTTTCTTTTTATAATTATATTTCATATGTTTATATAAAATTCAGAGAAGGTGATGGCACCCCACTCCAGTACTCTTGCCTAGAAAATCCCATGGACGGAGGAGCCTGGTAAGCTGTAGTTCATGGGGTTGCTACAAGTTGGACACGACTGAGCAGCTTCACTTTCACTTTTCACTTTCATGCATTGGAGAAGGAAATGGCAACCCACTCCGGTGTTCTTGCCTGAAGAATCCCAGGGATGGGGGAGCCTGGTGGGCTGCCGTCTATGGGGTCGCACAGAGTTGGACACAACTGAAGCGACTTGGCAGCAGCAGCAGCAGCATATAAAATTATAATTACCCTAACAAACTGAAACAATCAATGTTCAGATAAGTACCTAACTTAACTACAGTAACAGAAATCCATGGGATGATACGAAAATTGAAAGATAGTATTGAGAATTCTGTGTGTCATGGCTCTCATTGTTATGTTTTAAAATGAGGATGATAAAAACATTTACTTGATGACCAAGTGATTTGTGGTTGGTTAAGGAAAGTATCTTAACTGTGGCAACTTCCATCAGCATATTCGTAGACATAATAAGGTCTCTGTACATCTGCTTTTCAAATCTCTAAGGAGAAGGTCCTATTAATTCATTTGCTCAGATTGATTTATCTTAATGTGTCAAATCTTGCCACTGCTTGAGTTATCTGAGGTTGCATGCTGCATTAAAATTTATACTTATGTTTCTGTCTGGAAGATTTGTTTATTTTCTAGTGGAAGTGATGAAAATCAAGGAGTGAAAAGTCCATCAATGAACTTTATGAGAATCAATTGTCACCAATTGGCCGAAAAAATTCCTATAGAAAAAGGGTAAGAGAGCCAACTGTGTTTCAAAATTGAAACACTATGAAAGCATAATCAAGGCCTATTTTCCAGAGAAAAAGAAGTACCAGCTCTTGAATTTAGGATTTCAAGGTACATTGTTGTGTAGAATTAGAAAATAATACAGATAGCACATGTTTGCTGCAAATCTGCCCAGTGAAATTTATGCTATGAGTGTGGTATAGCTTTTCATACCCTAGGATATCATCCTTGGACAAAAACCCTTACACAAAAGAAGTCAGTGACATTGTTAGAACTTCAGGCATGAGTGAAGGTGAAGGACCTTATTTTAGAATTAAGTGCTAGACCCAATCTCTTCACAGATATGTTATAGCACTATTTTAACTGTGAGAGATCAGCTTTATAAGTAGGTATACTTAGGTTATAAAATATGTGATAAATAATAATATATAGTCTATCATGGGGGCTACTGTCTAAGGAGAAGCAAGATGTACTGAAATTCTCTTGTCTCAGTGTATTTAAGAAATATAGGTAGTGACATTTTAAATCCCTTGCATGTTCTATATTAAATTTCTTGGAAAGATTTTACAAATCCCAAATTTTAAGAAATTGGTCTCCAACTGCACTGATTTGTTGCCTCCAGCAAGAATGAGATGATGAATCCTTTCCTCTTTATTTTTTTTTCCAAATATTTTAGGAATTTTAAAGTGAACACAACTGATTATATCAAAGGTATTGACTGTCTAATGCAGGGATGTTGTGTGTTCCAACTTCTAAATGCATAAAAGAATGCATTCTTAAAATCAGAAGTCCTCACCTAGGATGTCTAATTGGTATGGAAATGAATGTGATTAAGGGATAAACAAACAGGACTTTTTCATTGTTGTGTTGTTCCCCTTCACATGCATAGAAGACAGGAAATACATTCCAGCATGGTTCTATTCATCAAACATCTTGTTCAGTATTGTAACTTCCTCTATGCCTTTCTCAGTTGTGTCTGACTCCTTGAGACCCTATGGACTGTAACCCACCAGGCTTCTCTGTCCATGGGATTCTCCAGGCAAGAATACTAAAGTGGATTGCCATGCTCTCCTCCAGGGGATCTTCCTGACCCAGGAGCCAAAACTGTCTCCTGTATTGGCAGATGGATTCTTTACCACCTATACAAAATGGCTAATAATTTGGTACACATTCTTAGATATCATCTAATTTCTTCTCATTAATAAAGTCAGAACACCATCTAAATAAAATGCATAAGGTACATTGAATCAACAGATTAATTCTGTGAATGTTTTGATTTATCAAACACCAGTGTTCTGTCAAACCTCTGGTTTTTTCCTCACTATATATTCAAGTCATAGCTCATTTTCTTTCCTACTGCCACTATATTAAAAGTTGTTGAAATAAACTAGATTATGTATTTTCTAACTGCAAAAAATAATGGCTATCTAACTAGAAAAATTGGAGAAGGCAATGGCAACCCATTCCAGTGTTTCTTGCCTGGAGAATCCCAGGGGTGGTGGAGCCTGTTGGGCTGCCTTCTATGGGGTCGCAGAGTCAGACACAACTGAAGCAACTTAGCAGCAGCAGCAGCAGCTAGAAAAATGTCTTTTTTTTTAATAGATAATGCCATCTTATTTATGTTTGTTGAAATTTAATGACAAAAGCAGCAGACCTTGAAAGAATGCTGGTCTTCAGGGAATTTTCTTAAATTGGAATCTTAATCTGACTATAAGTTATTTAGGGGAAGCACTGATATGCAGAGTACCTACCTCTTAAAATGTTGTCAGTCTATGCATTCTGTGTGGAACTTTAAAAAAAGAAAAGGAGGGCTATCCCTGACCATGTATAATTGATTTTTATTCTAAAGAACTCAATGAAATCATCAAATAATGTATCAAAATATTATATATTATACAATAGCAAGAGAATTACTCTAAATAAGAGCATACTTACTGTTATGGGTACATGTGTACTCAGAAGCTACATAGTGTATGAGTCTTTGGAACCCCATGGAATGAATGTAGCCTACCANTCTATGATTATTATTGTTATTATTATCACAGCAGCTCCACCTCGAGTCATCAGGCATCAGATTCCGGAGGGTGGGGACGCCTGCCTTTGAGAACCTCTCCACCCGGGGAGAGGTTGTGCCTGCCCCACCTGGGGAGACAGTCGCCCACACACAGGTTCAGGTGGGAAGGAGGGAACAGAATGTGCTTCTAGATCAGGAGTCGACAAGGTTCTGAGAGGCTCCCATGCAGGCTGGGAAACAGTCTTGCAGATATCTGTGCAAACAGCCACCTCCCCCTCGGCTTGCGCGGTACACTTACACACACACTCACACAATATCCAAAGCACACATGTTCACACACAGTAAACAAGATTCACAGCGCAGCTAGCGCCGTGAGGCTCTTCATGAAATGTTTCTTAAACTCTATTCCAAAAGCGCTCACCGCGGTTCTGACCCTGCATAGCTTGGTAGGTGACTGTTAGACAAATAAAACTCAGCTAATTAGTGGGGCGTTACAGAATCTCACAAGCTCTGTTCCTCAAAATACGGTTCCTGAATCAGCAGAACCGCATCTCTCAGGCACCGGTTAGAGACGCAGAACCTCGGGTCCCACAGCGGCGTCGGTACCTCCATCTTCCCAGGACGCCCAGGTCATCCGTGTGCAAAGAAACCTGGAGACGCACTCACTTATGAGACCGTGCAGTGTTTCACAAGCAAAGCCACCCACAGAGCCCTGTTTTAACCCTGATCACTTCCCGGGATTCCTGGGAATTCATTCTGGAATAGCCAGAACTCATGCTCAGGAAACGGTAGCCTCTGCCGGGCTTCAAGAAACAGGTCACCAGGCCCAGCTACGTTCCTCAGGCTTTTCCCAAGAGAACTTGATGGAAACAGATAACCAACAGGGACCTGCTGTATAGCACTGGGAGCTATATTCAATGTTTTGTAACAACCTATAAGGAAAATATATAATTTTATATATATATATATACACGCATATGTATAATTGAATTACTGTGCTGTGCGCCTGAAACAAACATGATATTGTAAAAAAAAATTAAATAAGTAAAATTCTAATTTAAAAGTTTTTAAATTTAAAAACTAATTTAATTTTAATTTAATAAAATGAATAAAATTTTTAATTAAAAAAGTTAAAATCTCTTTAAAAACCAAAGGGAACTCGAAGACTCTGAGGACCACAGGCCTGAGTGCTGGCAAGAGGGGTGCCTGCCTGCAACCCGCCATGTTCCTCTCATTCTTCCTTCCCCCACAGTCCACTGGGGCTAGAAAAAGTGGGGTTTCTCCTCCCTCTCGCTCCGGTTGGAACGCCCCCTCACCATCATCTGAGTCACGACTTTGTTCCACTCTCCGCTGCATCCCGGCACTCAAACAGGGCCGGCCACACCGCAGGGAGTCAGTCAAAACCTGCAGGAGCAAAGAACGTCAGCAGAACCGAGGAGGAAACCAGCTTCTGAATTAGGAAGACACGGTCGGGGCGAGCCGTGTGTAGCTGTGCCGTCCACCCAGCGAGATTGAAGCTTCCCGGGGACCAGAGCTGAACTCCCTCAGACAGGAGTTCCTACGGCAGCCGGTCCCGTGGGGTCCTGTGGTCAACTGCTCATCAACTCACTCTAGGTCATGGACACTCTTGCAGTCTTCCTTAAGCTCTATACACCTGCTCTCAGCCCAGAGGAACTAAAACTGCTTGCTTATTGTGAAGGAGGAAGAGGAAGGAAGGGGAGGAGGTGGAGGTCAGGAGGCTGGAGAATCTGGAGCTTCCCTCTCCAGGGGATCTTCCTGATCCAGGGGTGGAACCCCAACCTCCTGTGTCTCCTGCACTGCCAGCAGCTGCTTTCCCGCTGAGCCATCAGGNTTTCCTGAAAGCAAACCCTCAACAGGTACTTGGTCTGGGAAGTCATCTGAGACTGCCCTGGTGGTCCAGGGGTTAGGGCCTTGCCTTCCAGTGCAGGGGCCGTGGGTTCAGTCCCCAGTCAGGGAGCTGAGACCCCACATGCCTCAAGACCCAAAACACAAAACAGAAAGCAGAAGCAATATTTTAACAAATTCAATAAAGCCTTTAAAAAGGGTCCACATTTTTAAAAAAAAGTTATCTAAGATGTGGTTCTAGGAAGCATGCATGTGTGAAGATAGCAATACTGGGCAGGAGAAAAAAAAAATTAAGGATTAATTCATTAGCGATTTAGAGCTACTAGAGAGAGCAGAGCTCCATTTCTGAGAAGGTATTTGTCTCACGCCTTAAAGATGCCCCACCGAGGGCACGCAGCCACAGACCCTCCAGGGGATTAGATCCTCAGGCTGCCATGCCTGAGAGCTAAACTGGAGAAACCCTTCCAGCAGAAAAACGTGAAGCCACCGCGGTCCAAGCTATCCCTATTCGTGGACACTGTGTGTTTCTGTTGCAAGTCAACCTTGAAAAGGACTGAGGACGAAGGATAAGCGTCACTGGCAGCTGCTACCGTGTGTAATTAGAGACGTGTTTCCATTTTGCTTATGAATGTTTTCCCCCTTGTTGGGGAAATCTTAATTTTCATTAGATCTTAAATTTTTTTATTGTATCCCTATGCTTCTAGATGCTACTACAAATACTCATTGCACATTTAAACATGTATCCTCAGTTGTAACATGTCAGGCTTTCTTTAAATGAAAATGTTGCACAATAATTTCGTGTGCTTTGTCCCCAGTATTTCACAGAATCCACTCAATTTTGTTTTTGTATTTTGGGGGGTTTGCCCTCCATACGTATTGAAACAATCATAAAATGATCAATTAAGGCCACTTTAAGAAAAAAAAATCACACAAGCAATGTGCGACAATGGCAAATAGAAGAGGCAAGTTGGATTTTCCTCTTTTTAGTCAAATATTTGTCGATGTGAACCTTAATTCTCTCTTCACATAGGAAGTCTTATTTGCACTGAGGTTCACGGCCATGTCTGTTAAAATTTGTAGAGTGCGGTATTTTATTACAACAATCATTGTAAAATAGATTGTTAATACCTTGCCTCAAATATCTGTCAAAAATATTTTAGGTATCACTGCACCACTAACTCAAGCTGTTCATAGAGAATGAAAGTCATCAGAATTGAGGGGAAAGTAGGAAAGAAAACAAGCTCTGTTTTCCGAAAGTGCAGGAGCTCATGAAAACTTGTCTAGGCTAATCATCAGGAGTGTAAAATTTTTATTTCTCAGTTTAATAAGCGCCACCTGTGTTTATAAAAAGTCCCTGATGACTTGTTGTTTTGTCTCTTGCAAAGAATATAAAGTGCTCTGAGAATGGATGCCAGAAAGAACACATATTATTAATACACTTTAAATCCTCCCATATGACGAATGTAACCTTCATTATCCCCTTCTTGCTCCCCACTCCACACTTCCTTCTTTAATTTTTTTTATTGAAATGATATAAAACAAAAATCATTGACTGCATATAAATCCATTGTCTGTGACATGTTACAGGAGAAAAGAAAACATCAAGATTGCCAATAACAGGCACTCAGTCTCATAAAACTTGTAATCAACTTCTAAGCCGAGGCATAAATTGTAATATATTGCCACAAACGTAAAAGAATAACAAACTATTCGAGCTGCACCTTCACATTCTGTCGTTAATAACAAATAAGCATGAAAAAGTTTTGATACTCGTTCATTTTAATGGGCATCTGCTTGTTTATCTGACGTGTCATTCGGCACCACAGAACACGTGCTCATCCTTGGACGGGGTTGAGCAGAGAGGCTGCCCAGGCTTTGGAGGAGAACTCCAGCCGCAGGAAATGCTCAGAGTAACTCATTTTCTATCTCAGCTCAAACAGAGAGTGTACCCAGTTTTTCTTTGGCCCTAAGTAAATACAAAAAAAGCAACTCTTCAATCCGATCTCTATTATCTGGACTCCTCCAGACATCTATTGCTTCATAAAATCACTTCACCGCAATGACTTTAGACAAGAAACATCATTTATTTGGCTTATAAATCTAGGGGCCAACTGGGCTCAGCTAGGCTCTTCTCATTGGCGGTCTCTCATATGCTTGCAGCCCACGTGTGGCTGGAGCTGAGATCTGACTAAGGTCATCTCGAAAGCTTTTGACTCAAGCTGAGTGTCTGGGCTGGGAATTCAAACCACTGGGTGCTGGAACAGCTGGGTTCCTCAGGCGCCTCTCTTCCCCCCACCTCCCCTTCCTCTCCCTTATCCCCGCTTATCTCCACGCACCCCCTCCCTTCCCCACTTTTGCTCTCATCTCACCTGGAGACTGATGATGGCTCAGAGACAGAGCAGGTGGGAAGTGGATCACCTCTGAGCAGCAGTCCCCAAGCTTTTTGCCACCAGGGACCAGTTTCATGGAAGACACTTTTTCCATGGAGTGGGGTGAGAGTTATGGTTTCAGGGTGATTCAAACACACTACCTTTATTGTGCACGTTATTTCTATGATTATTATTGTTATTATTATCACAGCAGCTCCACCTCGAGTCATCAGGCATCAGATTCCGGAGGGTGGGGACGCCTGCCTTTGAGAACCTCTCCACCCGGGGAGAGGTTGTGCCTGCCCCACCTGGGGAGACAGTCGCCCACACACAGGTTCAGGTGGGAAGGAGGGAACAGACTGTGCTTCTAGATCAGGAGTCGACAAGGTTCTGAGAGGCTCCCATGCAGGCTGGGAAACAGTCTTGCAGACATCTGTGCAAACAGCCACCTCCCCCTCGGCTTGCGCGGTACACTTACACACACTCACACAATATCCAAAGCACACATGTTCACACACAGTAAACAAGATTCACAGCACAGCTAGCGCCGTGAGGCTCTTCATGAAATGTTTCTTAAACTCTATTCCAAAAGCGCTCACCGCTGTTCTGACCCTGCATAGCTTGGTAGGTGACTGTTAGACAAATAAAACTCAGCTAATTAGTGGGGCGTTACAGAATCTCACAAGCTCTGTTCCTCAAAATATGGTTCCTGAATCAGCAAAACCGCATCTCTCAGGCACCGGTTAGAGACGCAGAACCTCGGGTCCCACAGCGGCGTCGGTACCTCCATCTTCCCAGGACGCCCAGGTCATCCGTGTGCAAAGAAACCTGGAGACGCACTCACTTATGAGACCGTGCAGTGTTTCACAAGCAAAGCCACCCACAGAGCCGTTTTAACCCTGATCACTTCCCGGGATTCCTGGGAATTCATTCTGGGATAGCCAGAACTCATGCTCAGGGAACGGTAGCCTCTGCCGGGCTTCAAGAAACAGGTCACCAGGCCCAGCTACGTTCCTCAGGCTTTTCCCAAGAGAACTTGACGGAAACAGATAACCAACAGGGACCTGCTGTATAGCACTGGGAGCTATATTCAATGTTTTGTAACAACCTATAAGGAAAATATATAATTTTATATATATATATACACACATATGTATAACTGAATTACTGTGCTGTGCGCCTGAAACAAACATGATATTGTAAAAAAAATTAAATAAGTAAAATTCTAATTTAAAAGTTTTTAAATTTAAAAACTAATTTAATTTTAATTTAATAAAATGAATAAAATTTTTAATTAAAAAAGTTAAAATCGCTTTAAAAACCAAAGGGAACTCGAAGACTCTGAGGACCACAGGCCTGAGTGCTGGCAAGAGGGGTGCCTGCCTGCAACCCGCCATGTTCCTCTCATTCTTCCTTCCCCCACAGTCCACTGGGGCTAGAAAAAGTGGGGTTTCTCCTCCCTCTCGCTCCGGTTGGAACGCCCCCTCACCATCATCTGAGTCACGACTTTGTTCCACTCTCCGCTGCATCCCGGCACTCAAACAGGGCCGGCCACACCGCAGGGAGTCAGTCAAAACCTGCAGGAGCAAAGAACGTCAGCAGAACCGAGGAGGAAACCAGCTTCTGAATTAGGAAGACACGGTCGGGGCGAGCCGTGTGTAGCTGTGCCGTCCACCCAGCGAGATTGAAGCTTCCCGAGGACCAGAGCTGAACTCCCTCAGACAGGAGTTCCTACGGCAGCCGGTCCCGTGGGGTCCTGTGGTCAACTGCTCATCAACTCACTCTAGGTCATGGACACTCTTGCAGTCTTCCTTAAGCTCTATACACCTGCTCTCAGCCCAGAGGAACTAAAACTGCTTGCTTATTGTGAAGGAGGAAGAGGAAGGAAGGGGAGGAGGTGGAGGTCAGGAGGCTGGAGAATCTGGAGCTTCCCTCTCCAGGGGATCTTCCTGATCCAGGGGTGGAACCCCAACCTCCTGTGTCTCCTGCACTGCCAGCAGCTGCTTTCCCGCTGAGCCATCAGGCAAGCCCAAGCAGAAAGGAACGACGCTGTGACCCACCGGAGCACCGAGGCTTTGTCAGGAGGCCCCGGGGAGGGGCTGCGGGTTGGGGAGGCCCACACAACATGCGGGCAAGGCTCAGAAGGGGAAGAAGAAGAGGGACCCCCGGGAAGAGGAGGCGCTCGGTGTCTGGGTGATGGCGCCCAGCTGCATGTGGTGAGTCTGGGTCCGAGGGCTCAGAGGGCATCACTGATTAGGGTCATATCACTGCGGTAGATGCCAGCTGTTGGGTGAGGTTTCCCGAGGTAGGCAGAGCAGGCGGTCTCTACATGGCTAGAATTCTGCTAGTTCGGGGGCCTCTCTGGTGGCCAGTGGCCAGGATCTCGCCGTTAATGCAGGGTGTACAGGTCTGATCCCTGATCAGGGAGCTGGGACCCCAGGTCTCCTGGCCAAAACACCAGAACATGAGCGACAGAAGCAAAATTGTAACAAATTCAATACAGGCTTTAAAGCAATATTGGAGAGCGACTGTCTTCTAATCACTGTATTCTGCTCTATGCTCCTCAATATCGTACAATTATAATCTTTGATAATTATTTTAAAAATTCAGTGAAGACTCTAAAACCATTCCAGGTGATTTGTTAAATAACTGGAGTGTAAAAATTTGAGTTTGGTGCTGATTGGCTTTTGAGCTAACAGCCTACCGGAAAGAATAAAGAATGCAAGGGTCAATACGCAGAGGCCGTCTAGGGCTCATTCACACCAGGCGAGCATCGAGTCTAACTGCAGAGCACCCCCTGTGAAGTAGGGGAAACTGAGCAGGTGGGAATGGCTGAGTGGTGTTTCTTAGAAGCTGGAGTCGGCCAATAACACACCAACCACCCCAGCTGGGCTCACCTGGACCATCCTGCGGCAAGGATTTAAGGATCATGGTAGCAGTCGTTTAGCCGCTAAGTCATGTCCGATTCTTGTGATCCCATTGACTGTAGCCCACCAGGCTTCTCTGTCCAAGGAATTCTCCAGACAAGAATACTGGAGTGGGTTGCCATATCCTTCTTTCCAATCCAGGGATTGAACCCATGTCTCCTGCATTGCAGGCAGATTCTTTACCATCCAAGCCATCAGGGAATCCATCAGATCATCAAGAAACACAAATTGCTCTCATTTTTAAATTCTTTGGAAATGGCAGGAACACACCAAACTCCATCAAAATGCCTATGCCCTTCCCCTTCTGATTCTTCCTCATTTGCTTTATCCTTGACTATAACGTCCGATATGTGAACCAGAATCTCTGTCTCTTGCTTCTGCAAATAGTATAGACGTGGAAACACACACAGCAACGATGACACTGCTGGCTGGATTTTGGTTATGCATTTTTTTCCAATATGGAAATCACTCTAGTGGAGTTTGTGTTTTATGTAGAGATGTGTATAAGAGA
>SJYW01018963.1:731854-754040 GCA_006410735.1 Raphicerus campestris | reverse complement strand
CCTTAGTCGGCTTCAGTCGTGTTCAACTCTGACCCCATGGACTGTAGCCCACCAGGCTCCTCTGTCCCTGGGATTCTCCAGGCAAGAATGCTGGAGTGGGTTGCCATGCCCTCCTCCAGGGGATCTTCCCAACCCAAGAATACTGGAGTGGGTAGCCTATCCCTTCTCCAGGGAATCTTTCTGACTCAAGGATAAAACCCAGTCTCCCACACTGCAGGTGGATTCCTTACCAGCTGAGCTAACAGGGAGGCAAAAAAAAAAAAAAAAACTCCAACAAAAAACCTCAGTATAAAAAAAGAGACACCCAACGTCAGTCCTCTTCCCTGAGCCCAGGTGCAGTCCTGGAGGGAGCCCAGCGCTCTACCAAGCTTTCTATAAGAGCGAAGGCTCCTCGTAGCTTTTTATCTGGATCATTTTTCTTTCTTTTCCCTGCATTCTCAACCTTTACTTTCCCTCCCTCCTAACTTCCCTCTGCATCCCAGTGTGAAATGCCCATGTTTGAGGAATAGTGATCTATCTGGTCTTTTTTGCAAGAACCACTGGCAACATTTCCAACTCCTGGGTTTTCATAAACTGATGGGTGAACTGCTGACATGTCTAAGAAGCCGTGTGGGGGAAGATGCAAGACTCCTAGGCTACCTCCAGGTCACTCCCTCTAAAAAACTGTCTTTGTTCAGTCGCTCAGTCGTGTCCAGCTCTTTTGACCCCATGGACTGCAGCGCACCAGGCTGCCCTGTCCTTCACCATCTTCCAGAGTTTGCTTAAACTCATGTCCATTGAGTCAATGATGCCATCCAACGATCTCATCCTCTGTCGCCCCCTTCTCCTCCTGCCTTCAATCTTTCCCACCATCAGGGTCTTTTCTAATGAGTCGGCTCTTCCCTTCAGGTGGCCAGGGTACTAAAGCTTCAGCTTCAGCATCAGTCCCTCCAGTGAATTTTCATGGTTGATTTCCTTTAGGATGGACCGGTTTATGTGATAGTCAGGGAATAAGGGCTCTAAGTTCAATGCCCAGCCCCAGTAGCACCATTGCTCACAGCAACAGAAATCTCCGAAAAAACTTCACGCTAAATTAAGTACAATTAGCAGAACAAATGTCAACACTAGCACAGCCCAGTAAAGAAGGAGTCGCTAGGCCTTCATTCTCAGCGCCCATTAAGACCTGGCCCATTTCTCAAATCAGCGATCTTTTTAAGTGATCATTATCACGAATGCCTTCCTAAATTAGGGAATCCTCATTAAAGGGTACCATAATGATATTAAACTTCAGCCTTTGCCAAGAAATGGAGGTAATAAAGCTTCCCAAGAAGTGACAGCTCATATTTTTGATCCAAACCATAAAAATAGCTAAGTACTTTCTAATGCTTTGATAAGCTAGACTTTTTAAAATGTTCCTTTAAGAAGCATTTCGTAGGATGACAGACATTTAGAGCTGGAAGGGACCTCTGAAAGTGTATAGTTCTACTCTCTCTTGTTTAACAAATAAGGAGACCGAGGCCAACTATGGCAAACAGTTTGCAAAATGTCTTACAGCTAGTCACAAAACTCACTTAACATACGTAAATGTACTCAGAAATAAATCTCATTGAGACGGGAAGGCAAAACACGTGCAGCTCTCTGCTTTTGCCCCCTTGAGAATGTCCCAGAGAGAAGCGCTCAGTCCATGGAAATGACCAGGACTATGACAGAGATCAACATTCAGAACACTGAGATAACTCTGGGAGTTGGTGATGGACAGGGAGGCTGACGTGCTGCGGTTCATGGGGTCTCAAAGAGTCGGACACAACTGAGCGACTGAACTGAACTGAACTGATGACAGAGAAACCAGAAGAAGCCTTCTCTGATCCACAATGACTTTGGACAACGGCTTCCACATAGCTGATTGAGGGGTAATACCTGCTTCCAAAGATTGCACCAAAAACTGGGGGCGCCCCTCACTAGCGACGTTTAATCATCCTGCTCTGTTCAAAAAAAGATGGCAGGAAGGACTTACTATAATAATGAATTATGCCCTTGATGTGACATTTCACTAATGCCATTATGTTAGAAATGGAGATAGATTAACAAGATATTGTCTCTGACTGAGGAAGATGAAGCGACCTCAGAACAAAGAATATCAAAGTCTCAAAACCAGAAACAAACCTTATTTTCTATCTTACATTCCTATGCAAAAGAGACTCATCATTCACAATTAATATTTTTCGGCAGTCAGGCTAGTGAACGTTATCCTTTACCTAACAGTGTCTTTTTGCTTCATTTTCTACTTAAAAAGAATGCAAATGTATGCAGTAACTTCTGGGATTATAACCTATTTAAAAGCCTCCATAACCTCAAAGATCCTAAGGGGTAGGACACGTTAAATAAAAGTGTTAACTGTTTTTAACCAAAGGGCTCTAAAAACCTAGAGCCAAATATTACATTATATATATAAATATAAAACATACGGTTATATATATAAAGTGTATATATATACATATATGGCATATGGCCAAAGTATTGGAGCTTCAGCTTCAGCATCAGTCCTTCCAGTGATTATTCAGGACTGATTTCCTTTAGGATTGACTGGTTGGATCTCCTTGCAGTCCAAGAGATTCTCAAGAGTTTTCTCCAACACCACAGTTCAAAAGCATCAATTCTTCTGCGCTTAGCTTTCTTTGTGGTCCAGTTCTCATACCCATACATGACCACTGGAAAAACTATAACCTTGACTAGACAGACTTTTGTCGGCATAGTAATGTCTCTGCTTTTTAATATGCCGTCTAGGTTGGTCATAGCTTTTCTTCCAAGGAGCAAAAATTAAAAGACGCTTTTAATTTCATGGCTACAGTCACCATCTGCAGTGATTTGGGAGCCTAAAAAAGTAAAGTCTTTCACTGTTTCCATTTATTTGACATGAAGTGATGGGACCAGGTGCCGTGATCTTTGTTTTTTGAATGTTGAATTTTAAGCCAACTTTTTGACTCTCCTCTTCCACTTTCATCAAGAGGCGCTTTAGTCCTCTTCACTGCATATCTGAGTCCTTGGTAGTACCTGAATTTAACTAAATATCATTTCTTGGTGTGACTCAAACTGCAACTGTTCATGGACATGTTGGAGAAGCACCACAGAGTGATTACGCACTTTAATTTTAGAAAATGTCTTTGAATGTCACCCAAGATAATAGTTACTGCTAAGTACTCTTGACAAGAAGGAAAAAATGTTTGTTTGAGGAGGCAAGAATTGGTCATTAAAGAAATGGTACGCTGTAAACTCAGAACAGGATTTGCGGCGCCTACCATGCCAATCCATCCTCGAGCACCAGGTGGCGCACTTCCGCCTTCTTTTCGCCATCCCCGGCAGGAAAAAAGAAACCACCTCTGGAAGATGTTGGGTTTAGTTTTTTATGCTAAACACTCACCAAAACGAATTTAGCATCATAGATGTATATGCATCTACAAGTGCTTTCTCAGCCTCAAGACTGTCATTACTATCAGGGCAAGTTACTTTGCTTTGCTTTTTTATTAAGCTTTGAGCCAACGACAACGAGCAGAAATACCAACGAAAATAAGCCCATTGATTAATCTTTACGTGGAAGTGGAAGCAACTGGAGAAACTGTTTTACCTTTCAGGGTACTCAAACACGGCTGACTGATATTTAATAGTCAACACTTGTGCTTCAGAGGTAAAGAGTCCTCCTGCGACGCAGGAGCTGCAGATGATGCGAGCTCAGTCCCTGGGTCGGGAAGATCCCCTGGAGGAGGAAACGGCAGCCGCGCCACTGTTCTTGCCTGGGAAATCCCGTGGACAGAGGAGCCTGGCGGGCTACAGTCCACGGGGTCGCAAAGAGTCATGCCTGAACGACTGCACACATACGCATTTATGGTACGTTTATGATAACTACTCAGAAAGGTGAATATACACTTAGAATAAGAGAAATATTTACAACCAAGTTAGCATTCTGAGCACTGTAAAGAGTTCGGTAGATTTTTTCCAACATTTAGGAAATGACTTAATTGCCAAAATCATCAAAGCCACTCCAGTTCTTCAAATATTTTTACAGAACTGCCCATTTATACTAATTCAGATTCAGAGACACAGACTGTCATCATAGCTTTAGAAATAATCCTTCCTGCCTGAAAGGAAATATGCTTTTAACTTTATTGGAAAAGGTGCCCTTTTTGTTCCCTGGGGTTTAACAAAGAGATCTGGGGTTTACCCCCGTTGATGAAGAACTAGTAGTCAGTTAAACAGCACTTTACTCAGAACTTTTAATGTCCTTTGATCAAATGGCCACACGAACGAGACTTTTGCTTCATTCAGATCCAAAATGATCACAAGGCAGAATGAGGTGAGCTCTAGCCCCGTTTGCTGAGTTGCTAGCTTCATTGCCTTGAGCGAGTCACTTAAACTCTTTTTGAGGTTTTATTTTGAGGTGGACCATTTTTAAAGTCTTTCATTTGTTACAATGTTGCTTCTGCTTTATATTTTGGGTTTTTTGGCCACGGGGATTTTAGCTCCCTGACCAGGGATCGAACCTGCACTCTTTGCACTGCAGAAGTCTTGACCAGTGGGCCAACAGGGGAGTCCCTCATGTAAACTCCTTACACCTTCTTTTGCTAAGAAGTTAAGTAGAATATTTCTAAGGCTCCATTTTACTTGTAAACCTATGATTTTATCTACTTTTGAATCTAATATTGCGTAGCATAAGATGTCTCAAGATAACTGGGGGAACAGGAGAAGCTAAGAAAGATTCTAGTACAAAACTCAACCCACCTGAAGGTAAGAATATGCGGATTGTCCCCATCTTCTCCACCTTCTCTGACGAGTAGAACCCAGAGCTCTAAGTGCGCAAAGGAAGAGAAGCCCTTTGGTGTAGAACTTGTTCCCTTCTTCTGGTCTAATTAATATTTACCTACCTCAGAGTGTATGCACAGAGGTCTTTCTCTAGCTGTAGCTATCTTGCACAGACTCCAGTAGCTAAATCAGCTTTACAGATTCCAGTGCTTGGAACCTACAACTTAAAGAGTCCAGCAAGAACGACAAGCCATGATTCTAGAACAGTGTATTTCGCCCACCGAAGACCATACTGTTAGCCTGAAACTCCTTCTCTTATCATGGGTTCCTGCTTAATTCAGAAACTCCTGCCTAACTCACATATTACTCCCTGAACTCAGAGCAACATTATCTGTTTACATTGATTTTACAAAAGCAAAGATCTCCGAATTCCTCAAATTCTATAGCATAATGCATTCTACGCATAAAATCCACAGAGCAAATAACATTCATATTTCTACTTACAGAACCATCTCTTCCAAAACAAGCTAATACTGCATGGATTTACAAACTAGTCCAAGACACACACATCATGGGCTAACTGTGAAAGAACACGTTTCTTTTTCAGTATGCCATGGCTTCCTTCCTTCTTGTTCATGCACTTCCGATGGTATTTTAAGAAAGATTTTCATGAGGGATGGGTCCTTAATTAAGACTTTAAAATGAGGGCAATAAATATATTTTATTGGTTATAACACCTTTTTCTTTATTAGAAGGATAACAGACTGCTGGTTAACTGGTCATGAAATATTAATTAAAAAGAAAAATATATGATGTGAGCAATCTCAGTGGGTGCTCACTCATAGTTTTTCCACTGGAATTTTTTTCTGCATAAAGTGAAGGGAGGGAAGAGCAGAGCTTGACTGAGCTGAAAGGACTTTCTCTCTCTCTCTCTCTCTGTCTTTGTCTCTTTCCTTCTCTCTGTTTTTCTCTCTTTCTTTCTCTCTCTTTTGCCACACCGTTAGGTATGCAAGATCTTAGTTCCCCAACCAAGGATCAAACTCACGTCCTCAGCATTTCAAGTGTGGAGTCCTAACCACTAGACTACCAGGGAAGTCCCTAAAGGATTTCTTAAATGCAAATCAGGGGGTTTATCACCTGGTGGCTCAAAGGTTAAAGTGTCTGCCTCCAATGCAGGAGACCTGGGTTCGATCCCTGGGTTGGGAAGATCCCCTGGAGAAGGAAATGGTACCCCACTCCAGTACTCTTGCCTGGAGAATCCCTTGGACAGAGAAGCCTGGTGGGCTACAGCCCATAGGGTCACAAAGAGTCGGACATGACTGAGCGACTTCACTTCACTTCACTTCATCATAGTTAGAAGACTCTTGGTAGCTTTTTATAATCTCTGTCATTACAAAATCATTTGTGTAATAAGTAAGAATTTTTAAAACTTTTTAAAAACTTTTAAACAACACGAAAAATGATTGACAATCCCCAGGTGCCATCTCCTCCCCACTTTCTTTTCAGAATCTTCAGTATTTACCCACTGGCTTCTTGACTTTCAAACCTGAACAAGCCTAGAATTTTTATTTTTCCCCTGGTTGACTATTTTATTTTTTAAAATTATAACAGTAAAATTGACCTTTTTTTCTTTTGACATACAAGTCTTTCAATTTTGAAACATGAATAGATGAACTTTGATTTTTAATATATGAATAGATGTGGTAAACATTGCCACAATCAGGGCATAGAATGGGGCCGTTATCCCTCTGTCCCCCAAAAAAGACATGAGATTTCGGTTCCCAAATTTATACAATGTTTTCATTTTTCCCCTTTTCTCTAGTTCCTCTCTTTGCTCCCACACTGACTGGCAATCTTACGCGAGTTTGATTTTTAACAAAAGTAAAGTGCAGTTAAGTACTGCTCTGAGAAAATGTTCAGAAGTCTCACACTCATCTAGAAGTAGCAAGAGGCAGCAGAGAGTTGACACTCTGAGGTTCAGAACCCCCGTGATGAAAGGAGGGAGGTCATCGAACCCCAGGTGGGAGGTGAACACAGCCTCCTGCCTTGAGCTCCCTCTGGACCGGTTGGCCTGCCACGTGTCGCCCAAGGACCTTCCTGAGGATTGAGCTTCTCACCGATGTTCTCTTTGTTGCACTGCCAGAGTCAACCCAGAAGAGAGGGCAGGCTGTCTCAAAGCCCGCAGTGACCTATAAACTCCGATCCTCAAGCTGGAGGGCAGAGGCTCCGCTGAATACGGGCAGCATCAGAGAGCCCCCAGAGTGGTCACTGGCAGAGGCAGAATGGAGTGAGGGCATTGATGCTGTTTCAGCCTGTAGGTCCCTTGAAACTCCTGAATCTGTGTCCCAGAAAAAAAAGTTTGAAATCACAGAAAAATCTCGGCTCCTTCAATGACTCATATTAACTACAGGTAAAAAGAATAAACGTGCAGGAGAACAAAAATGCTATCATCTGAACGGCTATTTCCAGCTCCTGTAAACTTCTAACTCCACCCATGCCACAAAGCTGAAGGTCTTGTAATTCCGCCTTTGATTTACAGAGGGGAAAAAAAAAGAAGACATTACTGAGAAGACCCGTTACTCCTGTGCCTCCTCTCGCAGTTCAGTGTTAAGTACTCTGCAAAACTGATTCCTTGGTGGAAAGTGATTCTGTAATTCAATCGAGAGATCTTGCTAATGTCCCAGACTGCAAGAACATAGCTTAAGGGTTTAGGTTTAGCAGGAAGCCTTGCAAACCAGAGACGGAATCAGAGCCTGCCTCTTCCATCAGGGATGAGCGAGGGTTGTTGCCAACGTACTATTAGATAATTAGCAAGAGTGTGAAAAAGGAACTGTAAGACTCATACGGTTAAGTTGGTCTCAGAGATGGAAGGTTGGAAGGTGAAGGATGAAGATGAGACAGGACACCAGATGAATAAAAGGTGAACGCTGATGACTGTGGAAGCTAGATAATTAGTAAATAGGAACAGAACAGGCCATTCTGTTTACTTTTGTGCATGTTTGAAAATGTCTAAAATAAAAAAGTTTAAGAAAGAAAAAAANGGCAACGTACTATTAGATAATTAGCAAGAGTGTGAAAAAGGAACTGTAAGACTCATATGGTTAAGTTGGTCTCAGAGATGGAAGGTTGGAAGGTGAAGGATGAAGATGAGACAGGACACCAGATGAATAAGAGGTGAACGCTGATGACTGTGGAAGCTAGATAATTAGTAAATAGGAACAGAACAGGCCATTCTGTTTACTTTCGTGCATGTTTGAAAATGTCTAAAATAAAAAAGTTTAAGAAAGAAAGAAAGAAAAAAGATGTCATTGAAAGGACTAGTATGGGAAAATAAGGCTTCTTGAAACTCAAGGAATTAGTAGATGCTTCTCAGTTTGACCGTCTGAGCCAGCAGGGAAGCTCAAGAATACTGGAGTGGGTAGCCCATCCCTTCTCCAGGGGATCTTCCTGACCCAGGGATCGAACCAGGACCCCCTGCACTGCAGGCGGATTTCTTACCAGCTGAACTACCAGGGAAGCCTTTATTAAAGGTAAATATAAATAAATGTATGATGACTTTGGTAAGACTCGTAAAGTTGTGAAGTCGTGTCCGACTCTTTGTAACCCCATGGACTGTAGCCCACCAGGCTCCTCCATCCGTGAAGAGTAATTAATCAGTTCTAGTCCAATAAAAAAATAATTTTAAAAAAGAAATACCATAGATTAGAAAGACTGGCCCAATATAGTCAAAGTGCTAAAAGGAAAAAACTTAGAACCAAGAATTCTCAATCTAGTAAGAGTATCGTTTAGAATCTGAGAAGAGATAAAGTTTCCCAGACAAAAGCAAGCTAAAGGAGTTCATCACCACCAAGCAGGCCTTACAAGAATGTTAAAGGGACTTCTTTAAACAGAAAAGACTCTAACTAGAAAAATGAAAATTAGAACGTCTCAAGGAGTTTCTTGAATTTGTTGGGAACATAAAGCATGATGGGCAGGAAGGTGAAATGAACAGTTTGCTCAGTTAGCCACTGGCCGAGTTTTCCAATGTTTATTAGCATGGTCTTGTCCCCTTCATGCCAAGTTTTACCAACGGGTCCCAAATCCAGCACGAACCCATCACCAGCCAATTACCAGTTAGTAATGGGGTAGTCCAGAGAAGGCAATGGCACCCACTCCAGTACTCTTGCCTGGAAAATCCCATGGATGGAGGAGCCTGGTAGGCTGCAGTCCATGGGGTCGCTAAGAGTCAGACATGACTGAGTGACTTCACTTTCACTTTTCACTTTCATGCATTGGAGAAGGAAATGGCAACCCGCTCCAGTGTTCTTACCTGGAGAATCCCAGGGATGGGGGAGCCTGGTGGGCTGCGGTCCATGGGGTCGCACAGAGTCGGACATGACTGAAGCAACTTAGCAGAGAGAGAATGGGTTAGTCATTTCTGTACTCCAGGAATCCCCCACTTTCCTTAGAGTGGGAATTCCTGGAGTACAGAGATGTCTGTGTACATCACAGAGTACCCCAAAGAGTGCCATCAGAGCTAAACTTAAGAAGTAGCTGGAACTCTTTAGCAGACAGTAATTTATTTGATCCTTACAAATCCAATTTATCTGGGGCTTCCCAGGTGGCACAGTGGTAAAGAATCCACCTGCCAATGCAAGAGACGTGGGTTCAATCCTTGGGTCAGGAAGATCCCCTAGAATAGGAGATGGCAACCCACTCCAGTATTCTTACCTGGAAAAGTCCATGGACAGAAGAGCCCAGTGGGCTACAGTCCATGGAGCCACAAAGAGTCAGACACATCTGAGCCACTGAGCGCAAATGTACCATAGAAAACTGAGAGTAGATGGATATACTCCAGCTATTACTTATTTATTTAAATATACGACTTAAAACAAATCCAGTTGTTTGACCCTGTTTTACAGGAAGGACACGAATTATTATTCATACTTTACATATGATCAAACTGAGGCTCCAAAAGATTATAATTTACTTACTCTTATGCTGCCGTGAGATTACAAACAAGCCTGATTTTCTGATTGCTAATGGAGTAGCAATTCTATTAGACCAGAGTTGCCCTCCACTGTTACTAATGATCACACACAGGTGGTGAGAAAAGCATTCCCCTGGATGCTGTGAGAGAGACAAGAGCCTCCATCCCACAGCAGTCTGAAATCTAATTGAGAGAATCAGGCATTTCATTTGTAAACAAATTTCTTAAAAAAAACAAAAGGCATGTAATAGCTGTGTTTAAATGTTAAAAAATAGAGAATGAGAGACAGTCTAGGAAATACAAGCCACAGGACCTGATGTTTCAAACTGAACAAAAGGGAAGATTCTTTCAACAAATACTTCTTCGCTATATTTTTTGAGCACCTACTATCTCTCAGCTACTTTTGTCCAAGACCAAAGACCATGCACTTTTCCTAACTAGCTTCTCACAGCATTTGGAGAATCTGAGTAGGAAAGAGACTCCAGAATGCACCCAGATGTCTTTGGAGGCCCCTGGGGTGCACAGTTGATGGGGTCTCTAGGGCCAGTGTGTGTCACTGGGCTGGTACTCAGATGTCATGCCAAATTTCATGTGGCCAGATGGCTATCTCATGCCGCTACCCCGCCCCTGTCTTGTCAAGCAATCCATACTTTGAGAAAACTACTGATAAAACATTCCTGGGACCAGATTAGTTTTCAGATCTACCTAGTTCAGGTCAGTCGCTCAGTTGTGTCCGACTCTCTGCGACCCCGTGGACCGCAGCACGCCAGGCTTCCCTGTGCATCACCGACTCCCGGAGCCTGCTCACACTCGGGTCAGATCTACCTAATGGGCCGTGAAATGTGCTGTGCTGGCTCCAGCCGTCCCCGGCCCTGGAACCCGCTCTGCTTTGTAGCCACGCTGACTGGTCAGGCTCTGGAGCACATTCTTCTGGCTTTTATCCTTTCGAGTCTTTGGGGGAAGAGAAATCTCTCTGCCAGTCCTTTTGGCTCATCTTCCCTGTTCACCGGCTCACACACACGTCTTTTGTTTTTCTGTTTTGCTGGGAAAGTTTCTTCCATGTCCCAATCTTAGCCAGCTCCCAACCAGAACAGCCAATGAGGGATATTATTTTTAAGAAGAACTGTGTTTATTTTTTTAAATGTTTGATTTGTTTCTTGGTGATAAGGCTTACTACAGGGAGAGTTGCATGCTCCACACCGGCTGTAAACTAGATTTCCTTTTTGTTATTGTTGTTTTGAGGGTCTTTTTTTTTTTTACATTTTTTTATTATAAGTTTTATTTTTGCTTTTTTTGGCCTTGCTTTGTGGCATCAAGATGTTAGTTCCCCTTGTTATTGTTGTTCAGCTGCTCAGCCGTGTCTGACTCTTTGCGACTCCATGGACTGCAGCATACCAGGCTTCCCTTCCTTCTCTATCTCCTGGAGTTTGCTCAAGGTCATGTTTATTGAGTCGGTGATGCCATCCAGGGATCAAACCCATGCCCCCTGCAGAGGACATACATAGTCCTGGCACTGCCAGGGAGTCTAGAGTGAAAGTCAGTCAGTCCCGTCCAGCTCTTTGAGACTGACCCTGTAGACTGGGACCCACCAGGCTCCTCTGTCCATGGGATCCTCCAGGCAAGAACACTGGAGTAGGCTGCCATTTCCTTCTCCAGGGGATCTCCCCAACTAAGGGATTGAACCTGGGTCTCCTGCCTCGGAGGCAGATTCTTTACCGTCTGAGATATGAGGAAAGCTTGGACTACCAGGGAAGTCCCTTAATTTTTATTTTAATTGGCGTGTACTTGACATAAAATATTGTGCTGATCTCTGCTGCACCACAAAGTTACTCAGTCACACACATAATACATACTTTTATACAAGCATATTCTTTTCCATTGTGATTTATCCCAGGAGATGGATATACATGCATCCCCATGCTATATAATAGACCTTGGTGTTTATCCTGAGCTGATTGTATGGTTAATGAGTTACATTAACTCATTAATGTAATGAATCAGCTGTCATCTGCCTACTATGTGCCAGAAATTCTGGAAGAAAAAACTGATTTCTTTATCATATAGTAATTTTTCAAAGTGGTTATTACCAGATCCTTTTAAGCAGGGGCTTCCCTGTGGCTCAGCTGGTAAAGAATCCACCTGCAATGTGAGAGACCTGGGTTCAATCCCTGGTTTGGAAAGATCCCCTGGAGAAGGGAAATGCTACCCACTCTAGGATTCTGGCCTGGAGAATTTCAGACTGATAGTCCATGGGGTCAAAGAGCTGGACACGACTGAGCGACTTTCACTTTCACTTTAAGCAGATTGCAAAGGACGAAAGAGGTTGATCTCTGCCTTGGGTTTCAGTACCCCGTTTTATCCTTACCTCCCACCACCTCAGCACAGACCCTCTGCTCTGCTAGCCCAGGCTCCTCACACATGGCTCCTCGCCCCCTGAGTCCTGTCCATCACCCTGGCTGCAGTGTCCTCTTAAATACTGATTCATATTCCACGTACCCTTGTGGCCAAGGTGGTTCCCAAATACCACGAGAGTATTCCTGGCCACTCCATCCTCACAGCTCTGTCCCTCCTCTGAACTCCGCTCTACAGCAGCCGTGAAGTCAAGTCACTCAGTCGTGGCCGTCTCTTTGCGACCCCATGGACTGTAGTCGACCAGGCTCCTCCCATGGGATTTTCCAGGCAAGAGTACTGGAGTGGGTTGCCATAAGCGGTGCCATTTCTTCAAAATGCAGAAACTTCGACGGCTGGTGTCAGATGCTACGGCTGGCGCCTTTCCCAGCGTTGAGCGTGGAGGTGATGGAGTAACCGACTCTGAACCGATCTCCTGTGTTGTTAGAGAATCTAGAAAGAAAAGGTGGGTCCTATAGGTGTTCCAGTCAGTCTGCTTTTATATTTTTAGGTTAGAAGGCAGTAATTTAATCTGCCTCATTTTTGCCCGCTGCCTTTCAGTACATTTCCCCAAGAAGTCTCAGTTCTAAATTATACTCTTTTCTTTTTTGTGCCCCTCTTTTCACCCCGTCAGTCAAAACTTAACCATTTTCATCTCTCAGACAAAACATAAAAACTGAATTTGGTGATTCCAATTAATTAGAGGCTATTCTTACTAAAGAAATCAGGAGCAAAAAGCTGGTTAAAAAAAAAAGTCTTAAAAATCTACCAGACAGATCTGCAACTTCTTATACTGCCCAGTCCTTCGTCTCATCTCAGCAACAGTCAGAACCGAATTGTCCTGGTTCCCTTAGAAACTGCCCACTGACCCCTGTCAGTGGCATTCACGGGTACACGGTGTTAGATAGAGCAGAACGTGGAAGATTCCTGCACATGCCTCTTTGTGCAGCATAACTCTACATGATTTTCAAGATCTTAACCCACCTCTCCTTCTCCCNCTGCCCAGTCCTTTGTCTCATCTCAGCAACAGTCAGAACCGAATTGTCCTGGTTCCCTTAGAAACTGCCCGCTGACCCCTGTCAGAGACATTCACGGGTACACGGTGTTAGGTAGAGCAGAACCTGGAAGATTCCTGCACATGCCTCTTTGTGCAGCATAACTCTACATGATTTTCAAGATCTTAACCCACCTCTCCTTCTCCCTGCCCCAGAACTAATCTATATGCTAATTTGCACTTGATCATGCCGCCCCACAATATGGTAATTGCTGTAATGTTTTCCAGGGAGAAAAAAAAAAAGAAGAAGAAGAAATTGAGCCGTGCCTCCATCTCTGAAATCTGCATTCATGAGGACCTCGGCCCAAATAGCAAGTTGAGAGCCTGAGTCCATGTTGGTGCTTTGCCTCATCCAGGTCAACGTGAAATTTTCTGGAAAAACAAAATGTTCTCCTAGGCTGCCTTATTTTGAAACGATCCCCAGAAGTCCCAGGTGTCTGGGGAGGCAGTGAGTTAAGGGGACTGCCTTCGCCTACCTGAGAGGGTCTCCAGATTTATAAGAAACCTGAAAGCTCTCACTTAACGGCTCACCCTCTGCAGACTGGCCGAGTGGCCCAGGCTTCCGGCTTCTCCACTTCTCTGCTTCCGCGCAGGGGTCCCTCCCTTCTTGCCCCAGCTCGCACTGTGTGCCCTGCAATGCTATTAAGATGTCAAATGCCGGAGTGACAATAAGAGAGCCCTAATTAAACAGCATCAAAGAGGGCCCTCGAAGGAACAGACTGAACCCAAACAAGAGGAGCTTGGGACTGGAAACGGGGAAGAAAGGCGAGGAGGGCTTGGTAATCAGCTGGGTTTCAAGCCGAGGTTTGTTGTGTGTAGTTAAAGGGCCCAGCGACACAAAGAACTCCCCACGGTGTCAGGCCGGAGACCACGTGCGGACACATCAAGACGGGAGGCGCAACGCTCCTGAGCCCTGTGACCAGAGTCACACTGTAATTGGCCTCCGAGATCACTTATGGCGATCAGGGAAGTGATATACGTCTAAATAATTATGAATAATTAGGCACGTTTATGAATAATTACACTGATAATAACTATCCAACTCATTCCATTTTAAAATTGTAATTCAGTCATTATGTGTTGGGGAGTCATTGCCTCCCTCCTGCCTTCTGCATATTCATGGTCTGATCCAGTTGGTGGATCTCACCGAGTCTGGAGCTTCTCTGCAGGTCAGGGTGGTTACAGCAACAGCCAGGTCTTGGATTCATCCTGGGGACCAGAGAGCACACTGGTGGGCAGGATTGGAGCTTCATAGCCTTCACGATTGACTTGGAAGTGTCTGAACAGTAGAAAGCAGCAGAAAGGACATAGGAAACACATTCCTGAAAGGCTGGAGCTCTGCCAGCTTGTGACTCATTTATCAACATGCCCAGGACTTCAAAGTAACGGCCCGGAGCTCACTGGTGCTTTCAATGCTGATGGTAAAAAGAAGCTGTTGTTTCCACCACGTGTCATTGTAAAGAACACCAGTAANCATTTATCAGCATGCCCAGGACTTCAAAGTAACGGCCCGGAGCTCACTGGTGCTTTCAATGCTGATGGTAAAAAGAAGCTGTTGTTTCCACCACGTGTCATTGTAAAGAACACCAGTAAATTTTACAAGATCTGTCCTCTTCGTGGTATCTTCTGATCAGAGTTCTAGGCTGTTTAGAAATCAGAAGTCCCAGCTGGAAGATGGAATTCAAATAATGTGTGTTTCCTCAGGTTTCGAAGCAAGATGTGCAGGGGTCTTCTTGCCTTACTCTTGTTTCCTCTCATCCTACTTTCTCTTCCTCTTTCTCTCCCTCTCCCTCCCTCCTACACCTTTGCCAACCTCTCTGTCACTGTCGTGCCTTTTTCTGTTCCAGTCTTAACAATGACAGTCATAAAAGTAAGCTGCTTGACGCAGTTTAGTCGCTCAGTTCTGTCTGACTCTTTGCGGCCCCATGGACTGTAGCCCACCAGGCTTCTCTGTCCATGGGATTCTCAGGCAAGAATACTGGAGTGGGTTGCCATTCCCTCCCCCTAGGGCTCTTCCCAACCCAGGGACTGAATCGCCTGGGTCTTCTGCATGGCAGGCAAGCTTTTTACCACTGAGCCACCAGGGAAGCCCCAAAATGAGCTTATATTTCCCCAATTCCAAAAGTAATATGTGTTAACTCGGAAATTTGGAAAGGATTTGAGCATAAGGAAAATGGAATTTAAAAAGTCAATATCTCAACATCTGAGAGAACCAATATGAATTTAATATTATGAGTTTTTTTTCCATGCATATTTTTTATAAGCAAGGTTATATTACAAAACCTATTTTGCATCCCCAAATTTTCTTTAACATTTTGCATAGAATTGTATTTTCCATATTATTAAACCATAAGCATATTCCAGTGTTGTTAAAATTTATGTTTTAAAATTTTGAAGTTTGATTATGGCCAAATGAAATTATATGAAAATGTATATGATAGTCATTTACTGATGCTTTGGGTATCCATAGGTCCCATTTTTGCTAGTTTGCCATATAATCTTGTGGGGAAGTCTTTCCATTCTTATTTCTCACGCTATTATCTCCATGTTCCCCTCCTCTTAGATTAAGACTTGGGCATGGGCGTAAGGAAGTACAGGCTCCAGAAATGAGACAGTGGAATAATGTCCCTGGTTTAGCACACAGGCTTATAACAAACACACAGTCTTTTGAGGGATGAGCAACAATAACATCCTGCAGTTTACCTCTAAACAAAACTTTTTGTGCAGAATTAACCATAATAGGATTCCACCTTGGACCTTAACCAAGGGGTCTTGGTAACTGAAACACCTTCTAATGCCTCCCTTCCTGAGACTTNGTGTAAGGAAGTACAGGCTCCAGAAATGAGACAGTGGAATAATGTCCCTGGTTTAGCACACAGGCTTATAACAAACACACGATCTTTTGAGGGATGAGCAACAATAACATCCTGCAGTTTACCTCTAAACAAAACTTTTTGTGCAGAATTAACCATAACAGGATTCCACCTTGGACCTTAACCAAGGGGTCTTGGTAACTGAAACACCTTCTAATGCCTCCCTTCCTGAGACTTGATTACAGAAAAACAGAGGCCTGAACGGCGTTTTGTTGAGCTTCTGAACAGCCGTTTGCAAGGACAGCTTCGGGTGTCCCAGCGCTGCCTGTGAGCCTTGTGAAAACACGTGTTCCTGAGTGCACGTCGATACCCTGACCGAGTGGAGCTGGGGGTGAGGATCGATGCAGGAAGTGAAGCAGGTGGCAGAGGTGAGGCGCCACGTGGGTCACACCAAGAACCCTGGACTGCAGCCTAGAAGCGGCATGATTGTGTGAGTGACCCAGGCGAGGGGTCACAGGAAAAGGGTGTCCCGGTGCAAGGAAGCAGAACAGACTGAGCGGCTGCGTCCAGCGTGCAGAGGTCCCGCCTGAGGGGAGGCTGCTCTCTGCTTCATGAGGCAGGCAGCACCCCTCTGTAAGCTGCCACCACGCGCACCATCAGCCTCTTGGAGAACAGCTTGAGTCCCAAGGGTCAGCGAGCCTCCCACCCCCTTCCCCTCTGCCTTCTCCCTCCACACAAAGAGGCCATTATCTCGCGCCACCCCCTACTTTTTTTTTTCGAATGAGGTATTTGGATAATGATTCTGCTGCCCAGCCAATCCCTCCTCCCCCACTTTCCCCACTGCCAGCTAAAATCTAGTGATTGATGGGGGCAATACTTGGAAATTTTGATATCTGGGGAGAGGGAGAGGGGAAGAGGACCACCGTGGACAAGGAGCGGGGGGAGGATCTGCTGGAGCACCCGGGACATTAGAACATGTCGGGGCTGGTAAACGCTTCATCGAGGTGATGATGATAAACATTTATCTCTGAGCATATATATGCATTTTACCTAATGATCTCAGGCGTCCATAAGGAAATCACAGGAACAGGCCCTAAATGAGAATCTCTTAGGAGTGGGATCTGAATTGTAAATGCCTGCCAGAATCTCACACATCAAATTACAATAAGCAGAATGGTATTTTAAGCAGCTTAGTACTTAAAGGGTAGAGGATGGATCTTCCCTGGTGGATCAGACAGGGAATTTAAAGAATCTCCCTGTAATGCTGGAGACCCCAGTTCAATCCCTGGGTCAGGAAGATCCCCTGGAGAAAGAAATGGCCTCCCACTCCAGTATTCTTACCTGGAAAATCCCATGGACAGAGGAGCCTGGTGGGCTACAGTCCATNTTCCCTGGTGGATCAGACAGGGAATTTAAAGAATCTCCCTGTAATGCTGGAGACCCCAGTTCGATCCCTGAGTCAGGAAGATCCCCTGGAGAAAGAAATGGCCTCCCACTCCAATATTCTTACCTGGAAAATCCCATGGACAGAGGAGCCTGGCGGGCTACAGTCCATGGGGGTCGCAGAGAGTCAAATATAATTTAGCAACTAAACAAAAACCACCACAAATAATCATACAATCCCTAATATCGCTTTCCTCTAAGAATTCAAGATTGAATCCCGGGCAGTCCAGTGGTTAGGACACCACACTTCCACTGCAAGGGGCACAGGTTTGATCCCTGGTCAGGGAACTAAGTTTCCCGAAGTCGCATGGTGTAGCCAACACAAAACAAAAAAAGAATTCAAGATAGTTCAGACCTTTCCAATGCCTTGTGATCATTTTGGATGTCACTTATTTTAGGGAGAGGCATCATTTTTCTGCGACAAACATTTACAGATGAACAGTTCTGAATAACAGAGAGCTTGTCCAGTAGAGTAATAATAGGAGTAATAAGGAATAGCACCAGGGGACAGGAGGTCCAGCTCATCCTTCACTTTCTCCCCACACCCACCCTCACAGGCTGCTCCAGGCCGCCCTTTCACACTTGAATGGAGCTTTCAAGAGGCCAGGATGCTTGCCCAGGTCAGGCAGCCTGTAAAAGGCAGAGACAGGAATCTGAGCCCTGACCTACCTACCTGTTTACCCCTAAGCTCTTTTACTGAAGGCTCAGGAGCTTACAGCAGAACACTATTGAAAGCAAGTAGGAAAACAGCCCATTTTATAAAAGGAAAACCACCAGGCTAAAACTTAATATTAAAATACTTAATATAAAATTTATGTATGTGTGTATGCTTAGTCGCTCAGCCATGTCCGACTCTTGCAACCCCTTAGACTGTAGGCCGCCAGGCTCCTCTGTCCATGGGATTCTCCAGGCAAGAATACTGGAGTGGGTTGCCATTTCCTTCTCCAGGGGATCTTCCCAATCCAGAAATCAAACCCAGGTCACCTGCATTGCAGGCAGATTCTTTACCAACTGAGCTACAAGGGAACCCCCCCAAAAAAATTATATAAAAATTTATTAAGAAAAAAGAGCTAAAAGAAAACCAAGTCGTAACAGAAACAATGTTAAATATAAAAGTACTTTATTATCAAGACATTAGGAACCTAATGTATAATTCAGTCTATTTGAAACTGATATGGAATTTATAATTTTATTTTTTGTTAACAAACTGGAGATGAAATAGTGGTAACCACTGTTCAAGTTTATATTTTTATTCTTTTTTTTTTTTTGGCCCATGTGGGATCTTAGTTTCCCAACAGGGTTTCAAACCCACACCCCCTGCAGTGGAAGCAGGGAGTCTTAACCACTAGCCCTCCAGAGAAGTCCCTCAAGTTTGTATCTCTAGTACAATGGCTATTTTCCTGTAACTTCTATCTTCCTATGTCCACAGGCTGATGGACTAAGATGGATTATGATGGGATTGGTAGAACTCCAAGTCATGTCAATAAAACGTCTTATGTGTTGCTTCTGTTTTAACTATACGGCATCTTATAGACGATGGTCTCTACCAGAATGATCCACCTGTCACTTGCATTGTTTGACTGTTGATTAAGTTTCAGAACTGTGTTGACATAAGTCTGACTGTAAAAAGAAAGTCAGCTCCCCTGCCTCCTGCCGCCAGGATTCCCAGTCTCATGCCAATGCCTTTTTGCATGATTAATGTTGTTCTGAAAAAGCTACAGAATCAATAAACATTTTCTAAAGCAAAGATATCTACATCCCTGAAGAGGGGTGCCTATTTAGTTTCCCACTCTATCTACAAAATGCATTACCCTTTGGAGTGGAAGGGTCAGTCTTGGCTGCTGGATAAGAATAAGGGATTTTGCTTAGATTTATTTCTTCTTTTCAGAGTGAAAGCCCTATGGCGAGGAGACACCAAATAGTCTCCCTGGGTGGCCAGGAGGACTAACCACACTCACTCTGGTTTACGAACACCCCTGAATGACCCAAGTTAGACACAGGAGGGATCAGATCCTTTGGAGCTTCTGCTTTGAATGCTTCTTGAAAGAACAAAGCTGAGGGCTTCCCTGGTGGCTCTGTGGGTGGCTCAGTGGTAAAGCATCTGCCTGCCAGTGCAGGAGACTCCGGTTCGACCCCTGATCCAGGAAGATCCCACAAGGCACGGATCCACTGAGCCCGTGCCCCACAGCTACTGAGCCTGTGTTTCTAGAGCCTGAGATGGGCAACTACTGAGCACACAGGCCTTAACTACTGAAGCCCGAGCACTCCAGCCTGTGCTCCAGAACAAAAGATGCCAGCACAGTCAGAAGCCCGGGCACCGCAGCTAGAGAGAAGCCCCCACTCGCCACAACTACGGGAAAGCCCGCAGAGCAGCAAAGACCCAGCACAGCCTCAAATAAATAAATATGTTTTAGAAAACCTCTTTGCTAAAAAAAAATTGTATCTCTCTCTCTCCTACCTCCCAGCCCCCGCACGCTTTCCCCCCACCCTCTCTGGAATATAAGATTTTTGGGAATAAACAGCATCATCTCCAAGCATTTAGAAACCTACCTTGTTCTGCCAGACATCATTCCATTAGGTTGAGAAAAATCCTCTTCTCTGCTGAGGTTGTGTGACGCCTCTGCCCCCTTCCACTGAGGGAAGTTGTCCACAAACACAGCTGCTACAGAGAAACCCAACTGCGTCCAACACACCCAGGTCCAGGGGGGCACGGAGCTGTCTGAGCAGCAGACGTGGATGAGATTCAGGTTCTCTGGAATCCTCTTTCTCCCACGCCATTACATAGAATTGCCATCAAGGAGAAAATCTTGACTCCAGGTCTTTTCAAGATGAGGGTGCCTTTCTAAGTAAAATGAATGAAATAATTTGGAACCAAGGTTCAACTGTAGAAAGGGAAAAAAGGAACTCCCCACCAAGGTCGGGACTCTTGGCTCTCCCCTGCCCAACTCCCGCCTTTCTCGTGTTCAGCCCCCCCATCCTGTGGCCAGGAGGTCCCGCCTTGAGTCACATCTGACAGTGAACCCCTGTCTTGCTACATGTCACTCCAGACCCAGGGAAGGATAAGGAAGAATGGATGGATGTTGGAAGGCCTTTGTCTCATACCAATGGGATTCTTATTGGAATCCTGGTCTCTTGAGTCAGAGCTGACTTGAAAAATAAAGCAAGACCAGGCAATGCCATGTGATAAGCTGAGAAATGACTGTCAGTTCCCTCAGCCTCAGTGAGGCTCCTTCGGGACCCTGTCAACACAAGGTCAACACGCTGGATCTGATCTCAGAGTTGCAACAAAAAACTTTCCCTGTGCGCTGAGGAGTGGGAAGACGAAATCTTCTTGAAGAGGACACCGTGGCCCTTCCTTCCATGCAGCAAGGATTCCCCAATCAGCAAGCTTCTGAGGCTATTTGGGGCACAGCTCTTCAATGAGAATTCTCTCCGTGCCTGGAAAGAATGAAAATTAGCAGTCCAACCATGTCATGGGAACAAGCTGGGACATTACTTAATAGATCTAATTACATGAGAATAATTTCATTAGCACCAGCTTTCAGTTGAATATGCTACAAATGGTCCCCAAAATGTGTATTTCCTTCCTGGAACCTATCCATAATGAGATTTTTGTGGCTGAGGGTTTATTCCATAGGACAATGGACACATTAAGCAGCCAGGCATGCTCGGGTTTGTATCTGTCATTATTTGTTTATAAAGTCTTCCTATAAACACCAGGATAATGTCATTGAAGTCATGTGGGCAGTGTTAGAGAGACTATCTAAGTGGTGGACACATTTGCAGAGGCCAGGAATTCTGGCTCCTCATTGACCATCCTTCTCTCCCAAGGTGGGAACTAGGGGAGCCCCATGCATCCACCAGGGCCCCTCACTGGGCCAGGGAGCACTTCCTCTCATTAAGATGCAAAGACCTGAGTTTCTTGCTATGAACAGGCTTCAGATGAAATCTAACCAGTAAGATCGTTCCTTCTTCTTCCCTCCTTTCATATCTTCCTTCTTCTTTTCAATTTCTCTCTCTTCCTTTTTTTTCCCTTTCACTACTTCTCTCCGTCTTCTGCCCTCCAACTCTCAACACACTGGTGAGTAAACATTCAATAATGAATCTTATACACACACACACACACACACACACATATATATTATATAATGGAATATTCAGTTCAGTTCAGTTCGGTTGCTCAGTCGTGTCCGACGCTTTGCGACCCCATGAATTGCAGCACGCGAGGCCTCCCTGTCCATCACCAACTCCTGGAGTTCACTCAAACTCATGTCCATCGAGTCAGTGATGCCATCCAGCCATCTCATCCTCTGTTGTCCCCTTTTCCTCCTGCCCCCAGTCCCTCCCAGCATCAGAGTCTTTCCAGTGAGTCAACTCTTCACATGAGGTGGCCAAAGTACTCGAGTTTCAGCTTTAGCATCATTCCTTCCAAAGAACACCCAGGACTGATCTCCTTTAGAATGGACTGGTTGGATCTCCTTGCAGTCCAACTAAGCCATGCCCTGTGGGGCCACCCCCAAGATGGGTGGGTCATGGTGGAGAGATCTAACAGAATGTGGTCCACTGGAGAAGGGAATAGCAAACCACTTCGGTATTCTTGCCTTGAGAACCCCATGAACAGTATGAAAAGGCAAAATGATAGGATACTGAAAGAGGAACTCCCCAGGTCGGTAGGTGCCCAATATGCTACTGGAGATCAGTGGAGAAATAACTCCAGAAAGAATGAAGGGATGGAGCCAAAGCAAA
>SJYW01018963.1:708342-720432 GCA_006410735.1 Raphicerus campestris | reverse complement strand
TGCTGTGGATGGGGCCATTTGTGTCATATTTTAGATCTCCCATGTAAGTGACATCATATAGTATTTATCTTTCTCTTTCTGACTTATTTCACTTAGTACAATAATCTCTAGGTCCATCCATGTTATCAAAAATGGCATTATTCCATCCTTTTTTGTAGCCAAGTGGTGTTCGACTCATGTGTTTTTGAGGGGGAAGATGATCCCAATAAACAAGGCATCAGCCTAAGTCTTCTCAGGGATTTCCCCCAAAGAAGTAGCTCTTTGCTCTAATAACTGTGTTTCACCTTCATCTACCAGACCATCCCTTATGTCTTAGAGCTTCCTCTGGACCTTCCCATTGGTTATGCAACGGAAGTGACTCAGGTCATTTCCAGAACTAAACTGAAGACTCCTACCATCCCCATGATTGCAAGATCCAGAGAGAGACTCCAATGGGAACTGGGGTTCCAGGCTGGCTGTCCTCTCCCTTACTCCCCCTCCTTTTTCCTTCCCCTCATCATCCATCATTCTCCCCTTTCTCTCCCTGTCCAGCCCTCCACTCTACTAACCCAAATTCCCACACGAGTTATATTGTTCCCCGAGGACCGTTGGTCAAGAAGCTACCAGATGAAGTGCCAATTAGGACAAGCGTGTCTGTTAGTTGCTCAGCCATGTTCAACTCTTTGCGACCCCATGGACTATGTAGCCCACCAGGCTCCTCTGTCCAGCAGATTCTCCAGGCAAGAATCCTGCAGTAGGTTGCCATTCCCTTCTCCAGGGGATCCTCCAAATCCAGGGATTGAACCCACATCTCTTGCATTACAAGCAGACTCTTTGCCATCTGAGCCCCATAGTTAGGACAAGACCCTTCAACAACTAGCATTCTGTCCCAAATATTTACTGCAGTTGGGGTACCAAGAGCCTGTGAATAAGATGAATTTTCTATGGACCCTCTCAAGAGCATCCTTGCTTTGTTAGCTGCGTGATTAACCATCAGGCACTGAGAAAGGGGAGGCCCGATTGTAAGCAGCAGCGGCAAGTTCAGGCTCTTTAAAGTTTTGCCCTTTGCTCTGGGGCTGGGGAAGTTGGAGATGGGCTCTCAAGAAGTGGGGCATCCCTTGTGATTGGGTAGGGGTGCAAATTTGTTTTTGGGGGGCTTGGTTCTAAGTTGGAGGTGGGGACAAAAATTAGGGAAGCCATCAGTTATTCAGTCCTGACCGTTTGGGGATGATCGTCACAGGGGTTATTGTTTGGCTTCCTGGATTATTACTGGAGATAGTAGTCTGGCATAAACCTGTCTTAGAGCCAGCAGGCTGGCAGCCAGGGCTGACTACTGCAGATAATGGATGGGTTTCCTGGGCTGGTTGCTGCAGCTCTGTTTTCCTATATGCTCTGGAGACCATCCACTTGTATTTACCAGCTCTCTGTCCATATACGTGAAATAAGAGCTGGCTTCTGGATTCCTGGCTGGCACTAATAAGGTCTGTTTAGTAAACACACAAGCGTTTGAGATGAAAGGGCGCAGAAAGAGTTGCATGAGGGTGAACAAGGCCAAAGCCAAGGGCAAGGCCAAGGCCAGCCACGTGCTCACAGGGTGCTCGGCTATGGGGGCTGGAGTGGGGCGGAGGCCCAGGCTGCTGCCCCGTGGGGCTGAATCCTCTGGAGAAAAGGACACCTTTTCAAGGCTCAGGGTGTGGACAGGACATCCCTGGGCGTGTCCTATACAGTCTGTTGGCCTTTACATTCCTTTGATAGATAGTCGTGCAGACACCACCTCAATCTTTGATAGTTATGCAGACACCATCTCAATAAAATGCCTGGCTTCTCTCAGGTGGGAGCCAGGAGCAGAATTCTTTATAGAAGCTATTGGAAATAAAGCATGAGAAGCAAAGAGACTTAAAATTTTATTCTCTGGGGACGTCCCCGGGCGAGCCAGTGGTTAAGACGCTATGCTTCCAATGCAGGGGGCACAGGTTGAACTCTGGTCAGGGAACTAAGACCCCACATACTACACCGCATGGCCAAAAAATAAAAAATAAATTAAATATCAAAGGTTATTTTTTTATATAAAGTTCAGGGGCAGCATTTCAGTTTAACATCTGCTTCTACTACAGAATGCTCCCCACCGCGGAGACTCTGCTCTGCCGAGTCAGACGTGACCCTCATGTCACTTTAATAAAAAAGAGACTTGTCTCTTGTCAGCCCTCCCCTGGATTCTCGAAGGCTTGACTGGAAAGGCTGGTATCAGGTGTCCTACTCAGGTAGCTGGGTAAAATAGTCAAAATATTTTTATAAAGGCTATAAACGGTTTTACAATCTACTTACTCTTTATGAGAGAGGCCGACGTAGTGGGAGTTTGCACAGCTGTGACAGACACACAGAAGAACGGCCAGGGTTTCTTATGGAGTTGTGCTAAAATGCATTAATCCTACTCACAAAGCCAAGTGTAAAATTTTAGTGGCTTCTGAAGCTGTCACCTTTTTTTATGTTCCTCGTCTAAAGCTCTCCGGAAAACAATGGAATCTGACACAGCCAAACATATTTGCTCCTGTGAACTGTGTTCACGAGGTTGCATTTGCTTACTGACACAGGGAAGATGACCAGGGGAATGGAGGTGTAAATATCACCTTTTAAATAATTATGACACGAAATAAAACAGTATTATGAATGTTTTGAAAAACTTTTTCACTTAACCTGAAAGCCTTTTTGCCCGATTAAATGGTATCTTTTTACAGAGAAAAGTTCAACAGCTGAAAACTTGAAAAAATTATTGGAAGATAAGGATCTCCAGTTTTTAAAAGGCGAGAATGAAAATAAAATGAACTGGGACACATCAACCTTTTTTTTTTTTTTGCAGGATCAGAGAGAAAGTTTAAATTATTAGCATTCTCTTTAATAGCCAATAGCAAATAAACAGAGTTTAATGATCTTAATGATATAAATTACTTTGAATTAACAATGTGCTAGAAAATTATGAGATTCTCATTAGACTCCCACAACCAATATTGAGAGATGACTACAATTTGGCAGATGTTCTTTTTTTTTTATTGAAATACAGTCAATTTACAATTTGTGTTCATTTCAAGTGTGCAGCAAAGTGATTCAGTTATCTGTCTATCCTCTTTCCCATTATATGTGTATATGTATGTGTGTGTGAACTCAGTCATATCCGACTCTTTGCGACCCCATGGATTGTAGCCCGCCAGGCTCCTCTGTCCACGGAATTCCCCAGGCAAGAATACTAGAGTGGGTTGCCACCTGCATTGGCAAGAGAGCTCTTTACCACTGAGCCCCCTGGGAAGCCCCTTTTCCATTACAGGTTATTACAAAATACTGAGCATAGCTCCCTGTGCTCTCCAGGAGGTTAAGGAGGGAGGGAAGACGGAAGTCTTTATATCAGTGGTGCTTCCTGCATAAACCTGCTCTCTGTCGGGTGCCATTTCTGTTCAGACATACCTAATAACTCTGCAGTCAGACTTCAGTGTGTATAACTGCTCCTATTAGAACCGAATGTGCCTGCTTCCCCAATCAGTAGGACAGCAACCCTTCTTCTTAGCTCAGTAGCCGGGCGGTCATACCTAGATTGAAACCCAACTCTGCCCTGTGCTCCACTCGAAACCCCCTGAACCCTCTCTTGGCCTCTGTCACGGAAGAAGGACACCCCCTCAGAGGACCATCTGTTGGGTTTGTTCAGTCGCTCAGTCGTGGCTGACTCCCTGCGACCCCATGGACCGTAGCCCACCATGGGCTTCTCCAGCCAAGAACACTGGAGTGGGTTGCCCATTTCCTCCTCCAGGGGATCTTTCCGATCTAGGGATTGAACCTGGATCTCCTGCACTGGCAGGCGGTTCTTTACCACTGAGCCACCAGGAAAGCCCCCAGAGAGCCATGAGCATATATCTAAATGAGACAAGCAGGTAAAATTCTGGCACATAAAAGGCAGTTCATTTTTTTCTCCACGTTGATTTTCTCATTTTATTTGGGCGTCCCAGATCAGAATCCAGCAGCCCTGGTTGGGTAGGTTCTGCATCGCCGCAAGCACCCAGTCACACAAATTAGTGATCATTCTTCCTCTAGAGGAGCCCAGAGTGTAAAAGTGTTAATATTTTTGATCACTGATGACTCCAAAATAGGAAGTTACGTTCTCAAGCAAATCCATTACCATGGAGATGTGGGGTCATGGAGCTGGGAGAGGAAACCCTGCTCAGGGCTGTAGCCTTAGAAACCCACTTCTCCTCCGGCCTTGGTGTCCCCCCATCCATCCTCCCCTACTCCTCTCTCCAGGTCGGGACAAAGGTGACCCAGACACAGCTGGGCAGACACAAGCCTCTGAAAGAGCTGCTCAGCATTCTGCTTTTTCTTCCATAAGCAGAAATATTGCCCGAGGTAAGGATAAGAGCAAAGAGCCATGGGGGCAGGAAAGAGGCCGTGCCTGTGACGTCCAGAGAAGACAGAACCCAACCTCGCCCCTCTCCTGCAGGTCCTTCCCGCTCCTGGGCTTCATTCACAGCGGCTGCCATCACAGCGAAGGATGGGAGGTGGGAGGGGGCAGGAAAGTGGGAGGGAGAGAGAGGAGGGGTAGTGCCAGTGGAGAGAAAAAGAGTTAAAACTGCATAAAAGCAGAGAGGGGGGAACTCTACCAGCAAACCACAGGACTGAGGGCCATGAAGGCTCCAGAGAGAAGCTCGAAGTTAATCCGAGCAGGTTCACCTGGTGCCCTTTCCAAACTCTCCGTGTAGGGTTATCGTCCATGGAATGAGCTCAGCAAGCCAGAATGACCGAGGGCTGGAAGGAGCTGTGATCAAAGGTCACTGAACGCTGGCGTCAGTCTCTCTGACATTTCCACACCTGGGAACAGAGCTGCAAAGATGTGAGCAGGCTCCTTTAAAGACTGAAGAAGTGTGGTGTGAAATCTACCAGCTTCCACCCTGAGACTGCCTTCCGTCCAGCCTCTCGTGGAAGCGGGCACAGAGGTAAGCTCAGACAGAAACCCTCTGGTTCTGCTGAGGCTGACTTCACTTGCAGACTCTCCCAAGGACCTGATATACATAGCATTCCCAGCAGCCAGAGGCAGCAAACCATCTCACTTGGATTCTGAGCGAGTGGACTCTCCAGGGAAAGGGACCCGAAATTGTCAACGCAACACCAAGCACAGCCAGAGACTCACGAGCCTCCAGAAACCCTGGCCAAGACCCTGTGCCACCTTTTGAAGTCTGACTTGACCCAGCAGAGCCAAATCTTCCCCCTTCTGGGTCCCCACACCCTGTAATTCATACCCACATTATATCATGGTGGTGGTTTAGTCACTAAGTCTGACTCTTTGTGACCCTATGGACTGTAGCCCACCAGGCTCCTCTGTCCATGGGATTTCCCAGGCAAGAATACTGGAGGGAGTTGCCATTTCCTTCTCCAGGGAATCTTCCCAACCCAGGGATCAAACCCAAATCTCCTGGATTGGCAGGCAGATTCTTTACTGCTGAGCCATGAGGGAAGCCCCTANTCCTTCTCCAGGGGATCTTCCCAACCCAGGAATCAAACCCAAATCTCCTGGATTGGCAGGCAGATTCTTTACTGGTGAGCCATGAGGGAAGCCCCTATTACCTTGTAAATCATGTTTATTAGAATCTGTAGACATACAGCACTGTCTGCCCAATACACTATGAGGCGCTCAAAGGCAAGGAGCGAGCCTCGTTCAGAGCTTTATTCCTCTAGAGTTTAACGCAGTGCCTGATATGCTATAGATACCCAGTCAATGTTCAGTGTGTAAATGGATTAAATTTAGCAAAGTCTAAAAGAGAGAATCTTCCATGGCGGATTCATGTCCCTGTATGGCAAAACCACTACAATATTGTAAAGTAATTAGCCTCCAGTTAAAATAAATAAATTTATTTAAAAAGAGAGAGAGAGAGAGAGAGAATCTTCCTCAATTTTTCCCCACCGACCCCAAAAGTGATAGGAGTGAAGAAATCAATAATTAATCCACTTTCACATTTCCACCTTACAACTTGTGTTATACTTACTAAAGGCTTGCAACATAATTGTACTGCAAATATCAACAATTTTTCAAAAGAGATAGTAAATTTTTTCACTTAAATTTATTCTTGCTGCTCCCCAAAGCATCTGGGATTTCTAGAACTTTAATCAAGAATCCCAGNGGATTTGGATCCCTGGATATTGGGTGCTACCGCAACTAAAACCTAGAGATACGCCAGTTTCCAGGACTGAGAGCTTGATAGGAGCCCTGAAGGCCTTAAAGAGACTTGGCAAAACCTTGATGATGGCCCCAAGGAGACTGTTGGTGAGAGCTCAAAAAAAAGAAAATGTTCTAGGAAACCAGAGGAAAGGGGCAACTTGTGATGCTGTAGCTGAAAATGTAGAAGCACCGTGGCTACGGGAACACAGAAATAGAAGGTGTACTTCTGAAAAGGATAGTCTCGCTAAGGAGACTTCCAAGCAGAGTATGCAGGGTGCTGCCTGCCTCTATTTGCCACTACAGCGAAGGTGAGTAGAGAAACAGACTCAGTAAGCTAAAGGACTGCTAGATACAAAGAAATGAGGACTTCTTAGGCTCAAAAATAAAACTCTCCTGCCAGCTTTCCAAGTAGCAAGCAGTGCTAAGATTACGAAATGCCTTTCAGACAAAGATCAAACCCAAAATACATCAGGAAATCACAGTCTACAGATGAAGCCAAGGATGTGATTATAAACCTTTTGTAAAGATCTTATAAGGCAGCTGCTGCTGCTTCTGCTAAGTCGCTTCAGTTGTGTCCGACTCTGTGCGACACCAGAGATGGCAGCCCAGCCGACTTCCCCGGCCCTGGGACTCTCTAGGCAAGAACACTGGAGTGAGTTGCCATTTCCTTCTCCAATGCATGAAAGTGAAAAGTGAAAGTGAAGTCGCTCAGTCGTGTCTGACTCAGCGACCCCATGGACTGCAGCCTATCAGGCTCCTCCATCCATGGGATTTTCCAGACAAGAGTACTGGAGTGGGGTGCCATTGTCTTCTCCACATAAGGCAGCACTCGTTTCAATTAGACAAGTCTGAGTCTTAAAGCCTCGGTTCCTCGGACGCTGCCTTACAGGCAATCTAAGCTGCAGAAAGGTTTAGTCGAGAGATTTCAAGTGTTTCTTTTAGAAAATGGAAGGGATATAATCACACACACACACAAACTATGAATTTTTTAAGGGATTACATTAGCTTGAATTGAGAGCACAGACAGTAAATATGAAACGATCCCTTTGAATGCTCAAATGTCTATGGTTAGAAACTAGATTGAGAAATTATTCAGCTTCAAACAAGGGCACATTTCATGGAAAAGGAAGCCTGTTTCAGAGGGTGAAGCCAAGAGCCGCTGGGAATCGTTCCCAGGCATCGGAACTGTGCCCTAATCTTGGGCCTGGCAACACATGCCCAGCTGAACTCCAGAATTTTACGGACCTGTAACTGCTGTGTGTCTTCACCTTTTTTGAATACAAATGTCTCTAGTGGCAGAGACTAGGAGCCCCTGCCACAGTTGTGGAGGCATTAACGTGTGGACTCATGGAAGGAGCTGGGAGAAACTCAGCATCTTAGGAACACAGAGGGTGTGTGGATTTCCCAGGCAGCACAGGAGAGCATCTGCCTGCCAGTGCAGGGTGCGTGGGTTTGATCCCTGGTCGGGGAAGATTCCACATGTCTCAGAGCAACTAAGCCTGTGTGCCAACAGCTACTGAGCCCAAGTGCTGCAATGCTGAAGCCTGTGTGTCTCGAGTCTGTGCTCATGCCCTGCAGCAAGAGAAGCCAGCGAGAAGCCTGTGCACCGAAATGAAGGGTAGCCCCGCTCACAGCAACTAGAGGAAGCCTAGTCGAAGCAACAAAGATAATGCAGGCCGAATAAATACACAATTCCTTTTAAAGCCAGAAATCTGGATTTTTATGTAAAATTCCTTGATTTTAAATGTTGGCTACTAATTCAACATTTGGGTACCAATTTATCCTCTGAAACTGTACAGTCCAACATCCTGCTGGATAAACCAGCACATCTACAGATTAAGGCAGATCTGCCGGCTGCAGATTTGTGGCCCTTTTGTTTCCCCTATACAGCTCACACCTTACATTTACCGGATGCAAGTTTATCCTTAGGAAATGGATCATTGTATACGCTTTAGCAGCTACTCACTGGACAAGATGGAGAATAAAGACGTGCAGCGGACACCCTGGTGAGTACTGAACTTGGAGCCTCCGTATCGAATCCCTCCATGGAATTAGCCATGCAAATGTAGGATCCTCCTGGAGCCCTTCCCCTTGGAATCATGTCCTAGACTGAATAACTCAGTCTCAGGGAAATACACCAGTCAGAAGAGAGAGACCAATCTCAGTGCATATAGGATGGAGTTTTCTGGGAGGTCGATGGACAGCCACATCATGGAAGTTTAAACGTTGGGGGCAGGGGGAGTACCTTTTGCACACTTGCATAAATGTGTGGGTGGCAGAAATGAGATTAGGATCTGGGAATACCCATGAGGGTATCCCGAACATCCTCCGTGGAAGGGCATAGCCTCTGGGATTCAGACCTGTTCTTAAAGCAAATGAAACAAATTTGCGGCATAAGTTTAGGCTCTTCCACTTGTAATTTACTGTTGTTGCCTTGACCCTTCAGAGCAATAGAAGAAAGGAAGAAGGCAGAAATGGGTGTGGAGCCTGCCCACCCTTACCCCTCCCCAGGTATGTGAGAGCAAGCGATGCTTATTGCAGCCAGCAGAGAAATGAACAATCGCTGTCCACACCAAAGCTGTGGGGCTTCCCTGGTGGCTCAGATGGTGAAGAATCCACCTGCAATGAGGGAGACCTCAGTCCCATCCCTGGGTTAGGAAGAGCCCCTGGAGGAGGGCATGGCAACCCACTTCAGTGTTCTTACCTAGAGAATCCCCATGGACAGAGGAGCCTGGCGGGCCACAGTCCATGGGGTCGCAAAGAATCGGCTGTGACTGAGCGACTAAGCACAGCACACGGAAGCTGGGTGAAGAGATGAAGAGGGCCAGTGGCTAGAAGGACAGCTCAGGAAGAGCACAGACTCTTCTCTTCCAACTTATATGTAGAGTGACTTCCCTGGGGGTCTAGTGGCTAAGATTTTGTACTCCCAGCGCATGGGGGCTGGTTGATCACTGGTCAGGGAACTAGATCCCACGTGCCAAAATTAAAAGCTGCATCCCACAACTAAAGATCTGGTGTGCTGCAGCTAAGACCCAGCACAGCCAAATAAATAAATATTTTTTAAAAGATAGCATTGGAAGGACTGATGCTGAAGCTAAAACTCCAATACTTGGGCCACCTGATGGGAAGAACTGACTCACTGGAAAAGACCCTGATGCTGGGAAAGATTGAAGGCAGGAGGAGAAGGGGATGATAGAGGATGAGATGGTTGGATGGCATCACCGACTCGTTGAGCATGAGTTTAAGCAAGCTCTGGGAGTTGGTGATGGACAGGGAGGCCTGGTATGCTGCAGTCCATGGGGTCACAAAGAGTCGGACACGACTGAGTGACTGAACTGAATACGAGAGAATGACCCTTCAAGAGAGGGAGGCATAGGTTACCTATAAAATGGAATCATAGAACCCTCGGACATTTTCCATCAGTTTCTCCATTCATTTTTCATAGTTCGGTTCAGTCACTCAGTCATATTCAATTCTTTGCAACCCCATGGACTGCAGCACGCCAGGCCTCCCTGTCCATCACCAACTCCCGGAGTTCACCCAAACGCACTTCTCAAAAGAAATTTTATGTGTTGAAACTGTGTGATCATTAATAAGGATTTATCATGTTACTCTCTCTACTTGTGTGCATTTCTGAAATCTTCCTTATTAACTCTTTCTAAAGAAAGATCACACTGAAACTGAATAGATGAAAGAAACTGAGTGCGTTCAGTTGAAACACCGCCAAATTAATTCTGTCAATATTCTACATTCTTGCTGAGAATCATTTCCAAGGACCTCCTGGTAGATGGTCTGGCACTGCTTCAATGCTTATGATGACAAGGAGTGCACTCATTTTGGGCTGTCAGAGTCAGATGGCTCTGCTGGTAAGGAAATAATGTTGAAATGGATCCAAAATAGGACCCCTTATAACTTCCAGTGAAAATCAGACAATTCCTCCACCAAGAAACTATAGTTATCGTTTTTGTTTTATTCAATGCAGTTTCATATAATCCTCCACACTGGCACCGTTCAGTATTCAGGATCACACCCGTGTATGCCACCGAGTCTGTTAGAGAGCTGCGCAGGGCTGTGTTCCCACCCTCTGGGCTCAAAAAGATGTGAGCAAAATATTTAAGGAAAATCAGGATACCTACAGGCAAAACCTGACACAAGTGTTGCGCACTGTGCTACATAATAGATTGAGATTTTTTTTAATATCATAGCTCCCCATATCTTCACCTACCTGTCAGCTCCACATCATTTGTTATTAATTGAACACCAGAGAGCCTGGAAAGAGCTCCAAGCTAGTGAGAGCCCACAAATCAGGAGCAAAGACAGCAAACCTCCTTGGAGATTCTTGTTCACAAACTTTAAGGGAATTTGAAAAATGCCTCCAATTGAGAGGATGCTTGATATGAAATCAAACAAAGTAGAGAAACATGAATTTCAGTTGCCTAATTTAAAGCAAGAACTGAGACTAATATACGGGCAGCCAGGTCATTTGTGGAATTCCAAGCAGCAAGTGAGGTATAGTTGATTTACAATGCTGTGGTGGTTTCTGATGTACAGCAAAGTGACTCAGTTATAAATGAACATGCATTCGTTTTCATATCCTTTTCCATTGTACGTTATTACAAGGTTATTTAATATAGTCCCCGATGCTATATGGACTTCCCTGGTGGCTCAGATGGTAAAGCGTCTGTCTACAAGGCGGGAGACCCGGGTTCGATCCCTGGGTTGGGAAGATTCCCTGGAGAAGGAAATGACAATCCACTCCAGTGCTACTGCCTGGAAAATATCATGGACAGAGGAGCCTGGTAGGCTGCAGTCCATCGGGTCGCAAAGAGTTGGACACGACTGAGTGACTTCACTTTCACTTTCCTGTGCTACACAGTAGGGCCTTGTTTATCCATAGTAGTGTTAATTCTAATTTATTATAATCCCTAATGTAACCCTCTATCCCCATTTATGGTGACCATAAATTTGTTTCCTACATCTGTGACTTTGTTTCTGCTTTGTAAATAAGTTCATTTGTATCTCTCTCCCTCTCTCTTTTGGGTCCTGGGGAGGGGGGGTGCTGCAGCACAGTTTCCGAGAACTCAGTTCTGTGAGCAGGGATTGAACCCAGGCCCTCGGCAGTGGAAAAAAAAATGCCAAGTCCTAACCATTAGGCTGCCAGGAAATTTCCCAGGTATGATCATCTTGAGTCTCATCCATTAGTGATGCTTCATTACTTCATCCTCTTTGTGGCTGAGTGATGTTCTACTGTATGTATGTACCACATCTTCTTTATCATTCATCTCTTGATGGACATTGAGGTTGCTTCCATGTCCTGACTATTGTAAATATGGGTGCTGCAGTGAACACTGGGGCACATGTATCGCTTTGAATTAGAGTTTTCTCCAGATATATGCCCAGCAGGGGATTGCTGGATTATGTGGCAATTCTTTTTTAGTTTTCTGAGGGACCTCCGTATTCTTCTCCACGGAGGCTGCATCGATTTACATTCCCAATACTGTAAGGAGGTTCCCTTGAAGCAAAGATTTCTTAACGCTGTTGACAAGACAACTTCTGGTCCAGCACCTGCTTGCTTGCCCAGCTTCCCTCTCCCCCACTGACCCAGGGCAGCTCCTGCAAGAATAGTGTTCTGCTCAAAGGACAGCCTCCGTATGTGCAATCCCAGGCTTCCCTGCTGGCTCAGTGGTAAAGAATCCACCTGCCAAGCAGGAGATGCAGGCTTGATCCCTGTGTCAGGGAGATCCCCTGGAGGAGGTACATGGCAACCCATGCCAGTACTCTTGCCTGGAGAATTCCATGGACAGAGGAGCCTGGTGGGCCACACTCCATGGGGTCGCAGAGAGTCGAACACAACTGAGCAGGTAAGCAGCAGCCTGTGCAACCCCCAACCCCAACCTCTGCACCACCGCTCCATCTCA
>SJYW01018963.1:691969-705673 GCA_006410735.1 Raphicerus campestris | reverse complement strand
CCAACTCAGGGATCTAACCCAGGTCTTCCGCATTGCAGGTAGAGTCTTTACCAACTGAGTTTGGAAGCAACTGTCTATAATGTAACAGTGTTCTGAAGAGGAGAAACTGGATGAGCAAGGATTAAATGAGATAACCTAGGCACTCAGAGAATGATTTCGCTCTCTTTTTTTGTTATTTCTAAATTACTTTTTACTGGAGTAGAGTTGCTTTAGGTAGAATGCTGCATAATTTCTTTCTTGATTCAAGGTAAACTCATTTTAAAGGTAAAGGAAATATGGTGGTTTAGTTGCTGAGTCGTGTCCAACTCTTGTGACGCCATGGACTGTAGCCCGCCAGGCTCCTCTGTCCATGGGATTCTCCGGGCACGAACACTGGAGTGGGTTGCCATTTCCTTCTCCAAAAGGAAATACACTGGTAAAGAAAGAATGAGAAGACTGATTAAAATGGAAGAAGCCATAAAAATTTAGACACTAGAATTAGATATTGGCAGCTGGAATGTGTTATTATAAAAACATAACCAGTGACCCAGTGTTTCTAGCTGATTTTCTCACATATGAAGAAGTGCTTATACGTAACTACGGCCCGCAGTAAGAATGGTTTCTTGCTCATGATCCATTTAAGCTGCAGGTCAGCAATTGTTTTACGTGCCGTCAGATTCGGGCTGAAGAAATGCCCCGTGTCTGGGACATACCAACGTAGTGGCAAAGAAAAGAGCTAAGACCAAACCACACAGTGGCTCTTAAAGCTTCCACTCACCAGGCATTGACCGAAATAGGCCAGATGTCCACCCCTGACAGCTGCAGGCAGAGACGTATTCATATAATCCTCACGCAGGGAGACACTGCAACCCATGTGTAACATTAACACCAGGACTGAGTAACATTAACACCAGGACATTAATACTAATACTATCTGCCAGCAGTGGCCAAGGATCCACCTGCCAACGCAGGAGACGCAAGAGACTCAGGCTCAATCCCTGGGTCGGGGCGACCCCCCAGGAGGACAGAATGGCAACCCACCCCAGTATTCTTGCCTGGGAAAACCCATGGACAGAAGAGCATAGTGGACCACAGTTCATGGAGTTGCAGAGTTAGACGCGACTGATCACGCACGCATTGATGCGCACAGTAGCATGGGCAAGTCTCAAAATAATGATGGGCAATGAAAGACCAGAAGAAAAGAGTGTATTCTGTATGATTCCACTCGTATAAAATTCTAGGAAAGGCAAACTAATCCGTGGTGACAGAACGTGGTGGCCTGGGGAGAGGAGAGGCCGGGCTGGTGGACAGAGTAGACAAGGGAACTTTGGGGGCAAGGAATATGTTAATTATCTTGATTGTGGTGATGATTTCATGGGTGTATTCATCTGTCAAAACCCATCAAATTGTAACTCCAAATATATGCAATTTATGTGTGTCAATTATGCCTCAATAAAACATTGAAAGTACTTTTTAAAGAGTGCTTCAAAGTGAAAGTGAAGTCTCTCAGTGGTGTCCAACTCTTTTCAACCACATGGATTGTAGCCTACCAGGCTTCTCTGTCCATGGGATTCCCCAGGCAAGAATACTGGAGTGGGTTGCCATTTCCTTCTCCAGGGGATCGTCTCAACCCAGGGGATGAACCCGGGTCTCCTGCATTGCAGGGAGATGCTTTACTGTATGAACCACCAGGGAAGCCCTGAAGAGTGCTTACTACATGATTATATGAAGTTCAACCAACAGGCAAAACTAATCTCTGGTGGTTACTCTTGGGCTAGGTCCTGACCAGAAGGATTATAAGGATACAGGTGATGTTGTCTTTGAGCTGAATGCAAGTCAGAGCTACACAAGTGTGTTCTATTAATGAAATTTCACTGAGTTGTGTGTTTATGCTGAGTGAGATTTTCTGTAGGCAAATTATACTGTAATAAAAAGTTTTAAATGTGCTGCTGTTTTTTTAAAACAAATACCAACCATTTTAACACTATTAAAGAAAGCCATCCTCATAAATAATGTATGACAGAAAAATAATGGTTATGTGATTGCCTTATTTATCACCTATTTTGGAAATTCAAGGTCTGTGAGTGAATTTTTATCCGGCAGTTCTCCCCATTTACTGGAAGGACTGATGCTGAAGCTGAACCTCCATTACTTTGGCCACCTGATGGGAAAAACTGACTCATTGGAAAAGTCCCTGATGCTGGGAAAGACTGAAGGCGGGAGAAGGGGATGATAGAGGATGAGATGGTTGGATAGCATCACTGACTCAATAGACATCAGTTTGAGCAAACTCCAGGAGTTGGTGATGGACAGGGAGGCAGTCCATGGGGTCACAAAGAATCGGACACAACTGAGCGACGGAATTGAACTGAGGTCTCCATGACCGAGGATTTGGATCCCTGGATATTGGGTGCTACCGCAACTAAAACCTAGAGATACGCCAGTTTCCAGGACTGAGAGCTTGATAGGAGCCCTGAAGGCCTTAAAGAGACTTGGCAAAACCTTGATGATGGCCCCAAGGAGACTGTTGGTGAGAGCTCAAAAAAAAGAAAATGTTCTAGGAAACCAGAGGAAAGGGGCAACTTGTGATGCTGTAGCTGAAAATGTAGAAGCACCGTGGCTACGGGAACACAGAAATAGAAGGTGTACTTCTGAAAAGGATAGTCTCGCTAAGGAGACTTCCAAGCAGAGTATGCAGGGTGCTGCCTGCCTCTATTTGCCACTACAGCGAAGGTGAGTAGAGAAACAGACTCAGTAAGCTAAAGGACTGCTAGATACAAAGAAATGAGGACTTCTTAGGCTCAAAAATAAAACTCTCCTGCCAGCTTTCCAAGTAGCAAGCAGTGCTAAGATTACGAAATGCCTTTCAGACAAAGATCAAACCCAAAATACATCAGGAAATCACAGTCTACAGATGAAGCCAAGGATGTGATTATAAACCTTTTGTAAAGATCTTATAAGGCAGCTGCTGCTGCTTCTGCTAAGTCGCTTCAGTTGTGTCCGACTCTGTGCGACACCAGAGATGGCAGCCCAGCCGACTTCCCCGGCCCTGGGACTCTCTAGGCAAGAACACTGGAGTGAGTTGCCATTTCCTTCTCCAATGCATGAAAGTGAAAAGTGAAAGTGAAGTCGCTCAGTCGTGTCTGACTCAGCGACCCCATGGACTGCAGCCTATCAGGCTCCTCCATCCATGGGATTTTCCAGACAAGAGTACTGGAGTGGGGTGCCATTGTCTTCTCCACATAAGGCAGCACTCGTTTCAATTAGACAAGTCTGAGTCTTAAAGCCTCGGTTCCTCGGACGCTGCCTTACAGGCAATCTAAGCTGCAGAAAGGTTTAGTCGAGAGATTTCAAGTGTTTCTTTTAGAAAATGGAAGGGATATAATCACACACACACACAAACTATGAATTTTTTAAGGGATTACATTAGCTTGAATTGAGAGCACAGACAGTAAATATGAAACGATCCCTTTGAATGCTCAAATGTCTATGGTTAGAAACTAGATTGAGAAATTATTCAGCTTCAAACAAGGGCACATTTCATGGAAAAGGAAGCCTGTTTCAGAGGGTGAAGCCAAGAGCCGCTGGGAATCGTTCCCAGGCATCGGAACTGTGCCCTAATCTTGGGCCTGGCAACACATGCCCAGCTGAACTCCAGAATTTTACGGACCTGTAACTGCTGTGTGTCTTCACCTTTTTTGAATACAAATGTCTCTAGTGGCAGAGACTAGGAGCCCCTGCCACAGTTGTGGAGGCATTAACGTGTGGACTCATGGAAGGAGCTGGGAGAAACTCAGCATCTTAGGAACACAGAGGGTGTGTGGATTTCCCAGGCAGCACAGGAGAGCATCTGCCTGCCAGTGCAGGGTGCGTGGGTTTGATCCCTGGTCGGGGAAGATTCCACATGTCTCAGAGCAACTAAGCCTGTGTGCCAACAGCTACTGAGCCCAAGTGCTGCAATGCTGAAGCCTGTGTGTCTCGAGTCTGTGCTCATGCCCTGCAGCAAGAGATGCCAGCGAGAAGCCTGTGCACCGAAATGAAGGGGAGCCCCGCTCACAGCAACTAGAGGAAGCCTAGTCGAAGCAACAAAGATAATGCAGGCCGAATAAATACACAATTCCTTTTAAAGCCAGAAATCTGGATTTTTATGTAAAATTCCTTGATTTTAAATGTTGGCTACTAATTCAACATTTGGGTACCAATTTATCCTCTGAAACTGTACAGTCCAACATCCTGCTGGATAAACCAGCACATCTACAGATTAAGGCAGATCTGCCGGCTGCAGATTTGTGGCCCTTTTGTTTCCCCTATACAGCTCACACCTTACATTTACCGGATGCAAGTTTATCCTTAGGAAATGGATCATTGTATACGCTTTAGCAGCTACTCACGGGACAAGATGGAGAATAAAGACGTGCAGCGGACACCCTGGTGAGTACTGAACTTGGAGCCTTCGTATCGAATCCCTCCATGGAATTAGCCATGCAAATGTAGGATCCTCCTGGAGCCCTTCCCCTTGGAATCATGTCCTAGACTGAATAACTCAGTCTCAGGGAAATACACCAGTCAGAAGAGAGAGACCAATCTCAGTGCATATAGGATGGAGTTTTCTGGGAGGTCGATGGACAGCCACATCATGGAAGTTTAAACGTTGGGGGCAGGGGGAGTACCTTTTGCACACTTGCATAAATGTGTGGGTGGCAGAAATGAGATTAGGATCTGGGAATACCCATGAGGGTATCCCGAACATCCTCCGTGGAAGGGCGTAGCCTCTGGGATTCAGACCTGTTCTTAAAGCAAATGAAACAAATTTGCGGCATAAGTTTAGGCTCTTCCACTTGTAATTTACTGTTGGTGCCTTGACCCTTCAGAGCAATAGAAGAAAGGAAGAAGGCAGAAATGGGTGTGGAGCCTGCCCACCCTTACCCCTCCCCAGGTATGTGAGAGCAAGCGATGCTTATTGCAGCCAGCAGAGAAATGAACAATCGCTGTCCACACCAAAGCTGTGGGGCTTCCCTGGTGGCTCAGATGGTGAAGAATCCACCTGCAATGAGGGAGACCTCAGTCCCATCCCTGGGTTAGGAAGAGCCCCTGGAGGAGGGCATGGCAACCCACTTCAGTGTTCTTACCTAGAGAATCCCCATGGACAGAGGAGCCTGGCGGGCCACAGTCCATGGGGTCGCAAAGAATCGGCTGTGACTGAGCGACTAAGCACAGCACACGGAAGCTGGGCGAAGAGATGAAGAGGGCCAGTGGCTAGAAGGACAGCTCAGGAAGAGCACAGACTCTTCTCTTCCAACTTATATGTAGAGTGACTTCCCTGGGGGTCTAGTGGCTAAGATTTTGTACTCCCAGCGCATGGGGGCTGGTTGATCACTGGTCAGGGAACTAGATCCCACGTGCCAAAATTAAAAGTTGCATCCCACAACTAAAGATCTGGTGTGCTGCAGCTAAGACCCAGCACAGCCAAATAAATAAATATTTTTTAAAAGATAGCATTGGAAGGACTGATGCTGAAGCTAAAACTCCAATACTTGGGCCACCTGATGGGAAGAACTGACTCACTGGAAAAGACCCTGATGCTGGGAAAGATTGAAGGCAGGAGGAGAAGGGGATGATAGAGGATGAGATGGTTGGATGGCATCACCGACTCGTTGAGCATGAGTTTAAGCAAGCTCTGGGAGTTGGTGATGGACAGGGAGGCCTGGTGTGCTGCAGTCCATGGGGTCACAAAGAGTCGGACACGACTGAGTGACTGAACTGAATACGAGAGAATGACCCTTCAAGAGAGGGAGGCATAGGTTACCTATAAAATGGAATCATAGAACCCTCGGACATTTTCCATCAGTTTCTCCATTCATTTTTCATAGTTCGGTTCAGTCACTCAGTCATATTCAATTCTTTGCAACCCCATGGACTGCAGCACGCCAGGCCTCCCTGTCCATCACCAACTCCCGGAGTTCACCCAAACGCACTTCTCAAAAGAAATTTTATGTGTTGAAACTGTGTGATCATTAATAAGGATTTATCATGTTACTCTCTCTACTTGTGTGCATTTCTGAAATCTTCCTTATTAACTCTTTCTAAAGAAAGATCACACTGAAACTGAATAGATGAAAGAAACTGAGTGCGTTCAGTTGAAACACCGCCAAATTAATTCTGTCAATATTCTACATTCTTGCTGAGAATCATTTCCAAGGACCTCCTGGTAGATGGTCTGGCACTGCTTCAATGCTTATGATGACAAGGAGTGCACTCATTTTGGGCTGTCAGAGTCAGATGGCTCTGCTGGTAAGGAAATAATGTTGAAATGGATCCAAAATAGGACCCCTTATAACTTCCAGTGAAAATCAGACAATTCCTCCACCAAGAAACTATAGTTATCGTTTTTGTTTTATTCAATGCAGTTTCATATAATCCTCCACACTGGCACCGTTCAGTATTCAGGATCACACCCGTGTATGCCACCGAGTCTGTTAGAGAGCTGCGCAGGGCTGTGTTCCCACCCTCTGGGCTCAAAAAGATGTGAGCAAAATATTTAAGGAAAATCAGGATACCTACAGGCAAAACCTGACACAAGTGTTGCGCACTGTGCTACATAATAGATTGAGATTTTTTTTAATATCATAGCTCCCCATATCTTCACCTACCTGTCAGCTCCACATCATTTGTTATTAATTGAACACCAGAGAGCCTGGAAAGAGCTCCAAGCTAGTGAGAGCCCACAAATCAGGAGCAAAGACAGCAAACCTCCTTGGAGATTCTTGTTCACAAACTTTAAGGGAATTTGAAAAATGCCTCCAATTGAGAGGATGCTTGATATGAAATCAAACAAAGTAGAGAAACATGAATTTCAGTTGCCTAATTTAAAGCAAGAACTGAGACTAATATACGGGCAGCCAGGTCATTTGTGGAATTCCAAGCAGCAAGTGAGGTATAGTTGATTTACAATGCTGTGGTGGTTTCTGATGTACAGCAAAGTGACTCAGTTATAAATGAACATGCATTCGTTTTCATATCCTTTTCCATTGTACGTTATTACAAGGTTATTTAATATAGTCCCCGATGCTATATGGACTTCCCTGGTGGCTCAGATGGTAAAGCGTCTGTCTACAAGGCGGGAGACCCGGGTTCGATCCCTGGGTTGGGAAGATTCCCTGGAGAAGGAAATGACAATCCACTCCAGTGCTACTGCCTGGAAAATATCATGGACAGAGGAGCCTGGTAGGCTGCAGTCCATCGGGTCGCAAAGAGTTGGACACGACTGAGTGACTTCACTTTCACTTTCCTGTGCTACACAGTAGGGCCTTGTTTATCCATAGTAGTGTTAATTCTAATTTATTATAATCCCTAATGTAACCCTCTATCCCCATTTATGGTGACCATAAATTTGTTTCCTACATCTGTGACTTTGTTTCTGCTTTGTAAATAAGTTCATTTGTATCTCTCTCCCTCTCTCTTTTGGGTCCTGGGGAGGGGGGGTGCTGCAGCACAGTTTCCGAGAACTCAGTTCTGTGAGCAGGGATTGAACCCAGGCCCTCGGCAGTGGAAAAAAAAATGCCAAGTCCTAACCATTAGGCTGCCAGGAAATTTCCCAGGTATGATCATCTTGAGTCTCATCCATTAGTGATGCTTCATTACTTCATCCTCTTTGTGGCTGAGTGATGTTCTACTGTATGTATGTACCACATCTTCTTTATCATTCATCTCTTGATGGACATTGAGGTTGCTTCCATGTCCTGACTATTGTAAATATGGGTGCTGCAGTGAACACTGGGGCACATGTATCGCTTTGAATTAGAGTTTTCTCCAGATATATGCCCAGCAGGGGATTGCTGGATTATGTGGCAATTCTTTTTTAGTTTTCTGAGGGACCTCCGTATTCTTCTCCACGGAGGCTGCATCGATTTACATTCCCAATACTGTAAGGAGGTTCCCTTGAAGCAAAGATTTCTTAACGCTGTTGACAAGACAACTTCTGGTCCAGCACCTGCTTGCTTGCCCAGCTTCCCTCTCCCCCACTGACCCAGGGCAGCTCCTGCAAGAATAGTGTTCTGCTCAAAGGACAGCCTCCGTATGTGCAATCCCAGGCTTCCCTGCTGGCTCAGTGGTAAAGAATCCACCTGCCAAGCAGGAGATGCAGGCTTGATCCCTGTGTCAGGGAGATCCCCTGGAGGAGGTACATGGCAACCCATGCCAGTACTCTTGCCTGGAGAATTCCATGGACAGAGGAGCCTGGTGGGCCACACTCCATGGGGTCGCAGAGAGTCGAACACAACTGAGCAGGTAAGCAGCAGCCTGTGCAACCCCCAACCCCAACCTCTGCACCACCGCTCCATCTCANGATATGAAATCAAACAAAGTAGAGAAACATGAATTTCAGTTGCCTAATTTAAAGCAAGAACTGAGACTAATATACGGGCAGCCAGGTCATTTGTGGAATTCCAAGCAGCAAGTGAGGTATAGTTGATTTACAATGCTGTGGTGGTTTCTGATGTACAGCAAAGTGACTCAGTTATAAATGAACATGCATTCGTTTTCATATCCTTTTCCATTGTACGTTATTACAAGGTTATTTAATATAGTCCCCGATGCTATATGGACTTCCCTGGTGGCTCAGATGGTAAAGCGTCTGTCTACAAGGCGGGAGACCCGGGTTCGATCCCTGGGTTGGGAAGATTCCCTGGAGAAGGAAATGACAATCCACTCCAGTGCTACTGCCTGGAAAATATCATGGACAGAGGAGCCTGGTAGGCTGCAGTCCATCGGGTCGCAAAGAGTTGGACACGACTGAGTGACTTCACTTTCACTTTCCTGTGCTACACAGTAGGGCCTTGTTTATCCATAGTAGTGTTAATTCTAATTTATTATAATCCCTAATGTAACCCTCTATCCCCATTTATGGTGACCATAAATTTGTTTCCTACATCTGTGACTTTGTTTCTGCTTTGTAAATAAGTTCATTTGTATCTCTCTCCCTCTCTCTTTTGGGTCCTGGGGAGGGGGGGTGCTGCAGCACAGTTTCCGAGAACTCAGTTCTGTGAGCAGGGATTGAACCCAGGCCCTCGGCAGTGGAAAAAAAAATGCCAAGTCCTAACCATTAGGCTGCCAGGAAATTTCCCAGGTATGATCATCTTGAGTCTCATCCATTAGTGATGCTTCATTACTTCATCCTCTTTGTGGCTGAGTGATGTTCTACTGTATGTATGTACCACATCTTCTTTATCATTCATCTCTTGATGGACATTGAGGTTGCTTCCATGTCCTGACTATTGTAAATATGGGTGCTGCAGTGAACACTGGGGCACATGTATCGCTTTGAATTAGAGTTTTCTCCAGATATATGCCCAGCAGGGGATTGCTGGATTATGTGGCAATTCTTTTTTAGTTTTCTGAGGGACCTCCGTATTCTTCTCCACGGAGGCTGCATCGATTTACATTCCCAATACTGTAAGGAGGTTCCCTTGAAGCAAAGATTTCTTAACGCTGTTGACAAGACAACTTCTGGTCCAGCACCTGCTTGCTTGCCCAGCTTCCCTCTCCCCCACTGACCCAGGGCAGCTCCTGCAAGAATAGTGTTCTGCTCAAAGGACAGCCTCCGTATGTGCAATCCCAGGCTTCCCTGCTGGCTCAGTGGTAAAGAATCCACCTGCCAAGCAGGAGATGCAGGCTTGATCCCTGTGTCAGGGAGATCCCCTGGAGGAGGTACATGGCAACCCATGCCAGTACTCTTGCCTGGAGAATTCCATGGACAGAGGAGCCTGGTGGGCCACACTCCATGGGGTCGCAGAGAGTCGAACACAACTGAGCAGGTAAGCAGCAGCCTGTGCAACCCCCAACCCCAACCTCTGCACCACCGCTCCATCTCAGCCCCAACCTCTGCACCCACTGCTCCATCTCAGCCCCAACCTCTGCACCCACTGCTCCATCTCAGCCCCGACCTCTGCACCACCGCTCCATCTCAGCCCCAACCTATGCACCCACCGCTCCATCTCACCTCCAACCTCTCCAGCACTGCTCCATCTTACCCTCAAGCTCCGCACCACTGCTCCATCTCACCCCCGACCTCTGCACCACCGCTCCATCTCAGCCCCAACCTCTGCACCCACCGCTCCATCTCACCCCCGACCTCTGCACCACCGCTCCATCTCAGCCCCGACCTCTGCACCACCGCTCCATCTCAGCCCCGACCTCTGCACTCACCGCTCCATCTCACCTCCGACCTCTCCAGCACTGCTCCATCTTACCCCCAAGCTCCGCACCACTGCTCCATCTTACCCCCAAGCTCCACACCACTGCTCCATCTCACCCCCGACCTCTGCACCACCGCTCCATCTCACCTGTCACCTGAAAAGCACCTTTTCCTCCCTCCAGTCTCAGCTCAGACTCCTTGACCTCCAGGAGCCCTTCGCTGACCTTCCCCAGTTCCAGAGGCAGGGCTTCTCTGTGTATTCTTGCTTTTATCTCTGTGTCTGCTCCTTGTCTCCCACACGATTCTTTATTCTTCCCACACAATTCTAATCCTGTCTTCAAGCCTCTTCCCTCAAGGCTCCCTACACCAGAGCTATTGTTTGTGCAGGAGGCCCTAGGCTTCATTCAGGGCTGGTGCGTAGTAATGGGTTAATGAACCCTTGGGGTAAACGCAGGGCAGGCGTGGATGTGGGAGTTACGTGCACGCTGTCACAGCCCGCACTCAGCTGCACCACCTCATTTACCACGTNCACCTGTCACCTGAAAAGCACCTTTTCCTCCCTCCAGTCTCAGCTCAGACTCCTTGACCTCCAGGAGCCCTTCGCTGACCTTCCCCAGTTCCAGAGGCAGGGCTTCTCTGTGTATTCTTGCTTTTATCTCTGTGTCTGCTCCTTGTCTCCCACGCGAATCTTTATTCTTCCCACACAATTCTAATCCTGTCTTCAAGCCTCTTCCCTCAAGGCTCCCTACACCAGAGCTATTGTTTGTGCAGGTGGCCCTAGGCTTCATTCAGGGCTGGTGCGTAGTAATGACTTAATGAACCCTTGGGGTAAACGCAGGGCAGGCATGGATGTGGGAGTTACGTGCTGTCACAGCCCGCACTCAGCTGCACCACCTCATTTACCACGTGGTTGATGGCGATGAAACATGGGTTTAAACACGGGCTTAAGATCCCAGCATCTTCTGCTACAGAAAGTCAGGTTCTAGAACTGAACATTTTCAGACAGGCACCGCTAAGAGCAATCTGATACAGTAACGGTTTCTGGCACGGGCAGCTCGTTTTAACAGATGCCGAGATGACGGACAGAAAGCTGTCAGGTCTGCTCCAGAAAAGAAGATCAGCCGGTGCGTGCTCCACTTGACAAATTAATTTCCTTTGACGTTTAATTTGTATCCTCAGGTACTGTAGATTTAAAACTTGACTAGGACAGCAGCAGATTAGAGAAGGGTTCCATTTCACAAAATCAAATTGTCAAAGTTTTTTTTTTATGAGCAACGTGTTCCCTGCATGGATATTTCCAAGTCAAATATGCAGATTATTGACTATTGTAAATAAAATACAACCTCTCTTATCATTCTGAGGCTTAATATTGACAGCATGCAACCACTCACCATCAAAACAGGGGAAAGGACAGTGGGAAGTTACAAGTGTGTGGGCTTCAGAACCGGAAAGTTAACTCAAAAGTCCAGATTCTCCATCTATTACAGGAGGGTCTCAACCCTGACTTTGCATGAAAATCCCCAGGGAATTTTTTTTTCCTTTTCTTTGATTCAAGTATAGTCAATTTACAATGTTGTATTCTGTACACCTTTGAAGCATATAGAATAGCAATGCAGATAAACAGACATATATGTTCTTTCTCAGATTCTTTTCCCTTTCAGATTANTGTTCCCTGCATGGATATTTCCAAGTCAAATATGCAGATTATTGACTATTGTAAATAAAATACAACCTCTCTTATCATTCTGAGGCTTAATGTTGACAGCATGCAACCACTCACCATCAAAACAGGGGAAAGGACAGTGGGAAGTTACAAGTGTGTGGGCTTCAGAACTGGAAAGTTAACTCAAAAGTCCAGATTCTCCATCTATTACAGGAGGATCTCAACCCTGACTTTGCATGAAAATCCCCAGGGAATTTTTTTTTCCTTTTCTTTGATTCAAGTACAGTCAATTTACAATGTTGTATTCTGTACACCTTTGATGCATATGGAAAAGCAGTGCAGATACAAAGACACATATGTTCTTTCTCAGATTCTTTTCCCTTTCAGATTATTACAAGACATTGAGTATTGTTCCTTGTTCTATACAGTAGGACCTTCTGTATGCTATATATATATTGTGTATGTTAATCCCAAACTCCTAGTTAATCACCCGCCACTTTTCCCCTTTGATAACCATAATTTTGATTTCTATGTCCATGAGTATTTCTGTTTTGCAAATAAGTTCATTTGTATCATTATTTCAGCTTCTACATATAAGCAGTATTGTGTGATATCTGTCCTTGTCTTACTTCACTTAGTATAATAATCTCTGGGTTCATCCAGGTTGCTGTGAATGGCATTATTTTGTTCTTTTTTATGGCTAATATTCCATTGCATGTATGAACCACATCTTCTTTATCCATTCCTGTGCTGATGGACAGTTAGGTGGCTTCCATGTCTTAGCTATTGTAAACAGTACTTCAGTGAACATTTGAGTGCATGTATCTTTTCCATATCCTTAAAATCACCAGAGGATATGTTTTGAATACCAATGCCTATTCCCACCTCAGACAAAATAAATCAGGATCTCCCAGGAGTATGGCATGACATCTGCAATTTTTAAATCCTCCAGGTGATTCATGCATAGATCTATTAGCCGTGTGGATTTTTTTTTTTTACTTTTTAAAAATTGATAATTGCTTCACAGAATTCTGAGGTCTTCTGTCAAACATCAACAAGAATCAGCATAGATATACCCATGTCGCCTTCCTTCTGAACCTCCTTCCCGTCTCCCTCCCCATCCACCCTTCAGTCTGTCACAGAGGCCTTGTTTGAGCTCCCTGAGTCACACAGCAAATTCTCATTGGCTATTTTACATATAGTATTGTAAATTTCTACATTACTCTCTCCATACAGCTAGCCAAGTGGATTTGGGCACCTTAACTTAATATTCCTGGCACATATATGGAGTGTCATAGACACCTGTCACTGTCATAACTGACCATCAACATTTTGCTTATTTAATAACAGCTTTTTTTTGTTTTTAGAATTGAGTTTGGAAAAAAATTCATACATTGTAATTTATTGATATGTCCTCATATCAATGTAATTCTTTACATTTTACAAATGTAAGTCTTTACATTTATCGGTTCGATCTCCCCTCTGCCTTTTCTTTTTTTCCTTGCAAATTACTTACTAATGGTCTGAAATTATCAGACCACTCACTTGTCCTATAGTTTCCTGTGGTTTAGAATTTTCTGATTGCCTATCCATGGTTTCACTTAATTAGTTCTTCTTTCCTATTATTATTTCCTGTGAACTGATTGTTTGATAAAAGACTTAATCAGATTCAGACTCAATTGGCAAGACTACCTCCTAGGTGATGAATGTACCTCTCTCAGAAGCTCATTCTGTCTCTTTGCCTCCATTTGTGTGATGTGAAGTTATTTATAATCATTGCCTTGATCCATTATTTCACTGGGATATGCAAAACAATATCAACATCAATAACCTCAGATACGCAGCTGACACCACCCTTATGGAAGAAAGT